>CM021100.1:781841528-782284003 GCA_007115665.2 Sequoiadendron giganteum | reverse complement strand
TAGAGAGAGAGAGAGAATTCTCTAGTTAGGGTGGGAGGGAGAGAATTGAGAGAGGGGAGGGGATGGGAGGGATAGACCTGAGAGAGAGGGAGTGAGGGAGAGGGAGAGGGAGAGGGAGAGAGAGAGAATCTCTATTTAGGGTGGAGGAGCATAGGGGTGAGAGAGACCAGGAGATAGGGAGAGAGAGAGAGAGAGATCTAGAAGAAGGGTGGGGGGAAGAGACCCAGAGAGGGAGAGGTGGTGGGAGGGAGAGACCTAGGAGAGAGGGAGATAGTGGGAGTGGAAGAGAGAGAGAATGGGAGAGAGATAGAGGGAGTGAGTGAGTGAGAGAGAGAGACCTGAGAGAGGGTGAGGGGGTGTGAGGGAGAGACCTGAGAGAGAGGGAAAGAGATGGAGAGAGACCTAGAGAGGGAGAGAGGGGGTGGAGGGAGAGACTTGGAGAGAGAGAGGGAGTGAGTGGAAGAGATAGAAGGTAGAGGGTTAAGGGTAGAGGGTAGAGGTTTTAAGGGTTTTGGGTTTAAGGTTTTAGGGTTTAAGGGTTAAGGGTTTAGGGTGAAGGGTGAAGGGTAGAGGGTAGAGAGATAGAGGGAGTTAGTGAGAGAGAGAGAGACCTGAGAGAGGGAGAGGGGGTGGGAGGGAGAGACTTGAGAGAGAGAGGGAGAGGGAGTGAGTGGGAGAGATATAAGGTAGAGGGTTAAGAGTAGAGGGTAGAGGGTTTAAGGGTTTTGGGTTTAAGGGTTTAGGGTTTAAGGGTTAAGGGTTTAGGGTGAAGGGTGAAGGGTAGAGAGGAGAGAGATAGAGGGAGTGAGAGAGAGAGAGAGAGACCTGAGAGATGGAGAGGCGGTGGGAGGGAGATACTTGAGAGAGAGAGAGAGAGAGAGAGAGAGAGAGAGAGAGGGATTTAGTGGGAGAGATATGGAGGGTAGAGGGTTAAGAGTAGAGGGTAGAGTGCCCACTAGCTTGTCAATTCAATGAAATTGGGAACCTAACTTGGCCTGTTTGAAAAAATGGGGTCTCTAGGTGATAGAGAGGGATAGGTTAGATAGAGTGAAGTAGAGAGGGAAGGTGGGTGGGAGGAAGGAATAGAGAGAGAGAGGGGGGGGGAGATAGATAAAATTAGAGAGGGAAGGAGGGAAAGAGGAAAGGGGAGAGGGATGGATGGAGAGTGAGAGGTTAGATAGATAGAAGTATAGACGAAAGGAGAGAGTGTGAGAGAGAGGTCTAGAGCATAAAGGATAAAAAATGAGTGAGATAGAGAGAGAAAGATGATACAACTTGTTGATTACTAAAACTTGACCTCCTGATTACTAAAATTTGACATGTTGATTACTGAAATTTGAGTAAGTCTAAAATTTGTGAGATCTTCCAAAAACTAGAATTTTCATTATAACTCCTAGAGATCCAAAACCACTCTCAAACATCCTGAAACTATATACATGAAATATAACTTAAAGTATAAGAAAGTAAATTTCCATATGTAAATGTCAACTTATACTTATAGTTTCCCTGAAAGATAACAAGAAGAAAGAGAGAACAAAAAAATTTCAATGTGGACCAAAACGTGAGCGTAGTATAATGCACTCACGTTTTGGAAATGTTTTTTTTATTTCAAAAAATGTACATTTTTTGAACTCAAAATGTGCACATTTTTTGAACTCAAAATGTGCACGTTTTTTCAAATTTAAACCATAACACAAGGGCGTTATAACATGCACGTGTTTTACTATAACGTGCTCGTGTTTTCGCTATTTCGGGATGAAAAAGTAAATTGCCCACTTTTCCCCCCCATCTTTTTGCACTTACCCAACAGTCAAATAGTTTCAAAACCCTAGACAAATTTAGGTTTAACTTATAAAATCCCACCTCTATGTCACACTGACACTTTTGCATAGACACTTTGCTTTTGATTACATCTCAACGTGTTTGATTAAGCATATCAATGTGTTTGATCTCTGCATCTCAATGCTTCTAATAAATTGAATTCTTTTGATAAAAAAATCCACTCTCTATCAGTTCAAAACCCTAAAATCTATACATTAATGTGTTTGATTGTCATACAGTAGCACTTTTGAAAATCCCTATCACTTTTGCAAAATCTAGTCAATTTATTAGGGGTAGTGCCACACTTTTGATAGTTTAAAAAAATGCTTTTGATTGTCAATTAAATTTTCTAGAAGACCTAAAATTATAGATTCCAAATTTCAAAATTCATACACTATAGGATCAAAGACTTGTATCAAATAGATCTGTAGTCATCATCAGTTATCCCCAAACAAAAAACAAAGGATTTTCATCCTCATCCCACATCATCCTTTTGGACCTTGGGCTTCTTGAAACACATCCTTTTAGTTTGTACCAAAAATCAACCTAATCAACAACAAAAAAATGACCCAATCAACAAAAACCAACATGAGACATAAGTCTTCTTAGATCTCGTATCACATCTTCTAGTTTAGCCTTTTGCTTGGAAAATAATAATTTCTAAGTAAATTGTTAATTTAGCATCAAATCATTATGAGCTAGCTTGCTTAGTAGTGTTTGTGTACTCCTAAGTTTATAAAATCATTATTGTCTTCATTTTTCTTAGACTCATTAGTCTAGTACAAGCAAGGATTATCCTCAACACCAATCAAAATGAGATCTAGTCAACTTTTGTCTTTTAGAGTTTTTTCACATCCTCTAGCCATTCAATCAACATCAACATCAAACTAAGGTTCAAATTTATTTAGAGTTTCTTTTTTCAAGTCCATTTTGAAACAAAATATTCATCCAAAACACATCACCCAAATTGACATCTTACAAGGTCATCAAAATATTTTTTGCCTACAATAAGATCCCAACATAAAAGAAACATGGAATCCAACCTTAATAGTTCTAGTGGTCCCACACCCACGAGTACTACTAAAACAACCCATGGAATTCCTGGCATTGATTTTAACCCTAGAGAGTATAAAAACCCCCAAAAAAACAACAAGATCAAACTATCACTATAGAGGATATCACTAATGAAAATGAGGGATTGGTAGAATTCACTAATGAACAACTCCTAGAGAATTAGATGCAATTTTTTAGATTCAATTGTGTATGTTTATTTGGATTGACATTTTGAATCATACTCAGTGATTCATCATTAGGAAGAGGAGAATGCAACTATATTTTTCTTTGGCTAGAGCACTTGATGCCTTATTAGTTGTAGACCCTAACTTGTACTTGCTAAAAATTGTACAAGGTGGTGCTAAAATACCTCAAAACTATGATGTTACCACACTTATGGAACAATCCATTACAAACGCCATAACATCTAGTGTACCTCTACAAGAGAACATGTCTATGGTGCATACCATCATTGAACAAATACCACCACCTCCCATACAAAACATGTCAAGTCAACCTACGATCCCTCCATTTGACACAAATTCTTTTCCTTTTTCTAAAAAATATATGAATCCACTATACCACAACCAACTTGTGGGTAATTGAACAAATCCAAATTTCCCAAACATGAACATCCCACCATTCTCAACACACATGTACAAACCAAACCTCCAAAATACCAACATGATTAACTATAAAAATAATATATTCACAACACCAACCCCTCCACCTTATGTACACCCCAACATCACAAATTATATGCATACATTTAACATACCAAACCCCACTAACAACCCCAATATCTCAAATTACATTCCCAACTCACAAAAAAAACCTCAATAACATGTACCTCAAACTCCCCAACAACAAAACATTCAACAAAATTTACCTCAAACTCCCCAACAATACATTTCACAACATCAAATCACCCAACAACAACAATAAATCCACCATCAACAACAAAATCCTCAACAACAATAATACATCCATCATCAACAACAAAATCCTCAACAACAACAATACATCAGCCATCAACACGAAAATCCACAACACTAAACTCCACAATATCAAATCACACAACATCAAATCCCACCACAACACCAATAAAATCCATATGACCCTATCCAAACACAATAACATGGTCCTCAAAATCAAATCAACCCACATCAAATCCCATCATACAATATGTATGGTAACCTTCACAATATCCCATCAAACCATAATCAATTAAATATAATTATTCCTCCATACCTTAATACAACACATAAACTCCACCGAAAAACTCTCCTAATGACATGACATCACAAATCCAAAGCTTAACTTAAAAATCAATGATATACAATTAGGACATACAGAGAAATCATACACTCTTGAAGACCTATGTCCTTATCCATTCAATAGAAACATACCATTGACATCTTTTCCTTAAAATTTTGAGATGCCAAAGTTCAATAAATACAAATTAAGTATGCAATGACCCACATGAGAATATAAGGGAATTTTGTGTAGCTTCCTTAGAAGTTTCATATAACAATACATATCTAATGCACCTCTTTCCATGAAGCTTTTGTGGACAAGTGATCAAGTGGATCTCTCACTTACCCTCGGGTATCAAGACATTCCAAGAACTTAAAGCTAGTAAGTGTAAGTGGCCCATTCTGGAAAAAAAATTGTGGACACTTTTGTTCAAAATATTAACACAAAAATTAGTTTTCACCTATGAATACAATGTGCCAACACATTTGAAGAACTCATAGAAAAAGGTCTAACAATCAAAAGGGCTCTAATTGTAAAAGGGTTAGTCAAAATCTATAAAGACAACAAGGACCAACCTTCAAGATCAAATGACAAACTACGCCTATGGGATAAAAACAAGAATGTTAGAAATGATGATGTTGTAGACACAAACTTTATTCAAAATCCATGACCCCAATCAAATGTACAAAAAAATGTTCAAAATACAAATCCTCCATGAGGACAACCACCAATACCTAACAACACAACTCAACTCAAATAAATTCCCTTAGGGGACCATTGAAACAATCTTAAACAATTAATTCAATCCAATCTCATTAAGCTTTCCAAGCTTCAAAAATACGATGAACCACAATTCAAACCAACATGGTATAATGGAAACTATTTTGAATACCATAGAATGAAGGGACATAAGACATCAAATTGAATGAGGCTTAAAAATATAATTCAAGATCTTATCAACCAAGGTGACGTAAATATTGACCAACTCCCTGGAACATCTAGAAATAATAATCTAGGGATATACAAGGATCCAATCCCCAATGGTGGAAAGGGAAATGACAACAAAATGACAAGAGAGTATAACAAATTAAATCATTCCTACAATCATTTTGAAGGTCACACTCTATGTTAAAATAATTAAAAAATTGTCATCACCATTCAAGGTAGAAAACCTAAGTGTGGAGTCACCACATGACGAGGGAAGGTTACTATTGAAGGATCTCCTCTATAGTCCAAAGGCATAACTAAGGTGCACTTGAATGATTATAGTCTAACTGATCACCTCAAAAAGACTCTTGTATAAATTTCTATCTTAGAGCTTCTGAGAATCTCACCCGCACATAAGGAAGTCTTAGATAAAGCTCTCTATAATCATCCATACCCATTGATATATACAAAATAATTCCAAGCCATGGTAGGGAACAGGGAAAAATTTAGTGGAAAATCTTTGCCAATTGGCGAATAATAGAAATCGGGAGCTCCAAAAATGGTGAATAGTACAAGCTAAAACGAAGATTGAATCGCAAGGTTTTTACAAAAAAATAATTTTGTCTTGATTAATTCGCCATGTAAACGATGCATCATTGGCACTGATTCACCAGTAGTTTATACAGTAACATTTAAAAATATTAATAATATTCACTATTAGTATTGTGTAATTCTGGAGAATTGAGAAGGGAATCTACTATATTTGCGCCAAGTTCTTGGAAAGACGTCCGATCGAAGCTTTGTTTGATCTCCACCATTCACTGTTTCCAATACTTCATCACATATGTCATCATCGTTGTATCGGCGAGACATCCCTAAGTGTCCCACCGATGATGTTCACTCACGCCGATAAGGCTTCCATACTCCACCTAGGGTCCACCAAGGCATAGGTACACCACTTGTGTAATTTCGGAGAATGATGAAGGGAATCTAAAATATTCGAGCGAAGTTCCCAGAAAGACATCCGATCAAAGCTCTGTTTGATCTCCACTGTTCACTGTTGCCAATAGTTCATGACATACGTCATCATCAATGTATCGGTGGGAAATCCCTAAGTGTCCCACCGATGATGTTCACTCACACCGATATTCACTCACAGAATGGACTTGCAGCCATCCGATTTAAAAGCTAATCGATGGTAAAATTTTCAAGTTTCATTTAGTCTTACTTTTCAAGTGAGATTTTTTAAACACACTTCATCTGTGTGTGTTACAATGTATTTTCAATAGTGTGTTTCCCCCTCGACCCCCACAAGGGGGCTCTGCCCCCTTGACCAACACAAGGGGCACTACCCCTTGACCCCACCGATGGCTGCCGCCCCTGGGCCCCTACTTCAACATTAAATAAATATATATATATATATATATTGGGCAACTGCGTTGACCAACTATGCAAATTTTTAAAGGAGAGATTCGCCATTGTATTAATATTTTTAGTGATTATTCACTAGGATTTTCCATTGTGATTATTATTTTTACCAATTATTCAAGAAGATTCACCAGGATTTTACAAATTTTTTAATACTGTGCATAAGATTCGCTAGGAAAATTAATATTTTTTTTCAAATAAAAGGAAAGATTCGCCAGGATTGTACACCTTTGCCGAGGGGGGGGTTTCTTAAAGTTATCCCTGGTAGGGAACATGTCATCCACTCATCATCTCATCTTTATCGAAAAGGATCTTCCAACTCATGCCTATCATAACAATGCCCTACATATTGAAGTATTTGTCCAAAAACATAAAATTAGAAGAGTTTTGATAGATGGTGGTGTGAGCTTAAAAATTTGCACTCTAAAACTTGTACAAAAATTGGGATACTTTGAAGAAGTTATCAACGAACAAAAGCGCATCACTATCAGGGCCTATGATGATAATGAGAAAAGAATCAGAAGGTAGAATAAGATTTCCTATCCAGATTGGTCATGTGATCATTGAAACTACATGTAAAGTATTGGATCTTCATCTATGTTACAACATCCTCGGATACATGCCATGCAGGCCATCTTGTCTACTTACCATCAATGCATAAATTTTTTGTATAATGATATGGAGGTTACCATTTATGGTGACCTAGAACCATTCCATTATTGTAAAAAATTGGAAGAGAAATACCACAAGTTACTCCAAGTTCTCAACAATGATGAAGCTCCACATTTCACTACCTATATTTATCCATCTACACTTGCCTCATCGTCCACATCTCATCAACCCATACCTAAAATCAAGGTCTAGGTACGAACAATGGTTGTGTTGACTACAACCTTAAAGGTTCCTTCTATGTGGGAAAACTTCCATCTTCTCCAAAAACGTATGGAAAACTATAACATATTCACAAAACCTCTACCATCATCAAGTTTTAACCCATGATCTTTTCCAAGTAGATTTAACTCAATAAAGAGGTTGTATATGAGGGAGACTTTTCTAAATGGATATATCAAGACTAACAAGAAGAATCTCCTCTTCACATTGATCAAAACAATGAGGGATTCTAAATGAGGAAAAATATGTGATTTATAGGCTATGACGGTATTTGTCTACATCAACAAGGTATAAGAGAACCAATTTTATTAGAAAAGTGATGGAAAAATAAGGGTCTTAGGTATGGTTCACAAGACAATGTCACCCTGACGTCAAAGGTATCTTTAGTAAGTTGTGATTTCTCCTATGGTTAATACACCTAATGACGATGCCATCGATGAATCTCCTATGTATATTATTGATCTATTCAAAAAATCATCCATATTTACCATCAAAACCCTATCATTCACGCCTAATCAAGACAAGGGCATCCAACTCATTTACCCTCAACTTATCAATTGGGACCAACAACAAGCTTTGATTATAGATTTGTTTGAAAACGATGAAACTATTACAGAGCTCATGGGACTAAGAGACGATATACCTTAAAGAAATCACAAAGTATGGTTTGACATAGAACTAGATACAAAATTATAGTATGGTGGGAGACCCAAATCCTTTAGTTGAAAAATTAAATTTAAAAATAAAAAATACCCCCTTGTGAAAACCACAATGTGGTGCTTTCAAATCAAGAAAAAGAAAAAATAAATAACATATCCGATAAATAAAAAATCTCTGAGGCACCCAAGGATGAAGGATTCAATCTCCCTGGTATCACTAAATATCAAGAAAAAATATAAGCACTTGTAGAGGAAGCATAACCAATCAATATTGGGTCACCCGAAAATCCTCAAATAACATTCCATGTAGTGTCTTTAGACTCTGAAGAAGAATAAAATTTTGTATCATTCTTGGGGGAAAAAAGATAAACCTTTCTTGGTTTAATGTAGATATGTTTGGGTTGGACACATCTCTACTAGTTCATCTAATGGTCTATCTTGAAGTAAAACCAATAAAATATAAGCTAAGAAAGATGCATCCTCAAATAGCACTACTTGTCAAGGTGGAACTACAAAATTTACAAGATGTTGGTTTCATTTGATCTATTGACTATCCTGAGTAGGTTTCAAATCTAGTACCAATTTCAAAACCCACTGGAGGCAAAAGGATATGCAAAAAATTTAGAGACCTCAATAAAGAATGTCCTACTTGGATGACTTCTCATTACCTAACATTGACATTATAGTGGATCTCACGGTTGGATATGAGATGTTGTCTCTTATGGATGAATTTTTTGGGTATAACCAAATCAAAATAGCATAAGAAGATCAAAACAAGACAAAATTCACATGCCCATGGGGTCCCTATTCTTCGAATATTATATCGTTCTATCTTAAGAATGTAAGAGTGACCTATCAAAGTGTTATGAAAATAATTTTCATGACATGTTCCACACAATCATGAAAGATTATGTGGAAAATATCTTAGCTAAATCTGTAACAAGAGAAATTCATCAAGTGAAGTGCTAGAAATTTTTTTTGATGAGTTGGAAAAATGTCAAGTACGGCTCAATCCCAAGAAGTGTATCTTTGGAGTCACTTCTGTAAAACTATTAGTATACATAGTATCTTGAAGAAGAGTTAAAGTGGACCTTGCCAAAGTCAAAGTAATCATTGAGATTCCTCCATTGAAAACTCTTGAGCAACTTCATGGTCTACAAGGAAAACTACAATCAATCCAAAGGTTCATATCTCAACTAGCAGATAAATGCCACACATTCACACATCTTCTTCACATAGATGTAACATTTAAATGGGATGAAAAGTGTCAGAAATCCTTTCAATGTTTAAAGGATTATCTTGCATTTTCACCTATATTAATGCCACCAATTGTAGACAAACCATTTATTTAATACATCTTAATGACTACAACACTAGGAGCTCTTCTAGCACAACATGATGATTTAAGAAAAGAAAGAGTGATCTATTATATCACTTGAACTCTAATTGGCTATGAGATTAACTACATACCTACTGAGAGATCTTTCTTAGCAATAGCTTTTGCTTCCCAAAAACTATGACATTATATTCTCAATCATCAAATCAAGCTCATTTCAAAGGTGGATTCACTCAATTACCTACTATCTAAGGCAAAACTCACAAGCTGAATGGCTAAATGGGTTATGATTCTCAATGAGTTCAGCATAGAGTATATTGATATAAAAACAATGAAAGGATAGATAATTGTAGATCAACTAGTAGAAGCATTGATATATGATGAAAATCCTCTTATATCAAATTTCCTAGATGAGGCAATATTCACTATTATGTAAACAAGTCAATGGAAACTATACTTTGGTGGTTCTCACATGCAGCATGTCTTGGGGGCAAGAATTCTCTTTATCACCACTTAAGGTGATTGCATACCTAAGTTATACCAGCTAGATTTTCTGTGTAAATATAATATAGTTGAAGATGAAGCTCTAATAATAGGGTTGAGAATGGATATTCAATGAAAGATCAAAGAATTATAGGTTTTTGGTGATTCACAACTCATGGTAAAACAAGTGAATGATGATTATCAAATGAAAGATGATAATTTAATGTCGTACAAAAGGATGATAGATAGCTTCAAGGAATACTTCACTAATATTACCTTTGATAAAATACTTAGGATCAATAATATGGTAGCAAATGCTATTGCTACAATTATTTATGTATTGGATATGCCACATAACAGTCATAAATACAAATTCTTGGTTGAGAAACTATTGATACCCGTGTTTGAATTCCTCGAACTAGAATTTGTGTGCAAATTTTTTGGTCCCAATTTCCCTTGGTACCATGTCATCTTATCTCCAAAATGGTATCATACCACTCGAGCTCACTACCAACCTCAACAAAAATTTCATTTGATGATCATCTTGCTTTATCATTATTAGTGATACCCTATACAAAAAGAGTCTTGATGGCACACTGCTTAGGTGCCTTAACTCGAAAGAAGCTACATCGACCTTACACAAGGTACACAAAGGCATTTGCAGATCTCATTCAAGTGGCCCTACTCTTTCTAAAAAGTTGTTGAGAATGAGATACTATTGGCCAACTACATAACAAGAAGAAAAATAGTTTGTAATTAATTTTTTGTAGTGCCAACAACATGGTGATCTCATCCATGCTCCAATATAGGAATTATGACCCATAACTACATCGTGGCCTTTCTCACAATGGGGGTGACCTCATAGGAATTTTTTCTCCCACATCCTGCAATGGACATAAGTTTCTCATTACCACCACTAAGTATTTTATGAAGTGGGTTGAAGCCATTCCTTTAACATACATTATCAACAAACAAATTTCTAATTTTATTTTAAACTATTTAATTTGTTGATATGGTGTCCCTCAAACCATTATCACCAATAACAAGACACCTTTCAAGAACCAAGATGCTAGGGAACTTTGTAATCAATTCCATATCCAACATCGTTTCTCTACACCCTATTATCCTCAAGGAAATGTCCAAGCCGAAGCATCAAACAAAACTATCTTAAAAATCTTGAAAAAGATTGTTAATGACATAGGTCATGATTTGCACCTACAACTAAATACCGCCTTATGGGCTTACTAGTATCAAAATGTTTATTGGTGCCACACCATACTCCTTGGTTTATGGTACCAATTCTATCCTACCTATTGAGTTCGAGCTTCCATCATTAAGGGCCATGTTACAACACCTGATTGATAATGAAGAATATCGAGTGTCTAGGCTAAATGAGCTAGAATTATTGCATGAAAGATGTCTACAAGCACTTAACATCTTCAATCTTATTAGAATTATCTTTGATGAAGTTACAACAAGAAGATCAAGGTTCAAAAATTCCAAGTGGAAGATATAGTCCTTAAGGACAATCAAATGAATCAGATGGATCTGGATAACAAAAGAAAGTTTGAACCTAACTGGTTAGGACCGTTTGTTGTTACCACAAGCTATGGATCATGAGCTTATCAACTTGCAACACTTGATGGTGACCCCTTGTAAGAACCTATAAATAACAATCACCTTAATCAATTCTATGCTTAACCCATTAGGGGTATCTTAGTTAAAAAAACAATTCTAAAAAATCTAAAAAAAGAGAAAATAGTAAAGAAAAAATCATCCTCTAGCGAAAACCACTTCAGTGGCACTTTGGACAAGTACCTTGGTGAAAACCTAGAAAATAAGTGCCATGTGTAAATAATCACCATTCTCCATCTATCAAAATTATTTCCTTTCTCACTCAATAAAATCCACTTCATCCATCTATTTATCATATATTTGTCGACACCCCTAGCAAGGATTGGTATTCAATTGATATCTATCACTACCCATATTACCTAGCGTCGTTTAAGGTCATCTCATTTAGTCCATAATAAAGTGATCTCACATTTAACTAGGGACATATTCCCAAACCTAGTTGTTGGATTGGATCCTTGCTCATCACCTAGGCAATAAAATCCAAAAAAAATCAAATAACAAAAAATTCAAAAACATTTAAATATCCTCAAAAGAACAAAAAAATTCAAAAATTCTCAAAATCCAAAAACATTAAAATAATGCAAAAATCCAAAAATGTTTAAATATCCTAAAAACTCTAAAAGAATTCAAATAATACAAATGTAATACCCCTCTGTTTTTCTCTTTGTTTCAAAAAGTGTCCTACCTTGTTGTGCTTTGTTTTCTGGTTGCACTTATACTTTGATATACACTATTATGTTTGTTTATTATTTGATAGCTATTTATAGAGCGATGTGGATTATATGTTGTGATGTGATGTTACTCTATTTTGATGTTATGATTTAACATGCCTTTGATTATTACAATGATTATTTGGAATAACATGATTATTGCACATGAGTAGTTTATATATGTTAGAACTGTCAGTTTTGTGATAGTGTATTGGTGAAGGGGACGAAATTGCATCACTCGAGTGTGAGCGCCCTGCGATTCCGTGATTTCCTCTTCATAGTGTGTTCTATTATGATGTTTATATACATGTTTTGTTTATGCCTTGTTCACAGGTTTGTAGGTACAAGACATCGACTCCACCTGGCTTCACAAGTTTGAGCATGTCCACCCAACGGTAATGTTGATTAGGAGATAGTAGCTAGGAGTCTTGTGTCAAGCCTTTACCCTAGTCTCATTGTGTCGTCGGGTCTAGTTGGTTTTGCTTGTTAAAAGTTGTTTATTATTGCTTTGATTTATTGTGTTAAAATGCTTAAAAAGGGAATTTAAAGGATTTAATTATTTAAAGTTGATTATTAAATTAATCTTATTTTAATGTTAGAAGTGGTGAATTAATTAATTAATAAATTCATTTTAATTGGTAAATAGTATAATTTTAGGATTATATTATTTATTAAATTAGATTAATTAAGTTAAATTTGAAAGGGGAAATATTTGGTAATTATTAAATGTTTTTAAGTTTGAATTTCTAGAGAATTTTATGCAAATTGGTTGTTAAAGATATTTTGTGAATTTTAACATGTGTTAGAAGAATTAATGAGGTTGTTGGAAATTTATTTCACGAGGAGAAGATTATGGCTTTAACAGAAGAAGTAAGAAGCTTCTTCATGGCAGAAGCACGGGGATATTTTGGGTGTTGGGAAATAGATTGGAAGGAAGTTTTTTTGTGATTGCATGTGTTCTGGAATTGTTTTGGAAGAATTGTTGTAGAAAGAAGTTTTTTGTTCTTGAATTTTCAGAAAGATTGTTCTCGGGAATTGTTGTTGTCTTTGGAAAATTGTATTATTCTGAAGGAACCTATTGTCTATCTAGGAAAATTACTTGGATCTGTGGAGGAGGCACTACTTCAAAATTCACCAATTCACAGGCATTGGACTACAGGTTCATTCTTTAGATTTTGTTAAGTTTAAGTTGAAAAGCTTCTAGTTTAGATCTTTCTTTGTTAAATATTGCCTGTGCAAACTTTTAAGTTTGTGTTTTGTGTTAAAAAATTGTATTGCCATAATAAATTTCTTTGTAGAATAAATTTCTTCTCTGTAGAACCATTTCCTCTGTAGATTGAAATTCTTTGTGGAATTTTTTTAGTAAAATGGTAAATTGGTATCATAGTGATTTTAAGGGAAACCAGAAGGAAACACTTAGGGATCTGGAAAGAAAACCTCTCTCTGAAAGAAAAATTATTTTTTGTAGAATTTTTTTCTTGTAGGTTAGTTTTCTTGGGAAATTTTGTGTAAAATTGATCTGTAAGTTATTGTTTCGTTCTTTCCTTTTAAGATTCTTGTTTGAGAAAAATTAAAAGATCCTCTATAATTTGGGTGAGAAATTCACTTGTAGAATTTTCTTTGTGGAATTTGGCTTTTCGTGATGTTCGTAAATTTTTGCCTGTAGAATTCATTCTGGAATTTATTTCTCCAATTTCAGTATTTGTTCAATTATAATTATAATATATATATATATGTATATATACATATATACTATGGTATATATATAAATATACATATATTCTTCTGGGAAAAAAAATATTAAATTATGTGCAATTGGGAATCATCATAGGCGATTTGAAGTATCGAAATTCGCTCATATTTTGGGGGTGTATGAATTTTGTTGATTTAATAATTGTATTGGTGGGGGGTTTATTTCCCCCACTATACCCCTTATTGGAGGGAGCCTTGCCGATGGAAGCGCCCTCCACATAAGTGGAGGGGGAGCTACCATGGGCAGCGCTGCCCCAATGTCTATGGGTGGCCGACTATACTAATTACAGTCTGACACCCCTCTTCCATTTGCCATTTCAAAATTTGTTCGCCTTTTTAATATTCAGATTTTGATTTTATAAAATGTAATGTGTTTTGATATATATAATATATATATATATATATATATATATTTGGGTACAAGGAAAACATACGTGCGGAAACGCTTTCCTAACATTAATACAATAGAGGAGATGTGCAAAAGATCAGTTTTAAAACTTCTTAAAACAACTGAGATGAACACATACAGGGTACCAAGAGTAATAGAAATAAGAAATCATAGATAACATTAGAATTATGTGGGAAAACCCTTTCGGGAAAAAAACCCACCACACCAAGAGAAGACACTTTGTATTACAGTAAAATAAATTACAAACAAAGCTCACATTCCTCACTCTCTGATAGTTAGCTCACACTAGCAGAATTGATTTTTTATGCACTCATTTTTACAATACTTCTTTCAGTATACAATGAATACAACTTTCTCACCTATCTCACCGTCACCCTTCATGACTTATATCAATGTAATCAACTATATAAGTCATACATCACATTAATCATACCAACCAATCGTAGGCCTTAATAATGCACCGTTCATCCAATCAAACAATCTGATATTCTAACTGATTTGCCTTGCAATCATGCATCAGGATGCCCAGGCATTAACTCCCTTGCCTTAATCGGATTATGTCATCAACTGAAACATGTCTTATAATTACTACTTTCACCGCTCTAGACTTCGACCAATAAGATGTTGATTACTTGCCATGTGTTGCCTCTCTATTTGTTTGTTGCTTCTAGTCAAGTCTAACCGCTCAACACAACTATCAAACACCTCTTACTGTGCTACCTCGCCAATCCAAAGAGGTCACCATGGTATTACGGTGTCACTGCGGCACCGCTCCAAGGTTGGCAAACCTCCGCGATATGGTGGTGCCACCACCCAACCGCAGGCCCCTTTTAACACCCTCATGATATCGACGTAGTGGCTTGTCTTCCAGCCTATCACTTAACACCACGTCACCGTCGAGGTTGGATCGACCTTCCACGGTATGGTAGTGCAAGCACCCAACCACAAGACTGAGCAAAGCCTCTTGTGGTATGGCAATAAATGCCTATGCCGACTATCAAGCTCCATCGTGCTATCGCACCCTGATCGCAAGACCTCTGAGGTAAGGAGGTAACCATTATCTTTGACCGCCAAGGCTTACCATGCCACCACAACATGGCCAAGAGGTTGTCGCAGTGTGGCAGTAAGCGGCCTTTGCTAACTATCATTGTTCACTGCGGCCACCACGCCACCAACGAGCACCCTCCACGGTAGGGAGGTAAGCCTTCATACTGACTGCACCTATCAACTGCGCTATCGCCAATCCAAGATGAAGACCCCGTGGTATGATGGTAACATCGCCCAACCACGGACAGACTGATAGAGGCCCGCGGTAAGGTAGTAAACCACTAGACCATGCCTCTAGAAAATCTCTCAGCGGTAGATAGGTAAAGGCGTAGAAAGATGATAATTTTGCCAAGTCTTTTTAAAGGCTCAAGCTAGAAGTTGAGGCACCTATTCCCAACAAGCTCCCACTTGACGAAGACTTCCTGGCTTCCTCTAGACTTTGAAAATTACTGATGATCATAGGCCCTAAGGCCCATTGAATCTATGCACCATCTAAACTTGTTTGTGCTCATTGGCTTCGTTAACGCATCTGCAAAATTCTTCAAAGTGTCAACCTTTTCTAAATAGATCTTTCCATCTTCCACAATATCCCTCATGAATTGATACTGCACATCAATGTGCTTTGTCCTAGCATGGAAATTTGGGTTCTTTTCCAAACAAATGACACTCTGACTATCACAATAGATTGTAATCTGCCGTGCATTAAAACGAATATCAGAGCACAATCGACTCAGCCAAATCGCATCTTTGCAGGCATGTGTTGCTACCATGTATTCAGCTTCTGTAGTGGATAAAGCCTATCACTTGCTCATCCAACTGACTGCACCACCATTTAACATGAAAGTGTATCCACTGGTGAATCTTTTACTGTCAATGTCCCCTACCCAATCAAAATATACATATCCATGAGTGCTGAGTGTTCTCTGTGATGCAACCGAGATGCCATGGTAACACAGAGCATATTCTGAAGTCCCCTTTAAATATTTGAACACTCTCTTCACAACATCCCAATGTGATCTTCCTAGATTTTCCATAAAACGGCTAAGAACTCCCACTGCTTGGGAAATGTCTGGCCTTGTACAGACCATTGCATTCATTAGACTGCCAACAACACTTTCATAAGGCACCCTAGTCATGTCCTCCATCTCAGTAGTAGATTTTGGACAATCTTCAACATATAGCTTTGTTCCCTACATAACTGGAACAACTAGCTGCTTGCAATCATCCATACCAAATCTCTCAAGAACTGTGTTGACATATTTACTCTGGTTGACCCAAAGATTTCTACTCGTTATGTCCCTGGTTATCTCCATCCCCATAATATACCTTACTGCACCCAGATCTTTCATTTCGAACTTTGCAGACAACTGAGATTTAAGATCAGAAATCATAGACTTACTATTTCCTATGAACAACATATCATCCAAGTACAGGGTAATAATAAGCACACAATCATTTTTTAGATTTATAATAAACACAATGATCAGATTTTGATCTCACAAATCCCATAGACAACAAAAAAGTGTCAAATTTCAGGTACCACATTCTAGGAGACTGCTTCAAACGATATAGAGATTTCTTTAATTTGCAGACCAAACTTTGTTTACCTTTTTCAATGAAGTGCTCAGGCTGGGACATATAAATCTCTTCTTCCATCTCTCCATGGAGAAACCTTAGCTTCACATCCATCTGCTCAATCTATAAGTCATATGATGCTGCCAATGACAACAAAAATCTAATAAATGTCATCTTTGCTACAGGGGAAAAAATTTCTCCATAATCAATTTCCTCTATCTGGGAAAATTCCCTTGCAACCAACCTTGCCTTATACTTTTTTGCATTGCCATCTAGACCAGTCTTCTTTTTGAATACCCATTTACAGCCAACAGGCTTTCACCCTTCAGGAAAAGGTACCAAATCCCAGGTTTCATTTTTCTTTAATGATTCCATTTCTTCATTCATGGCTTCCAACCAGGAGTTTGAATAAGACATGCCAATAGCTTCTTTTATAGTCCTAGGCTCATCAGTGCTAGTAATCAAAGCATAGGCATAGTTCGAATCTAACATAGAGAAACAATACCTATTAGGTTGTTGTTTTTCACATGTAGACCATCTTACTGGCTGAGGTTGTGGTTCTTCATCTTTAGAACTCTCATAGCTGCTTGAACTCTCCTCATTTTCAGGTACACCATGTAGTTCCTCTTTTTCTGGAGTTTGAGGAATTTGAACTACATCATTCTTCTTCTCTCTTTTATCTATCTCTAGTTGTGGATCAGCTACTAAAGGTTTTAGCTCATGAGATATTACACTTTTATTGTATAGAACCTTCTCAGTATCAAGATTCCAAAGCTTGTATCCCTTCACACCAACACCATAACCGATGAAGATACATTTAATAGCCTTGTTCTCCAACTTTGATCTTTTCTCATTAGGCACATATACATATGCCTCATAGCCAAATACATGAATATGTCTCAGAGAGGGATTCTTACCAGACCACACTTCCAAAGGTTTCTTCTCAACAAGAGCAGAACAAGGTGAACGATTTACCAGGTAACATGTCATAACCATAGCCTCAGCCTAGAACTTTTGCTTCAAACCAACACTACTCAACATACTTCTCACTCTTTCCATTAACGTTATGTTCAACCTTTCAGCAACTCCATTTTGTTGTGGAGTATAAGGTGTAGTTTTATGCCTTTTAATCCCATGGTCTATGCACTACCTTTCGAATTCTGCAAAACAAAACTCACAGCCATTATCCATCCTCAAACATTTGATTTTATTTCCAGTTTGATTCTCTACCAAAGTTTTAAATTCTTTAAATGGACTGAACACTTCTGATTTACTCTTAAGAAAGTATATAAATTCCCTTCTCGAATAGTCGTCAATAAATCAAACATAATATCTAGACTTTGATAACGAAGGAACATTCACTGGACCAAACACATCAGAATGAACATAATCCAGTACACCAAAAGATTTATGAGGACTTGAATAAAATAAAACATAGTGTTGTTTTCCATAAATACAGTGTTCACAAAAATTGAACTCAAGGTTACAATCATCAAGCCCTTCAACAAGATTTTTATTTTTCAAGGTTTTTAAACCTTTCTCACCTATGTGACCGAGTCTATGATGCCATAGCATGGTCTTCTTTGTTGGGATTTTCACCTCCAAAGAATTTGCAGCCAGAGAAGCATCTTCATCTTCCTCTACAAGAGCAACTTTGCTTGACTTTACAGAGGTGTTGTTGCATTTAACAGGATGTGCATCCAGCTTGTACAGAGTGCCAATACGTACACCCTTAGCCAGCACCATTGCACCTCTAGCCATCTTGCATCCTTTACTTGAGAAAGAAACTTCCACACCAGCATCATTCAGCTTGCTGACAGAAAGTAAGTTACGAGCCAAACTTGGTATGTGTAGTACACCACTAATCCCTTAGATTCTTTCATCAGGGAGCTCTATTTTGACTCTTCCATGGCCAAAAATCTCCAATGTTGAATCACTCACCAGGTACACCTTTCCACCATCATACTTCTCATACTTAGTGAACCATTCTCTATGAGACATCATGTGAAAGGATGCACCCGATTCAACTAGCCAGACATCATCTGATGCCTTAGTTACCAAGGCTGCAATGAAGGCATCTACATCACTCTGAGAAGAGTCATTTTTTGAAGCATTAATTTTCTTCTTCTTCTTCTCCTTACAATCCTTTCAGATATGACCAGATTGCCCACAGTTCCAACATTTCACCTTGGAATTTTTACCAGGAGACTTCGATCTCCCTACAGATTTAGATTTGGACTTCTTTTCCTTCTTCTTGTGTTTCTCCTTTGATCTACCTCGAACAACAAGGGCCTCTTTGGCCATCTCTAAAGAATTATTCTCCATCTCTTCAAACAATAGTGAGGCAACAATTTCTTCCATCTTGAAAGTAGTGGTTGTACTTCCAATAGCCATTACAAGATGATCCCAAGTGTCAGGTAATGAACATAACAGGAGCATGCAATGATTCTCCTCCTCTATCTTCACACCCACAGATGCCAACTGAGCAACACTCATATTAAATGAGTTCAGATGGTTTGCAATAGATGCACCTTCTTTCATCTTCAAGGATTACAACTTATTCCTCAGGAATAACTTATTTACTAGAGACTTTCCCTGATAAATATCACCAAGCTTCTTCCATAATGAAGCTGCAGACTTCTCCTCATGAATGTTCAGGAGTACAGAATCAGCCAGGCTAAGTCTTATTAGACCTCTCACTTTTCTATCTGCAAGGTCCCAATCTTCTTGCTTCATAATTTGTGGCATAGTTCCAGACACAGCAATCCAGAGGTCTCTATCCACAAGCAAGTCTTCCATTTTGAGTTTCCATAACTCAAAGTTGTCACCATTGAATTTTTCAATCTCTACTCTACCTGATGTACTCGCCATCTCAAAAAAAACTAGGTTCTAACTTTGCAAGACTTCAACTGGAACAGTATTAGCACAAAAAACTAGCCTTACTAACAAGGATAACACAACTGGCCAGGCTCTGATACCACTTGAAAGGAAAACATAGGTGTGGAAACGCTTTCCTAACGCTAATACAACAAAGGAGATGTGCAAGAGATTAGTTTTAAAACTTCTTAAAACAACTAAGATGAACACATACATGGCACCAAGAGTAACAAAAATAAGCAATCATAGATAACACCAGAATTACGTGTGAAAACCCTTTAGGGAAAAAAACCCACCACACCAAGAGAAGCCACTTTGTATTATAGTAAAATAAATTACAAAAAAATCTCACAGTCCTCACTCTCTGATAGTTAGCTCACAGTAGCAGACTTGAGTTTTCATGCACTCACTATTACAATACTTCTTTCAATGTACAATGAATACAACTTTCTCACCTATCTCACCGTCACCCTTCGTGACTTATATCAATGTAATCAACTATACAAGTCACACATCGCATTAATCATACCAACCAATCACATCCTTAATAATGCACCGTTCATCCAATCAAGCAATTTGATCTTTTGACCGATCTACCTTGCAATCACGCATCGGGCCGCCCGGGCATTAACTCCCTTGCCTTAATCGGATTCTTTCATCAGTTGAAACACATCTTGCAATTACTGCTTTCACCGCTCTAGACTTCGACCAATCATATGTTGATTACTTTCCATGTGTTGCCTCTCTATTTTTTCACTACTTCTAGTCAAGTCTGACCGGTCAACACAATTGTCAAACACCTCTTACCACGCTACCTCGCTGACCCAAAGAGGTCACCATGGTATGACGGTGTCACCGCGACACCGCTCCAAGTTTGACAAACCTCTATGGTATGGCGGTGCCACCGTCCAACCGCATGCCCTTTTAACACCCTCGCGGTACTAAGGTAGTGGCTTGTCTGCCAGCACATCGCTTAACACCGCGTCACTGCTGAGATTGGATCGACCTTCCATGATATGGCGGTGCCACCACCCAATCACAAGACTGAGCAAAGCCTCCCACAGTATGGCGGTAACCACTTGTGTCGACCATCAAGTTCCACTGTGCTACCGTGCCTCGACCGCAAGACCTCCAAGGTAAGGAGGTAACCGTTATCTCTGACCTCCAAGGCTTACCATACCACCGCGACATGGCCAAGAGGCCATCACAGTGTGGCAGTAAGTGGCCTTCGCTAACTATTGTTGTTCACTGTGCCACCAATGAACACCCTCCGTGGTAGGGAGGTAAGCCTTCATACTGACTGCGCCCATCAACCGACTAATCCCAATCCAAGACGGAGACCCCATGGTATGGTGGTAACACCGCCCAACCACAGACATACCGACAGAGGCTCGTGGTAAGGCAGTAAATCGCCAGACCACGCCTCTAGAAAATCTCTCAGCGGTAGAGAGGTAAAGGCTTAGAAAGATGATAATTTCGCCAAGTCTTTTTAGAGGTTCAAGCCAGAAGTTGAGGCACCTATTCCCAACATTGGGTTTATTTATAATTTAAATATATATGTGTATATATATATTAAATATATATTTAATATTTTATTTTCTTGTAATATATTTGTTATATATTTAATAATTTTATCTTAAATGGGTGCATGCATATATGCACGAGTAGAAGAATTGATTGAGTTTATCTTTCAATGGAATTATATTGCTTTTTAAAGTAATCAAGGAAATTGACTTTCTATTAATTTAGAATTTCCCTTCTCTCGATGTGAAGAGGCTTTAAGTTTATTGTAATTAATTTATTTACTAGGGAAATTATTTTTACTGAAAATTTACTATAGAGGGGAAATGGATTTAATATATCCAATATTAGATAATTTCCTGTATGATTGCCTCTGCATGTTATTTCCTCTGTTTATTTATTTGGGGAAATTGGTTTAGAATTGTTTAAGTCTTCTAGTCGTAATATGGATTTAGGGGTTGTGATTTATTTTTGTGTCAACCCAGTATGTTACCCTTGGATTAGTGCATTTTCTATGGTTAGTGATTACCCGATTTCCATGAATGGGGATTTGTGTCTCCTAGTTTGGAGTGGATTTGTGATGTGTCACCTCCTTTTGATTTGGAGTTGATTTTGTTATTTTTTGCGTCCTTGGTTTGGAGTGGATTTTGTTTGTGTTGTCTCCTATGCTTGGAGTGGGTTGTTCTACCTAGTTTTGCACACTATGTTACCCTAGGATGTTGTTATTGATCTGTGAGTTGTCAATTAGAAGAGTGGATTTCTCTAGGCGCCAGAGCCTTAAAGAGGTAAACTAGATAACCTTCGGAAGTAGTTAATCAAGTGAAAGCATAATTAAAGTATTTAGGGGATTGGGTAGTATTTCATACTAATTAAGATAAGATAGCCCCACTCATGGACTCAAGTGCTCGTTTGGGCTTGGGATGAGTGGGAAGGCCTGGAATGGCAAAGGTCATCTACCTTACCTTTTTGAAAGGTATTTGATTATGCATGAGTGAGTATGGGGGCCAAGGATTGGTTGAGGCTACCGGGATATCCCAAGATGGGGTCGGAGCCTAGGAAGATCCTCATTGGATATCCCATGTCGAGTTGTGTGATGACACTCTTTCTACGACAATGGTTGGTATGTGGTTTATGTGTATGGTTCTTTTAACATACTTGATTTGTTCATCTCTGGAAGTAATGTAACCTATGTGATAGTGTGGTTCTTGTACTTATGTTTGGTTGAGTCAATTTGTGTCAGCCTGTGTCGAGAGGTAGTAGGTTTGGTCTTGGATCCTTGTTACTATCTCCTAGCATGGGGGTGGGCCTTCAAGTACCACTTGGTTGGGAGGAACGTGCACCCTACACCGTTGGGTCCCCCTTTATCTTCATATCGTGATGGTGATTTTTTCCAGTTGGAGCGCTCGTGGATTCCAGCTTGTAATTTCATGCTTTGTAATTGTTATAGATGAATCTTCTATTTAATTACCCCTCAGTTGTATTCAAGGAGGTTTCATGTATTATGTAACACATTTGTATGGACTACCTCATTTGGGGAATGAGTGATGTAATCTTTTGATGAGTTAATGTTAAATGGAATCTTGATTTATTTTGTATCTTTATGGTGTAATTTCATGTTTGAAATGTATGATCATTTATTTCCTTAAGTAGTTAATCAAGCTATGGATGTACTTATGATTTATGTTATGGGTTTAGACGTAACCTTAGTCTCGTAGTCGTAGAGGATGTCGACGATAGATAGTGAGCTTACATGTTTATTATACTATTAAATAAATAAAAAATTCTACATTTTTGTAGATTATTGCAACTTCGTCTAGGGTTGCGTGGCAGGGCATTACAACAAAAATCCAAAAACATTTAAATATCCTCAAAAATCAAAAAATATTCAAATAATGCAAAAATCAAAAAACATTTAAATATCATGAAAAGAACAAAAAAATTCAAATAACGCAAAATCCAAAAACATTAAAATATCCTCAAAATCCAAAAATAAACTTAGAAATCTTAAAAGAAAAAAAACAACCTCAAATATTCCAAGAAAGCTCCAAACATTCAAAAGGTTCAAAAAATATAAAAAATAAATCATTATAACTCACTCATCCACAATAAACTTTCCACCCATAATAAACCTATCGTCACACTCATCTTTAACAAAGTAAGCAAAAGAAAATATGACAATCATCGAAACACAAATGTTAATGAAAAATTGCAAGAATCGATCATTGTCAAAGCACACCAACTACCTGCATGTCAAAAACCTAAAGCTTTTAGTTTAAGATCCTACATTGTTGCCTTATTGGATATATCATTCCTACAATAGGCACCAATTACAGATCAACAAACAACAATCTTTGTGGCAAGAGATATAATGGCATTGATATGTTTTTGTTAGTCAGTCTTTTCTTTTGATTTATCTTTTTGTCTTATTCCATCGCTCACTCAATGCTACCTTGATATTCAATATCTTGGTGTGTTTAGGAGTATGTAATGGGTTATAGTCATTTCTTTTCATCTTTTGTGTTTGTGGGATGTTCTTTTAATACAACCATGGAAAATACTTTCCTTGTGTGTAGGGATAGTTTCAAGCAATACAACGACCTTTACATATCTAGTTCTTTATAAGTTTTGTGAATTCGCCTAACTTTCTTTGAGGCTTCATTCTCTCACATGATCAAACAAGGTTTTCATATGTCAAGTATGAACAAGGATACTCTTGTTTGTTTTCAGATTCAATGTCCATGCAACAGATACAACACCACCATGGTTCTTCATACCTTGGTGCATAGTGTCTACTTGTTATATCAAAATAAGGACTGCTCTACATTCTTTAGCATGACCTAAATAAAAAGAAAAATCATCTATCCATCTCATTCCATATCCATTCAAACAATCAAATCTATCCAATAATCATAGTTTCTTGATATTTGATCAATATCTTTCATTCAACATGTCCTATTCTATCTATCCATATAATCATCTACTTTATTCTATCCTACTCATCATACTAACATATGTATTGAAGTATCATGACATACACAAAAATATCCATCGCATCCTACATCCATAAACTGTCAGTAGTATCATACATCATCCATCTGATATAGTCAATATATATCGCATCAAAAATATGAAAAAATAACCATTCATACATCATATCATACATCCTGCATCTTGAGATCATTAGTATCATCATAACATTATCATCACATATCTATAAGCATGACAACATTTCATCCATACCATCATACATCATCACATCAACTAACCATCAAAATCATACATCAAATCATATAAGAATCATGTAGAAATCACAATAGGGTGTTGCCACCATAACGGGTTACACTTTTTGGAACATCCTAATTTTTGTTGAAATCGCATATTTTTAGAAAACATCATGATTTAAGCCTTGAAATGTTCCATTTAAAGGATTTTAATTGAAGAGGGTTTGATCAAACCCCCTTAGATCAAGCCCTCTCGGATAGAACCTCGCTAGTTTTAAACCATACCTATAATGGAGTCTCCTCTACACCTATCAAAATGCTGATAAAAAATAACTTTTGATTTACCTTTTGGGGGATCAAATGAATTCATTTAAAATTTACGTTTTTTAAGTATGTAGTCCTTATTATAAGCTTCCCAAAAAATATAATTTTAAATATATTTAATCTGATTAATACATTTATTTTTTATTTCTTGTGAATGTAGTTTTTCACTAAAAATCAAGCTCTTTGTTCTGCACATGTGGAAAACCAGTAGATTACCAAAAAAATTCTAAAAAATATCTATGCTCTTTGTTTTGATGTCCTTGATATAACAAAAAATTTGAATTTTGATACATACAAAAAAAAATTATGTTTTACATAGTAAACCTATGTCTAAATTGTAATTGGTTTGACTTCAAAACTTAATTAAGAAAAAATATTAAATAAAACACTATAAAACCAAATGAAAGAGCTAGATATCGTAATTACAAATCTAAATTTAAAAAATATAATTTTATCCTTCATAGAAATAAAATTTATGTGTTATACAATAAACATCACTCTTTAAAAGTGTTGTTTACTGTTAAAAACTAGTTATCAAAGGAGATGGAAAAATAAATGCAATTTTATTCCAAAATTAAAAAATATATATATTTAGAATCTATAGAAAAAATGTCACAAATCACTAGTTTGCATCATCTTCAAATTCCCCATGGTTTAGCAACTATAGGTGTCCAAGAGTGAAGATTTAGTTAAAAAAGTTCAGTTCAATGTCAAGTTTGGCCAAAAAGTGTAACCCACTATTGTGGATCACCCAACATCATATGCATACATAATCATCCATAACATCACATAAATCATAATCATAGCCACATCAAAATCAATCTCATATATCATAAAATGTTTGTCATAAACAAGTCTATACAAAGAGTGTGTGTATAAAGGGCTATCAAGATCCAAATAACACATATATACATCATCAAAAGAATTTATATACATTGTATCTATACATCAAAATTTATACATCAAAATCAGATGCATAATCACATGGATCTCCATCTTTCCTCATAACCAAGAGGAGGAGGCACTTGTTGTGCCAGAAGCTACTGGGCCTCAGGTAATTATTGTTGAGCTATATGACCACCTAACCCCTATGGTTTTTGAGATAATTGTAGATGTGATAGATGACCCATAGATCCTCCACTTGACCTACCACTCTAATATCCAAGAGTGACACAAAGTCAAGCATCATTAGGGTTTACCCCTTGGGGCATCTTGTCATCACCCCCTCACTTCTCTCCCTATCTTGTAGGTACTAATGTAGGTATCCCCACCTTCGAGTGCCATCTATCGTATGCCACTATTGATGGAAAGCTCTACCTATCTCAGCCTCCTCCTCCTCCTCTGAGCTCCCACTACTTCACCATTAGGATGTGTAAACCTAAGTGGTCTTTACAAGATCCACCAAGTATCATAATCGGTAGCAACCCTTGGGTCATCAGCACCATCTTCCCATAACCACTATACTGGTGCTAGCTACATAATGTATGTAACTGTCATCTAAGGGACCGACATGGGCTCCCAATCTGCTATCTCCCAATGTGTTTAGGTAGATATTGCATGATAATTATCTATGGGACATCTTAAGTCTCCCCATATTGTTATTGAACCCTATTTTGAAGATATCTCTCTAGTATGTAAGGAGTCCTCCCGATCAACTATCGGGTCTTCCTATAGAAAGGAAGTTGGATGTAATCATTGTCTCATGCCTCACACCAAAGCCATGGTTGCCACCTAAACTCATCAATATCATCTATAATATGGCACCAATAATCTAGATCTCCTAGTCTTTGTTGTGTCAAAAAGGTATTGTATTTATACACAAAAGGCTCACTCGTTAATGAGATGACCTCTCCAATAGGTCAAGTCATGGCAATATGCTCCCATGCCCAGATGTGGAGTAATATATTCCTTGTTGACAATATAGTATCCTGTCAATATACAACTTGGTGCATATCATGATATATATGTGCCAATATGCATGGACCCCATGCATAAACCTTGGTTTCCTTGATCATCCTCTCAAGTACTCGACCCCATCTAATTGAGAAACCCTTGGAACATCTAATAGGCATAATGTTCCCACAAATGAGACTAGCTCCCACAATGATGATATCCTCCACAATGTCGATGTATTGTCTTAGATCAATATGCCCATTAACTATCTCTAGCTCATCGTCCATGAAAACCCTCTCCAAAGCCTCCACACCTGCATCAAAATCATAAAAAACCCTAGCTCCATAAATGGGAACCCTTAGGATGTGTCATACATCCTCCACAGTGACTCACCTCTCTTGTGCGGAGTTTGAAGGTCATAGTCTTCGAGTGCCACCACTTCATGATTGTTTTCATAAAATCTCTATGTACTCGAATCCCATACATATATGCAATGTGATACAATCCAATGGAACTAATAAACTTGGCATCC
Source organism: Sequoiadendron giganteum (assembly GCA_007115665.2). NCBI lineage: Eukaryota > Viridiplantae > Streptophyta > Pinopsida > Cupressales > Cupressaceae > Sequoiadendron > Sequoiadendron giganteum. The sequence goes on along the minus strand of CM021100.1, from coordinate 782,256,652 downwards.
ATCTTAGGAAAATATGCCATCCAATCAAGCACTTTGAGTTGTTTCTTCCACAACAAGATGGGATCGAGTACCACCTACAAGCATAGCAGCCACAACATCATTTACTAAATTTTAAAAAAAAACCTAAGTCTGAAAATCCCTAAGTTAAAAGTAAGCTTTTTTGCAAAAGTACCACTTTATAATAGTCACAAGTGAGCCTTTTTTCAAAAGTTTCACATTACCAATATCAAAAGAAATCCTATTTTCAATAGCATCACTTGGAAACAGTCAAAAGTGAACCTAAATCCTAAAGTGACTTGCTTATGCAAAAGTGTTGTGCTAAAATTAAATGTGTCACATCAATGTTCAATTGCATCGCGTCAGGTTTCATAAGCGTTGATCCTAGGACAACACATTTGATGTCCTACCTTTAGCTAGCAATTAATGTGCTTAAAACTATGTGCAAAAGTACAAAGTTTAAGTACATACCAAGGGGTTTCCTTCGGCGGGCCATTGGAATTGTCGTACTGCATCTACGCGATGTGGGGCACGTGGAAGGTGAGTCATAGCTAGAAGGTGTGTGAGGAGAAAAAATACTTTGAGCTCTGTAAATTCTAAACTCTCAAGGTGCAAATGAATTGAAAATGAATTCAAATGCCTATATATGGTCCCCAAAACCCTAGGTTTCATTCTCCCACCCCCTTCAACCTATTTCTCGCCTTTCCCATCTTTCCTGATCAATTTCTTGGCTTCCCAGGACTTGATTTTTCCTCCTCTTCTCCCATGAGCCTATCTTGTCATCCTATGGTGAGCCCAACCTAAAAAAAAATAAAAATTGGTTGATCTCTCGAGGGGGTAGCCTACCATCCTTCCATTATTCTTTCATCTATCGAGGCATAGTGGGGCGTCAAAAATAATATTTTTTTTCCAATCAATATTATATCTTTGAAACAATGTAACTAGTACATTTTCTCAAAAAGGGACAAAATGTAGACACCTAAAATTGTCTAAGCACATCATACATTTGTAATTCACTATTTTAATTAAATAATTTCCAATTATTTTGTTAAATTTATTATTATTATTTTTTATCGATAAATAATTGCTAGGAGAAGCACCCTTTGTATTGATTTCAAAAAAGGATTTACATCGCCTGTTATAGAGACTTGATCATCATTTTCATCATCTACCCTTTACATTTTGTTGGTGGATATTCTTCCTAAATACATACTGCCCCAACCCATTATAGACACTACAAAATTGAGGGCATTGTCGTCGCTATACTACCAAAATGTCCCTCATATAGACCATATACAGTTTTCAATTATACAATAACCAAAAAGAGACTAAACATAGCCCCAAACGTAGTCTTTATCTTCCATGGACACTCGCATCTTTCTTGCCTCCAATGCGTCTGCTACCATGGGACACTTGAGTCCACATGAGTTGTGTGTCGGGTTGTTGGCCTTCTCTTCAATGTCCCGAGGGTCCTACTCTCGCCATTTGTCTCCACCGTCGAGCTCCCAGCCCTCGTTGTCATTCACGAGCATTTTACCATCTAACCCTTCAGCTTGTATATACACTATGACCCACCCCGTTGCTGGCTTGTTATTCATTCCTGCTGCCCGCAACAGGAAAGAGATGCTTCAGTTTATCTCCCCCCAACGCTTTCGCAGTTCTTCAGGGAATAGAGTGCACAGCACCGTGAATTCTGGAACCTACAGACCATTACCAAAGGGCATATAGTAGTGTTGGGGTAGCAGAACAAGCAGGTTGCCATCAAAATTATACCATTCCTCATCAATTTCAGCGAGCCATGTGTACTGGAATACCATCTGACATAGTTTCTTACTCCCCGCCTTTGACATCTACATGTAAAGTAGCCTAGCCAAGAACATGGCCGAGATCTCCACATTGGCCCTGAACCTTTGTTGCACCATGAGGAATTCTTTTCCCAACACTTTCTTCGTCCCCTAGAGAATCAATGGGTGTGACGAAACCAAAATACCCTTTAACCTCTTTTCTATAACTTCCCCATAAAAGGATTCCTGTTGTTTCGTTGTGTTCAAGAAAAGTAGAATCTCCATTGTTGTGAATCACTCAAGGCTCGAGCCGCTTTCACTATTGATTTCTTTACAGCCTATTCTTGCTTTTGCCTCTATTTAATCTCAACCCTACTGTCATTTGATGATGATACACTAGGATTGTGTGCCAACATGTCACTTATGCTAGCTTTTTAGGACGATTTGGCTACATGAGCCGCTGATAGTTTAAGATCCGCCATTATAGTTTTTAGTTGCTATATTTATGCAACTGTGGTTTCCAATTTCAACCTCCTTCCTCCCGTACCTCTAAATGACATGTACCATGAGTAGGTTTCCCGGGCATCATACTTGCATTGAAGAATGTGAACTCACCATCTTGCCTTCTGGTTATATCATATATGTCTATCAGAATTCGCAACTTATTCCTTTAAATTTTCCATCATTTTGGCAGTAGGCCCTCTCTTTGGTAGCTAACACATGCTTCGGGCCTTTACCCAATAACTTTATTATCCAGTCACCTTTATTTAGTATGATGTCATCTTACTACCTTTGCTCGATTGATTTGGCTACACTAGCCGACGACGACTTCTAAATATCCACTTTTAGGTATCATTTTCGTATTCATGCACCCGATGTTCCCATTATCTACCACCTTTCAATCATTCCAAAGCATGACATCTCCCATGAAGTCTATTTTGAATGCATATGTTTATTAATTTTTATGACCGTGTCTTTGTTGTCACTGGTAACGTCGTATCTATGAGGTACAACTTCAGGATATCGGATTGAATCCCAAATTCACTCTCATTTTGGTGGAAGACTCTTGTTCTTGTCATTGGATACGTGCTTTAATTGATTTTGAGGCTGCCTTCATGGGGAACGTGGCTTGCCATGTTTCCCAAGTCTTCACCTATCTTGTAATTGGTCCTCATTAGCTTGCGCCTTGGCCAATCTATATGCCACCTCATTGCCTTCTCTATAGATGTCGATCATCTTGTAGGCTTTGAATTTCTCCAAACATTGGATTATTGGTTGCAACCAATGATTTAGCTTCCAATTGGGGGAATTGTTACTACGAATTTCATTAATGGTGACGAGGGAGTCTCCTTCCAAATGAATCCTTCTTGCCCCAATCAAAAATCCCAATTGAAGACCAATCAGGGCAGCTCAAAATTATGCCTCATTGTTGGTGCATGTTTCCAAGTGTGTGGATTTCTCTGCAATGATTCTACCTTGTTCATCCCATGCCACACATCCTGCCCCCCAAGACCTAGGTTACCTTGTGCTACTCCATCAAAATTTATCTTAACACAACCTTCTTCTAGAGCTTCCCATGCCACCTCACTCCTCTTTTTTTTGTCTAGATCCTTCATACCTAAACCACATAAACGGGGAATAGTCAGGCCATTGAATTCCTTTTTCATTGTGTCATCCCAGTTTGTATAGATAAACTATTTCTTTGTTTTTGATCGTGTTGCCTCATTGACTGTTTTTGCTATCATGCTTTCAATTTTGACACAAAGTCTCCCAAGCCATCTCCTTGTCTTGAAATATTCTCCTATTATGTTCCTTCCATATTTCCCAAATTATGATGGAAGGGGATATTAACCATATGCTATCAAAAATTGCATTTCTCCTAGGTTGAGGCCACATAATGAACCAATTTGGTAGACTTATGGGCATCGGGCACTGGATGTTTAACTTATTCATGAATTATTTCCTGCATTGCTCTACATAGGGGCGGTTCATTAACAAATGGTCGGCATTCTCACTGCTATTTTTACAAAGTACACACCTTCCTAGCCCCAAAATTCCAAGGGTAGCTAGTCTATCTTTCATGAGAATTCTCTTCTAGATTGCCATCCATGTGAAAACACCAACCTTAAGGAGACAGTGCTTTCCCCAAATGAGCTTGTTGGGAAAAAATTGTTTTGCTTCCACCATTTCCTTTATTCGATAACCAAACTTGACTACATATGCCCCAGTCATGGAGCCACACCACCTGATTGTGTTTCTTGGTTGGATGGGGAGAAATTTATTTCTTTCAGAATTTCAGTTAGAGTATCTTTTTGTTCCTGTGGGAAATTTATGTCTTGCAGTGAGTTCTATTCCTATTTTTGGACTCCTTCCTGCCATTTTATTTTAGCATAATTTATTTTCTGGTTTCCCCATTTTCTCATTGTCTCCTCTTTGATTTCTTCCAAATTGGGGTGGGTTGTCAATGCTTTTTAACCATTCCAAGACTGTCCAAAAAGAGGTAGAATGTCCATTTCTCACCTCCCATGTTACATGCTTGGAAATGATGTCTCTACATTCTATCATATAATTCCAAATTGTTGAGCCTCGCAAGGGACCTGTTATAGTAAGGATTCTAGTGGGGTAGTCTGAGTCCAGATAATTTCTTCTCAAGATCTTGACCCATCTCTGGTCTCCTTTTGTATACATTTCCAACACCAATTTGGCCTACATCGCCATATTCATCAATTTTAGTTTTTTGATGTCCACTTCCCCTACTTCCTTGGGTGTGCATACCTTCTCCCAGGCCAATAGTGGAAACTTTTGTTAATCCCCTGTTCTGCTCTAGAAGAAATTTCTGAATATTTGGTTGATTTTGTCTTCTACCACCATTGGTATTTTCAAATAGGCCATCAAGTACACTAGAATGGCTGATAGCACTACCTTTACCATCATGAGCCTTATAGTCGATGAGAGCCATTTCCCTTTCCATGTCCCCAACTTGCTTTTTCAACTATTTACTAGGTTCTCCCAGTAACATTTTTTGTTGATAGTAACAAAGAGTGGTGTACCCATGAACCTACCAGGGAAGTTTGCCACCCTTAGCCCCAATATCCTTGCTAGTTCCCTCTAAAGAATGGGTTGTGTATTGAGGAAAAAAAATTTGATTTTCACTGGTTGATGCTTTGGCCTGATGCTAGATAGTATTCATCCAAAAAGGTTTTAATTGTCCTTGGCTCCTTCCTGTTTTCCACGCCAAACAATATTGTGTCATCCGGAAATTGTTGGTGTGTCGTTGCCTCCATGCCACTCACAACTAAGACCCCCTTCCACTCCTCTGATTTCCTTAGAGCTATAATTCCTCTGCCCATAGCCTCTACCATGATAATGAACAAGAAGGGAGATAGGGGGTCTCCTTGCTAAAGGCCCCTTATGGAATCAAAGAAGCCATGTGTCATCCCATTTACTAGGACAAAGAACTTTGTTCTGGTGATGCAACCTCTAAGCCAATTAATCCATTCTTCCTTGAATCCAATTTTCTTAAGCACCTCTTCTAGGAATTGTCTATCCACCATGTCATATGCTTTGTGGATATCTAGTTTAAGGATAATACATGGGTCTTTTTCTTTCCTGGCTGAGTGCGAGGTTTCATGAGCCATTATGATGCCTTCAACTATTAAGCACCCTAGAGAAAAGTTTCTCTTCTCCTTCAAGATTATATGGCTTATAATCCCTTTCAATTTGTTGGAAATTATTTTAGTGACCACCTCGTAGACTATATTACAAAGTGCAATTGGTCTAAAATGCCCCATCGACTGCGAGTCTTTATTCTTGGGTATTAGGGTTAGGAAGGTGTGGTTGATTGATCCCAACATCATCATTCTTCTTCTAGATTCTTTCACTACCAATGTCAAATCTTCAGCCACTATGTCCCAAAATTTCTAAAAAAATCTCGTCGGGAAACCATCTAGGCCTGGGGATTTATTTGGATTGAGCTAGAAAGTTGCTTTTTGCACCTCTTCCTTGCTAATCTTTTGGTAAAGGATCTTGTTTTGTTCTTCTCCTATTATTGCTAGGATGAAACTTAAAAGTTTTTCTTTCACATTCCGATTTTCTGGAGTTGCTCTATTTAGGATTGTCTAGAAGAATACTACTGCTTCTTCATTTACCTCCTCCATTGATTGGATTTCTGATCCATCCTCCCTTCTAATTGTTGTGATTCTATTCCTTCTCCTATTCGTTACTATTTTCCTATGGAAATACTTAGTATTTATGTCTCCTTCCTTTAGCCATGTCTCCCTTGACTTCTACTTCCAAAAGGACTCTACTCTTTTCAAAATCTCATCCAATTCTTCTTTCAATAACCTTTATACTTAAAAATCATCATTTCCCATACTATTTGCAATGATGTGCTCACTAAGCACTACCAAATATTTTTCCACTCTCTCTTTTTCCTGAAATGTTTTTTCGAAATGTGATTTATTCCATTCCTTCAGTTTGTTTTTCACATAGCTCAACTTTTTGTTGATCTTGTATAGGTGGGATTTATTTCCTATTCTTAACTCCCCCCACCATTCAACGATTAGGTCAATAAAACTATCATCTCTGAGCCACATATTTTCAAATTTGAAAGGGCTTCCTTTCGGGGATGTATCTGGCTAAAAGGAGAGTTGAAATGGAAAGTGGTCCAAACCAGTGTAGGGTAGGATTACAATTTCCTACAAGGAATTCTCCCCACCCCAGTCCCCAAAGAGGAAAAATCTATCCAATCTCTCTGCAATGCTAGTAAATTCTTTTCTCCTATTCGTCTAGGTGAAGATTCCATTTTTAGTTTTCATATCCATTAGCTGATTTTCATCCACAAATTCTTGGAAGTCTTGTTGGGTTCTTGTGGTTTTCCCTAGCCCTCCCCTTTTTCTCCATTATTCAGGGTCGCATTGAAGTCTTCGTCCAAGATCCCATTCTCTCCCCTAAGATTTTCTATTTTCATGGATAGCTACTGCCATAGATTTCTTTTTTCTATTGTTGGAGTGGGCCCATACACATTAATTATTGTGAATTATTCGATCCTTTGGAGAAGCTTGCATCTTAGCATCATCCAGTTTGTATTCTCTTCTATCACCTTTGTGGATATTTCTAGTGAGTTCCAGATCATCCCAATACCCCCCAAGGCACCCTCAGCTCCAACAAATTGCCCCTTCCATTGCCTCCACCATTTGAGTCTAATTTTGCTTTCTTCTAGAACTAGTTTTGTTTCTTGTAGTAAGAAGATGTCTTCTTTTGATTGGTCAATTTGGCACTTGACCATGCACCACTTGTTAAGGGCATTGATGCCCCTAACATTCCATGATATGAACCTCATTGCTCCTAGGGAAGGATAACATCCTTCCCTATTCTCAACTTCATTTGTCCTATCGCATTTGTTGTTATCTCCAACTTGGCTTTGTTTTTTTTACACCCCCTTCTTCCTTTCTTCTTGATAGTAGGCTTTTCTATTCTTGATTGAGATTGCTCAAGAGTCCTTTCTTCCACTAATTCACCCTCCTCTACCTCCTCTTGATCCTCTTCATATGTTTCTAGCTCTGCTTCAATATCATTTTCATCTTCTTGCAAGGTATCATCCTTTCCTTCCTCTTCCGACTGAGCACCATCTCCCAGGTTTGTGTTGACTACTCCTTTCTCCTCTTCCCTTTCTTCCATATTCTTGGTTGTCTCTATTGGTCCCTTACTTTGGCTCAAGCATTCCTCTGCCTTCTCACTTTGATCTTCTAGCTTTGGGTTGTTTGTTCCAGTTGATATCTCTTCTAACTAGAGGGTAATGTCTTTTTGTAATTCCTTGGTTTGTTGTAGGAGATTTTTTAGGTCCCTTTCTGTCTAAGTTACCCCAAAGCTGTGTATTGGTGTTTGACATGGTTCCCTCCATGTATTCATGAAACTTTCATTCAATTTCCTTTTTTTAGATCCTTTTGTGGAGTATGGACAGACACTGAGAGGGGGGGTGAATCAATGTCTAAACCTTTTCTAAACTTTAATCAAGACTTTTAATTCTGATATCCATTTTATTGACAACAGAAAAAAGTAATCACTTTGAGAGCATTCATGAAAAGGGGTAAATAAATATATGAAAACATTAACTCAGTCCACTAGACAACTTATGCCAATATGATTTGAGTGAGATATCTTGCATTTTCCAAAACAATTATGACTGACATTATTTAACAATCAAAGCATGATGACAGTACAGGTGCAAGTCATAAAACTGTGCACATGAAGACAAACATTATTGAATCACTTCTTAACCAACTGATTTCAATGCAGCTTTATAAGACACTGCAACAACGGTGCAACAAAATGACACAAGATAGGTAATGAGACAACTAGAACCTTTAGCACAATTCTTGAGCAATGAATTAAATGAATGCATTTATGCTTTCTATTGAATCGGAATTTTCAACAATGATAGAACACTTGTGCAAGACATTTTGATATAACCATTTTTCAGAGATGAAGAAACAACATTCAACAATGTTCAGATTGATAAGAACAATCACTCACAAAATCATCACAATCTAGAAGCATTATGACATCAAAACAAAGAGACCATAAGACAAAGAATTTGTCGAGTGGAAAACCCTCCTAGGGTAGAAAAACCACTCCTAAACTACCTCACTGGCTTAACTTCAAAAACCACTTCTTACAATGCCTTATAGGATAATTTTTGAGCACCCACTCAAGGAGCACCAACCCCTCATTTAGAGACACCAATCTCACATAGCACCAACCCCTCATTTAGAGACACCAATCTGAAGGAGCACCAACCCCTCTTTAGTTTTAGTACCAACATATATCAGAGGATTTCTCTGTTATCATTTCAACCCACAGTATGCCTATCTTTCTAATACCCCCAATATCCTAAAGGTTCTCTAATTGAACCTTCAAAATACCAGACATATTAAACAAGAAAGCTATCTCTCTGCATCATCTTTGCATATTTTCAATTACAAAAGATTTTACCTATGTTTTTCAAGAATAATCAACTACACACTAAACCAGTGATCAATCACTGCGTATTTATATTTTACAAAGTGCACTCTCTCTTGTTTGAACCTTCAAAGAGGTTTTTTAGATAAAAATAGAATGCAATAATGATTTTGCTCTCAAAACCCTAGAATCAACAAAATTTTCATCAGTAAAAACAAATGTTCCAGGAATACTTGAATACAATAATGTATGTATCAAATAAATGCTTATATGTCTAATCCGTTACAGCCAACTGAACCAACGAGAACCAGCAGTTACAAAGACTCCAATGGCGGCAGTTAGGGTTCTAAACCCTTGCTAAAAATGATGTTTCCCTAGCGTTTCTTCCATTTACATTTGATGCCTTTGTCAAAATTAAGTGAGCTTTGAAGTCTGCAAGGAAAACATAATAATAATCAAGTAATCATAGTGCTTCTAAGTCTGCGACATCAACACACAATAAGAATCAACTTAATAGAATGCAATGAGTCCGCTATCAAAATGACCTTTGCCGAGAATTCCGACATAAACATTACTCCAAAAAACAATTCAATTTATCACATGAAAACCAATGATCAATGTCCAATTATTTAAGATAAAATGACGACAAAGAATAATAATATATTATGGCTGTCATGACATTTAAAAATGCCCACTTCAGAAGGTCAAAAACCTTTCATCAACGTAGACAAAGTCATATGCTTAGTAGAATTAAAGTGGTTGATCCCATAAATCAATATGACTTTATTCAAAGTCATTTACCAATGTAATAAGGCCCGATAGGAGTGAAATCATTTCTATCAAATGCTTAAGGAAACCCGATAGGGTTTACTTAATTTTCAAAGTTGACTCCTTTATGTCTTTAAGAGAGATAACCTTTGATAAAAACTTTTGTTAATAAAGGCTATAGAGATAATACCATAATGTCCAAAACAACATTCCCTTCGAGCCATAAACATTACCTTCACATATATATGCCAAGAAAAAAAACAATGATCGCCTTTAGATGCCGATTATGATATCAAGCCAATTTGAAACATATGAACCAAATGAAGACTTCATATATACCAATCACTATGTCATAGCTAGTGACACCAAGAAAATGTGAAAGAGCCATGAAGATATGAAATGACAAGACCATCTGAAGAAAGTATAACAACCTCATATACCAATGATGCCAAGAAGATATAAGCAAATGAACCAAGTACAGTGCACTAATATCAGATTCCAAGATCAACTTGATAATGATCCAATATTAATGAATTCCTTATGCACCTGAACCGGTATGCTTTGTGCAAGCATAAAAAGTGCCACTCAAATACCATGTGAGGACAACTTACAATAAATCAAGTTGAGTGTACCACAAACTGAAAAAGATCTCCTTTCTTATCAAAGCAGTATCAATGAGGCCAAACTCAAACTAATAATGAGCAATTGAAAGGATATACATGTGACATGCCATAAAGAAGGCCCAACAACCTATCAAACTGAATATCCTAAACCTTTTTCTTGATCATCTCTAATGACCTGTAATAATGCTTTATCACATTGTCAGTAAACATAGCCATCTAAAAATGAATAATGACTGAAATAGATAGTTGAACATGAATAGCTAATCTGAAAATATAGATGAACATGGCACTGCAAATCTTGAATCACCATAATCAAGAATACCAAAGAGCATTCCAATAGATTTTATCATCAAGGACAACCAAAGGCAACTAAGAATTCAACACCTTCGCCACCTTCGTGGCTTCTTCTGCTTTGGTTGGAAGCTCTCCAGATGTTCTCAGAGTTTTCAACTTCGCTATACTTTCCCTTTTTTGGATTGCTACTTTTGTCATCTACCCTTTCTGTGAACACCCTACCCTTGTTGATTCCCTAAATAGGAATTTCCCAACATATTCTCCTTCGCATGTTTCCACTTTTTGTTGCCAACTTCCAAACTCTGAAATTATTTTCAATTTTTTGTAGATTCCCACACCTTCCGCAATTTCCACAAGGATATTTTCTTTTGCTTATTTCTTTCCATTAATGAAATCCTCATCCACTCCCAAGAATACCCCTAGGGCATATCCTATCTTAACTAGGGCTTCCAAACTCCAATACTCGGATGGGAGATCTACCAATTTGAGCCATGTAGAGGTCTTTTTGATAGTATACTTCCAAGGATCAATATTGGGTTCCCAATTTACACAATGAAAACTATGGCCCTTTAAAAATAAGGGATTTCCATACACTATATCATGCTTTAAATCCATGTCTATGCATTCAATGAGGAAGAAAGAGTTCAGTATTTTTTCGATACTTACTCGATCCTTGAAGTTTTGTTGCCACCATTCTATGATTTCTTCCTTAGGGTATCCTATACCACTCCATTTTTTGAATAACACTCTATCTTTCAGCCTGGTTACCCTCGAATCTAATGCTTTTGTTGGCATCACAAATAGTTTACTCCCCCATAGTCTGAACTTCGCTTACGATCCTCTCCCTCTCCTATTTCTTTGAGAGATCTGCCCTTTGATTCTCTTGCTACCATAATTCATGTATTTTTTAGGGTTCTTTCTCTAGTTCGTTTGATTCTCCTTATTTCCTCCTAGGGTTTTGTCTCCCCCATTGCAATCCAATGCTCCCCCTTCTTCCATTCGGCCCTTGCATTTCCCTCTTCAGCCTTAACTCTTTATTCTCCTTATGTGTGCCTCTGTTGAATTTGATCCATGACTTGTTGTTGAGGTCCTTCTTTGGAGGTCATCTTGCCCCTTCTTTCCAAGGGCTACTTGTTCTCGTTGTGGGTTCTCCCACTTTTCTTCTCCAACTAATTGAAGTTTCCGCTTTGGGGTTTATTTTTTCCCATAACCACCCATGCCTACGATTTGAGGCATTGCCTCGATTGCTTCCAAATTACCTGCTTCTATCTCATTTTCTTGTCTTTGGCCCTGGTTGGAACAACCTTCCTCTTTCTGCCATTTGGTGCCTTTCACCGATCTAGTTTTGGATTTTCATAGGGCGTGCATTCCACCTGTGGTAGCTTGGATGGCAGCAATCCACCCACTCACCATTTGTGTAAACCCATTATGGAATGTGGTTTTTCGCTTCAGGCTCTCTCAATAGCTCTGCCTTCCTTTGATCGTATGTCTTCCTCGACATCCTCCCACCATTTTCTTCCCAGGCCGCCTACCTTTTTTCGCTCCTCCTTGCCACCTTGTGCCATTTTTTTATTATTTTGATTATACGTTTATGTTCTAATTAAATTCATTATTTTTATTTATTAATTAAATAATAAATATTATTTGATTATTCCATCATTTTTCATCAATTTCCCTCTTTTCACATTGATTAAATAATTTTGAATTATTTAATTAAATTCAAATTTCTATTTCCTCGCCTTGATTAAATAATTTTCAATTATTTAATTAAATCATAATTTCCTCTCACCTCACAATTAAATAGTTTCTTAATTACTTAATTACTATTTTTCATCCAACTTGCACATGGCATATTCTATTTGCAAAAAGGGAATATTATTTTTTTCAAAATATCTTCCCCCCAAAATATCTCAAACTAATTTCCTTGAAATGAGGAGATATTTTCAGTTAATTGATGTTCTCATTAATCCTCCACCATCGATCTCTTGATCTAATCTCATCCATTGATCTCCATTGTTGATCGAATATCTTGGAATTCTATAAAAGTAGCCATCCTCTTCATAAAAATAATTCACAATTCTCATGAGAAATTCATATTCTTTTGAGAGATTTTTTTAGAATTTGAGTATCATAATTATGATTCAAGATCATCAATCAATCTTTTGCAACATGGGTTATGCACAATTTGAGCAATTCACATCCTAAATTGGCATAAATCTCCAATGGAGTACTAGATTTTCTTTGTTTTCTTTGAATAATTGATCTTAATTTGATTTGTAATCTTGATTTGTATTTATTCATTGATTCAATTGCATTTAACTTCATTGAGCATGGTTTTAATTGATCTTTCCTTTATGGTTTTTTGATATTTCCTATCCCTAATTGTTTAACTGCATCTTCTAATCAATACCCATTATTCCCTTACAATAGTCCTATAGAAAATTTTCCATATTATCTATGAATTTTTTTGGAAAAAAATTCAAATGAACATGTGATATTAGGGTTTTGATGCCTTTTGGATGTAATAGTGATCTTCATTTTGTATCAAGACATGTTGTTTAAAAGTTCAAGGCCAAAAATATTTTTAAATGGAAAGGGAGTTGAAATTATAGAGCTCTAATACCATGTTGTAGTTTATGATTGAATTCTATAGCACCCTAAGGATCACTTGCAATTAAATTGATCTATCATAAAAGAGAGAAGCAATTGATTTTCTATGAAGCCTAAGATTTCATTAAATATAAAAATAAATAATTATTAATTATTACAATATACAATGATAAACTCTTGTTAAATATAAAGATGAAATCCCAAATAGGATTAACTTATATCATGAAAAGTGCCTTAATCCTAACACTTGAGACAAAAAACTACATGACCTAAGTAAGCTTAAATTTTCTATTGTTAATAGGACCTAATAAAAACTAATTAGATGATATACCTTTTTCACACTAATACATTGGTATCTCATTGGTTCATTTTCCATGGAGCTTGTAGACACATTTTTGTACCCCTTTCAATATTTGATATAATTATGGTGAATCCATCTTTCTCTTTTTTCTCATTTTATAGTCCTTTTTTCTAAATTCTCTTCCAAATCTCTAGTTTTCCACCTCCTCTTCCATTTATTCTTAGGTTTAACTAAATCTCTTTCAATATACTATTTTATCATCTCCATTTTACTCCTCTTTAGATTCATATCATATTTATTGCATTTAGAATCAATTTGGTTAATTTTTCATCTCTTATAATCACTTTTCACTCGTAGAAAATTATTTTGTCCCTTAGCTTTCCTTCTCCCATTTAATTCATTTTTATATTTTTTCTTTTCAATTTATATATCACATTTATATCTTCTTTATATACATACAAAATTCATTTCATTTGATTATTTCTCCTTCTTGCACACCCTCTTTCTCTTCTCAAAACCCTAATTTTTCACCTTGTTTCACTTATCATCTTCCATTGGTTTTGGATCTAACTAAAAACAATCTTCAGATTTTCATCTCCTATTATAGTCCTTTTTAGACACATATAACACTCTCTTCATAGTTTTACTATTTTCTTTTTCTTTTTCTTGTCCCACCTTGCGATTTCCCTTCTACAACCATACTTTTTCCTTATATTTATTTTCCCTTCATTTTTCTTTTAAATCCAATTCATTTTCCCTAAACTTGTGTTTTCTCCCTTTTGTCTCAATCCATATTCGATCCATATCAAATTTCTTTATTCCTTTTACCATTTGATCTTCCCAATTTGATCTTCCCAATATTTCTCCCCATTCCCCATTTTCCTTGTTCCCTTTTTATGATTTCCATTACTCATTAAGGTTTTGATGTTTATGCTTTTATTTAGTGTGATTTCTTAGCATGTACTTAGTTTTCTTATTAATCATATTTCTAATTGGATCATTACTTGAAATACAAAAAGGGGATTAACCAAGGAAAATTCCTCTTTAACTATTTATTTTATAGGATTTTCTATAGATTTTTGGTGTTGTAGGTGGAATACAAAACAATTGGTGAAATTCTCAAAAGGTTATAATAGAATATTTATAAGACATTTGGGTAGTACTAAGGAATCTAGAAGGGTGTTTTGATTTCAAATGACAATTAAATTTTGAATTTTTACTTAGATCTTTGTGATAGATGTATACAACATTTATACCTTAGATATTCTAATGTAACATCAAAATATTAAGTGAAATATTTCTATTTTTACCTTCATTTCACATAGTTAAATTGGATCACTATTTATCCATTCCACCTTCATTTTTGCATGTAATTGTATATCCTCTATAGGAAATTATATATATATATATATATAAATCATCACCACCACAAGGTTTTACACTTCTACATTTTTTTAAATTAGGTAGAAACCATTCTCCATTCTTCTTTTCATAATTAAAATCTCTTATTCTTATTCCAAGTATGTGTTTCTGGAATTTCTAGTCTTGTTGATTTTACAATCCCAACTCAAATTTTGTTTGAAATATGTCAAATTGAAATTTCCAATACACATTTAAATTTCCTTTATTTAATATTAATCATACACACACATTTAAGAAATATAATTTTATTTTATTTTTTCAATTATAACTCATGTCCTTGTTGATGACATAGAAAATGGTGGGAACCATCTTAGGCACAAGGGTGGCTAGGAGGGTGATCTTTCCAATGATTGAGGCCTTTAGATTATTATACCTACATAGATTATCTTGCTAGGAGTTGATGTTCATTTTTTTATACTCCATTCTCTATAAGAGAAAATATGGGATGATATTTACTATGACTTTGTCATCGACCAAAGCTCTCTTGATATGTGTGTCTTAGATCTAGACTTGTATGTATAGAGTGAGATCTCCTCTTATTTTCAACTTAGCCTCTATGGAAAAATGCTTGATGTCAAAAAAATAACCTTATATCTTTGTATTCAATATTTGATAGGTTAAGGTCTTTTCAACCTAATTAATTTATTGTTGTGAAGGAGTTAGTTATGCAATTGAGGTATTTTTTCTAGTAGCCTCCAATAGGATTTTTTGATGAGTTGGAGAGTTTCTCATAGTCTATGATAATATCTTAGAAAATATCCTCTTGAAACTAGAAGATTATAAACACTAATAGGCTCGAAGAAGAGTAGATTATGTAAATAGTGTATCCTTGTTGCTTGACTGATTGTATTGCATTTATTTCTTGGCCTTCTTCATTTTGGATTAAGACTAGTCCCAACATTTTAGTTCAACCCTTTATACCCAACTAGGTACTAAAAATTGGTCCATCTAGGTTTGAGACTGTTAGAACCCAAAATTTCCATAAAAAAACTAACCGATTTTTTCATTTTGAGCCTAACATTTTCACTATCTTTTTATAAAAATTCATTTCACCATCTTTCATAAAGCTAAAATACCTTTGTTCGTCATCGCTTCCCCTTTATAGCTTTCACCGCTTTACAGCGGCCTTTTTCAAAGTGGCTCGTGGTATAGCGGTGACAGTTTGGCACAGTCATGATATGGCTTACCGCCACACCACGCGCGGTCAAACCATAGACTGCAGTAGCGCGGTGGGCGGTGAGTTAACGGCAGGGAACAGTCAGCAATGAGCGGGGCGGCAGGCAGAACAATTACTGCTACACCACGGCCAGTCAGACAGTAGATCGCGATGGCGCGGTGGGCGGTTTGTGAGCAGCGTGGTAAGTATTGGACAGAGCTACCACACAACCATAGATGGTCGTCGAGGAGACCGCGGTAGCGCGATGGTCGGGAGATAGCGGTGAGGCTGGCGGTTTGCAGAACGACTACCGCGGTATCGTAGCTGATTAGAATGGAGACTACGGTGGCGTGGTAGACGGTGATAGATGGTGAGAGAACGGTTATGGTGGGTCACTGCGGTACCGCTGACAGTCAAAGCGGAGATCGCGGTGGCGCAGTGGACAATGAAGGTGACATAAAATGCCAATACCGCCATACCATTGGTGACAAAAACGAAGCATGTGGTTAAGCGTTAAGGATGCGGTAGACGGAGAAGGCCGTGGAAAATTCAACCACCGCGGAACCGCCAAGGACAGAGATAAGGGTTTTGGTTGAGCGGTAAGGGAGCGGTAGGAAGGTAAATGCTGACGGAGCAGTCAAATTCAAACACTGATGTATTGTGGGGAGATGGAAGGTGAACTACGGTGAGGCGGTAAAAATGATGACGGCTTTGGGAAATAAAGTATAAGGAGCGGTAAATATGACAGCGGTAAAATGTGATTTGAAAGAGAAAAGTGGGAACATATTAGTGTAAAATCAAAGGCAGAACTATTGTAAAAAATATTTAGTTTGCCGAGAGGCAACACAATTAAATATTTTAATTATTGTCATGAAATAACAAATGGTTTTACCAGGAAGGTGAAGGGTCGTGACTCTTCAGATATGATGTATAATTTTTTTGAAAAATCAGTTGCAAAAGGGGGGTGGTTAGAGTAGCAACAAGATTTTTCAAACTGGGAATGTAAAACAATGACAAACCTTCCTAAAACAAAGCAATGGAGAAAATGTTCATAAATTGGTGAAATCTTTCTGAGTTCAGTTGTTGAGATGCTATAATTTGTATTATTTTTTTATCTTTGTTCTCTCCAATTCGAAGTCTTCTAATCATTTGAATTAATGTATCAAGCATAATCTTGATTCATCAAGGTGCATGTTTTCACTTTGTGTGATTTTTATTTGCTGGTGTCTGCAAATCAGAATTAAATCCCTTCAAGTAAGTCATGGTGTTTGTGAGATTTCTTTTGGATAATTTAAGAAGAACCAGGTTAGAAAACATTCTAGCATAATTTGTGCAAGCCATAAATAAATGAAATTATATGCCAGTCATAAGGTTTTATTTTATAAAGTGTCTAACAACTTGAATTAAACCAGAGAAGGAAAACACATATCATTTTCTATTTTTTGACTTCATTGCCCATGTGGATAGAAGGCAGTAATCTGCCTCAACCCAGAGATAAAATTCATAAACAAACAACTTATTCAAAAACCTTTCTTTTGAGTAGTAGGAGTAGGATTAGTTGTAGTGGTTTTCATCTATTCACTTCCATTTTCCATTGTGGGTTGATTGCTCAACCAGGAAATGCATTTCAATATGCATCATTCACATAGGTTCACCCACCTTGGTCTAGCAGAACCTAAAGAGAAGAAGGTTCAATTGCATCAATTGGCCTTATACATTGGCCAAAAGTGTTGTGAGAGCTTGACAACCTCTCGTGGTTCAAACCTGCATTTTTGAGACCCAATAGAGACAATTGTCAACCCATGCATATAAGGCTTGGAGAAAGTAGGGTGGATTAAATTGTTGGTGTATTGATGAGGGGGAAACAAGTTTTTATGGATCTGAAAATTCTTTCTATGGGGTGATGGGCCTATAATGATTACAATTATTTGAAATATTTGGAGGGTGGAGGAACATATTGATGAAAAGGATTTTTTTCTCTTTTAAGAGTTTGGAGATGAACTTATTATATTCCTAGCATGTTTTAGTATCATTCCCCCTAATTTTGTGGAAATAACAACACTTGTTGAGATCATAATCCCTAGGTATTTGGTAAGGGATATACTAGTTTTCATCATAATTATAATAGTTTTTTGTCATTTATATCTCTAACAATGTTTTTTTCTTTGAGGGTGATCATTCTAAGGAGGGTAGTCAATAGTCTTATCTACTACATGAATATATTGATTTATCTAAATTAGGTAACTATTATTTCTTTTATACTTTTACCATTATAATTTTAGTTATTATTTTGGTTGTTATTTTTCTTTTGGAGTGGAACATCCATGGCCTCATTTATTGTAGCACATCTATTACTTTTTAGAATCTTAGGTAAAGATGGATTTTTTTTTTGCTATATTTGTTGTTGGCGTTGTTATTACTTAAATTCCTAATTTTGGGTTATCAATATTTCATTAGCTCTATACATTCTCTTTCACAGTCAATAACAACTTGATCAATTTATAATGTTTAGGGTCTCTTAATAGGATTCATAGGTATGTTTGTAGATATTCTCACATGTGTCCCTATTCAATCCGTATAAAAAGAGACCACTTAACTTGAAATGTTCCATATGTGACACACTTTTTGATGCATATAGAACTTATCTTCGTTGATTCATAAAATCATCCACCAATTCATTGTGGTTTTTTTACACTTAGAAACCCGAATCCCAATATTAAGGATATTATTCATGTTGAATGTCACAATGAACTCACCAATGAGTTGTTGAAACACGAATATTTATCCCTGAGGAAATTGGTAATACTAGTCTAAGACATTCCTCTCCAAATTCTTCATAATGAAATGTGCAACCATTTCATACCATAGTAGAAGCTCTAAAAAATTATAAGCATTGATATGTATATTGAGGTCTTCTCCATTAAACTTGGGGAGATTAGTGAAAGGTTGAGATAATAAAACACTTTGAATTGTGTGGTCTAAGGGCTCTTTAAGGTATTAAAGGTAAGTCCCTAACAAGGGATTATACATGGGGGGAGGCATTCATCCAAAGACAAGTCTTGATGGTGGAATTTACTAGTTGGTCTAGGGTTGAAATCTTGAGTGTAATTGAGATGCAAAGGAGGTTAGATAATTCTAGTGTACTAGAATAGTAGGTTGAAATGCTAGTGGGGTTATGTAATCTTGAGTTTGATTGGGGGAATCCCACCAACTTGGTATGCATTGATTATACCATAGAGTGGTGGTGAAAGAGGTACAAAAACCTTGTTTCTCATATTTTGACAACAAAGATTTAGATATGAAGGTGGTTGAGAGGAACTCTAGTTTGGATCATTTAGAGTAGTGATGAAAGAATTTGAGTGAAATCATCATCTTGGAAACCATGGTATTTCATTTACTTGTGTCAAGTTCTTGTGTAACGCCCCGCCATGTAACCCTAGAGGATGACGCAAACACAACCGAAGCGTAACAATTTTTGTTTTGTAAAAGTGCAATTAACTATAAGTAAAGTGAACTACACTATACACATACATCCTCTAAGGTACGTGACAATGCTTAAATTTGAAACTCATAACATACAAAAGTAAACTAATCAATAGCATAAAAATTATACTCATGAAATAAAGAACATAGATCCAATAACATTAAACTCATTTCATAAGATACAAAGCACATATTGAAATCATTCATAGATTGTGTTCATTCCATAAACCAATTATAAAGCTCATTTCCAAAATGAGGTAGATCATACAAATAATATCACAATTACAATAATACAAGGATCCTCCTCGGATACAAATGAGGAGTAGTACATATACAATAACATCCAATTGACCCAATAGAACACAAGAGATGGTGCAAATCAACTGAAACATGCGAGCTCTCTAATCTGGAAGATCCCACCATCATGAACATGAAGTGGAAACCCAACAATGTATGGTGCACGTTCCACCCAACCAAGTGGTACCCGAAGACCCACCCCCATGCTAGGAGATAGTAAAAGGGCTTCCTAGGCATAACCAACAACTTCAAGACATAGGCAATCACAAGACTAAACTAAATAAGTACAATATAATACATGAAGGTTACATTGCTTCCAGAGTAAAATAATCAAGTACATCCACTAATCAAAACAAATTGTTATCATAGGAGGAGTGTCATCACAAAATATCATGGTTATCCTAGAAGATCTTCCTAGGCCCCGACCCCCATCTTGGGTTATCCTGGTAGCCTCTCACAATCCCCGGCCCCACATGCAAACTGATGCGGAATCAAATATCTTTCATAGGGACAAGATAATGATCTTGCCATTCCAGGCCTTCTTATCTCATCTCAAGTCTAAATGAGCCCTTGAGCCAATGAGCAAGGCACAATTAACAAGTTATATGATTTAAAGCTACCCTTTCCCCTAATACTTTTATTTAATTTCCACTGAATTAACTAAATCTCACATGAGTTACCCTGGCACCACTTTGTGTTTCAACCCCCATTGAGAGCCACTCCCCTACTAACAACACAAGAATCTAATCCAAAACCCAAGGGTAAACAAAGTGCACAAAACGGATATCAAATCCCAACCATAATACAAGAGGCAACACATCTCATTCGTAGTAACTGGGTGTTTAAACTAAATCACAACCAAGTGCACTACCCAAGGAAAACAAAGGGATTAACAAATTATCACAACAACCCCGTCACAATATTACAACATCTGGAAGGCTTACACTTTCACAACTAACAGATTTCCCCAAATTACGTGAACAAAAGACATCATAAATAAATAAGAAATTCAAGCAAGTAATTAAACTATCATTAGGATTTCCATAATCCGATTTTCATTTCAAGAAAATAATAATTCATTTCTCAAATAATCTAACTTAATACCATTTCATTTATAATCAACAAAGAAATTAAATCTAATATTTAATTCATTTTCCCAATTACAACAATATAAAAATCAATTTCCCTTTTAAAGTCATTTATTTTAC
This sequence comes from Sequoiadendron giganteum, assembly GCA_007115665.2. NCBI lineage: Eukaryota > Viridiplantae > Streptophyta > Pinopsida > Cupressales > Cupressaceae > Sequoiadendron > Sequoiadendron giganteum. Next base: position 782,235,749 of record CM021100.1, on the reverse strand, counting down.
AAACATCTAATTAGTGTATTTGCATGCACCTAATATAAAAAAAAAAATCATTTAAATATATATATATATATATTTATATTTCAATATATACATAATTATATATATACAATATATATATATATAATTTAAATATTTAAAATCTAATTATAATTTTCCAACAAATAATATATATATAATATATATAAATATATATACATATACATATATTTATGTATATATATAATATATTTTATATATTAAAACCAAACTAATCAAAGTCCAAATGACAGGTGGTGACATTCATTAAGGTTGCAATACTATGATTGTTACTCATAGTCAAACCCCATTAAGGGGGGGCGGCCTATGAAGGCAGCGCTAGGCATTGCCTTCATAGCTTGCCTCCCCTATGGGGCGACGGTTGTGGGGTAGCCCCAACGCCTCCCCCAACTACACTTAATAAAATGAATTTTATTCCATAAAATTCCTACGATTTAATATTCAAAATCGTCATACGACATTTCCTTCTGGTGTTTCCAGAATAATTTCAATCTGGTAATTTATATTATATAAAAATATGCATATATATATATATATATATTTGTATATGTATGTATATATATTAATATATATATATATATATAACTACATTGAAATGATTGCTCCAAAAGAGAAAAAAAATTATAAAATTTCCTACGAAATTTTTCCAGAGGTTTTCAATTTCCCAAGCTAAATAAATAAATTGGAAGAAAAATAATAAGCTTCTACAAGAAGAACTTGTCCAATATAGCCAGAGGTTTTCTACAATTTTGATAGGAAGATTTAAATCCATTCCTACATCTAGGTTTTCAAATTTCTCTATAAAATCTTTCTGGGAATTCTATTGTTTAAAATCAGTTTCTACAGAGGCTTTAAAGCTTTCATGACATTTTTTCCAATTTTCAAAACAAATCAAATATTTTAAAACAAATAATATTTTCTTCATTGTACAGGCAATCTTTTCCAAGACAATAACTAAATCTAATAGCCTTTTCCAATTTTGAATTTAAATGAAAACTGTATACACCTAAAATTGGTCTGGAGCATCCGATTAATTAAATACAAATTATTTGATTAATTATTCTAATTTTCTCTACTATCGAATAAATAGAAATATTTATTTAATATAGTTCACATTCAAATTCATCTTAATTAAATAAACAAAATTAAATACTTTGTTCGATTTAATTATCACATCCCTATTTTATTCTATCACATCGATTCCAAATTAATTAAATAAAGACAATCACTTTATTTATTAATTGCCATATTCTTCTGTTTAATTTAATAAACAACTATCCTATAGTTCGTTTTATTGAATTATTTATCCCTCTTTTGCTAATTTAAATAAATCAAAAATATTTGAATTAGAGCATAAGGAATATTCCAATCTACATTTCCTCAAAAATGAATTAGATTTCCTATGTCTAATCTATGTCTAAAATTGTCACAATTAATTGATTGAAACTTCACGGGAAGTTTTGGAGACAAATTGGAGACAAATTCCAAAATCTTCTCTCAATCCTCCTCCATCAATCTTTCCTCTTCTCTTGCCTGGTGTTTTCATGGGTAGAGACAATCTCCATTTTTCTCTCAATCTCCTCCATCTCTCACCATTCAATTCTCCAGATTGAATCCAAGCCTCTCAAAGCTTTCTCTATGCATTTCTACAACCAAGAAATCTATAAATACAGCCTCGTTGAACCAAGAAAAGGATCCAGATAATCTTAACTTTATGCACTCTTACTCTGCAGGAATTCAAGCATCAAGCATCAAGCAATCACACATCAAGCATCAAGCAATCAAGTTTTTCAACCATGGCTGCCTCCTGTAGCTGCAATTATATGTTTCATGTCTATATCATGCTAGTTTAATTGATTTATCATTTAGCATTACATTATCATCATCTTGTTCTTCAGATAGTCATTTTAACAGTCTTATTTGCTTACACAATCTGAGAGCAATCAAGATTTAATAAATCTTTGAGGATAGAGAACAATATGACGCTTTCAATTGATTACTGATTTGAATTGATTCAATTTGTTTAATCATTGATATAATGTCTTATTAAGAAGTGTTTTAACCTTGTCTACTTATCTACACTTACAAAAACAATTAAAGAACCTATTTCAGAAGCTTGAAGAATCGAAGTTTGAAGTAGAGCCTCGCCTTCAAATTCTAAAATTACCATAGCCTCTTCCAAGATAATCCTCTTTCCATAAAGTTGAAAAACAAAACCAGAGCCAATTTCTCAAGAAATTCTTTCCCTAATTTTCAACAACCTCTTCCAATTTTTCAACAACTTCTTCCAAATTCAACCACCCAAAATATCTTTTTTCATTTCATGAAATAGCCTCTTTCCTCTTTTCGTTAATGCAATTTTCTCTCCGTGAATTATTTCCCAACACTAGTTTACAATTTCAAATGCATGTCACAATCCCAAAATATCTTCCCACATTAATCACAAGATATTTCCTCTAAGATATTTTGTAAGATATTTGTTTATTTAATAATTTAAAATCAAATATTAATTTCAATTAACCATTCAATTAAATTCACAACCTTATTTAATTAATTTAAATAATTAATTAAACAAAGCTTTTATAAACTAACAATTTAATATCAAATTTAATCCAATTAATTTTAATCGCTATGTAAAATAATTTTAATCTTAATAATTAAATTACTTTACACAATAAATTAAATATAATTAATTAAATTAAATTTAAAGCTTCTAACAACATTAATCACGATTAAATAAATAATCAATTAAAACATTATAAACATCATTAATTTCCCACAGAGCATACCTTGCAAATAAATAAACGACAAGGCAAACGGGAACAACATGACAACAAGGCATGAACAAAACAAGGACTGACGACACACTGTGACTAGGGTTGTGGTTTGACAAGGAAATCTTGTTACTATCTTCCAATCAACTATTCTGTTGAGCAATGGACACGCTCAAACTTGTGAATCCAAGTGGAGTCGATGTCATGTACCTACAATCATGTAATCAATTGTACATGTATATTGATCATGAACAATCACACCGTGAAGAGAAAATCGTGGAATCGCAGGGTGCACACAAGCGAGTGATGCAATCTCGTTCCCTTCACCAATACAGTGTCACATCAAAACTGACCAAACTAAAACATCAAATAACTAAAAATGAACATATATCAATATCAACTCACATAATCAACTATGCTAACCAGAAAGCATGTCATAAACAATAATCATCCATATAGTGTACCATCACATCTCAATATAAAAACCATCATCGCTCCAATGTCAACGATCAAATAACAACATCATAGTATCATAGTCTATCAAAATAAAAGCACTGTCTAAAAACATAAGAAAATCAGAGGGGTGCTACATCCTCCCCCCTAGGATCAGGCTTACTCCTGGAAGCCTATGAACAAATAGGGATTGAGCTCCCTCATCTTGGTCGCATCCTCCCAGGTAGCTGATGTATCATCCCTCAGATCCCACTAGACCCTAACCTGCTCAATATCTCGACCCCTGAGGGCGAGTCTCTTGTGCTATGTGATGGCCACGTGATCCATAGCCAGTTGCCCATCCTCTACCTGTAAGGAATTCTAATCAAGGATGTGAGATATATCAGGGTGATAAGGCCTGAGTACTTAAACATGGAATACGTTATGTATGCGCGAGAGACTGGGCAACAAAACAAGACGATAAGCTATTGGTCCAATCTTCTCAAGAATCTTGAATGGCCTGACAAAGCGAGGTGCAAGCTTAGATCCCTTTCCATATCGAATTGGACTCTTTCATGGACACACTCACAAAAATACTCGATCACCTAATGCAAACTGACGGTCCACCCGATGCGCATCTGCATACTTTTTCTTCCTATCTTGTGCAACAACCAAATGTTCCCTAATTCGGATCACCTGTTGCTCCATGTCCTGAAGCATCTTAGGACCTAATATAAATTTTTCCTCTAACCGATCCCAACTCAAAGGAGTCCAATACGATCGTCCATACAATGCCTAGAAAGGAGGCATACCAATCGAACTATGATAATTGTTATTATAAGAAAACTCCACTAAATGGAGATATTCCTCCCATTGTGTTTGTTGGTCCATCACATACATGCGTAACATATCCTCGAGGATCTGGTTGACCCTCTCGGTCTATCCATTTGTCTCAGGGTGATACACTGAACTAAAGTTCAATTGTGTCCCCATGGCATGCTGCAATGACGTCCAAAGAGCTGAGGTAAACATAGGATCCCTGTCAGAAATAATTCGACGAGGAATATCGTACAACATAACAATATCTCCCATGAATACTCTAGCAATGGATGAAACATTATAGGATGAATGAACAAGTGAGAAGTGTGCTACCTTTGTCAACCTATCCATCGTCACCATAATGGTATCGTGTCGTCACGAAGAGTTGGGTAACCCAACAATGAAATCCAATGAGATTATATCCCATCTCCACTTTAGCAACAAATGTGGTTGCAGAAGTCGTGTCAGATGCTAGTGTTCAACCTTCACTCACTAACACTCCAAATACCTCGACACAAAGTCAGTGATGTCTCGCTTCATACCTGCCCAGAAGTATAGTTGTCACAAATCAGCATGCATCTTCTTCACTCCAGGATGAGCTGAATAGGGTGCTCGATGTGCCTTTGTCATAACCAAGGTATGAAGATCTCTAGAAGATGGAACATAAATGTGTCCCATGTGTCTCAACAAATCGTCTGACTCTAGAGAATAACCTAAGAATCTTCCCTCAAGAGTCATGCATGTCTCTATCTTTGATCTCACCTCCTGATACCAACTGTCTATGGGAAGTGTAGAAAGGATCTGACTCCTCAAATCCACACCAAGAGTCACCTCTAACAACTCGTGTCTCCATCTACTGAGAGCGTCGGCAACTACGCTCTCCTTTCCCTAGATGAACTTTGCCTCGAAGTCATACTCACAAAGGAACTCCATCCATTGCCTTTTCCTAGCATTGAGATTGGGCTGCATGAAGATATATTGTAGGCTTTGATGGTCATTATGCAACTCAAATCTGTTCCCCAAAAGGAAATGTCTCCACCTCGTCAAAGTGTGTACTACCATTACTAACTCAAGATTGTGTGTGGGGTAATTCAACTCATGATCCTTGAGTTTTTGAGACTCATATGTAATAACTCGACCATCCTGCATCAAGACTGCTCCTAATCCCTCCAAAAATATGTTTGCACAAACAACAAAATCTCTAGTAGGATCAGGTATCGCAAGAATCGGTGCACTGGTCAACCTCTCCTTCAGAATCTGAAATGCTGCCTCACACTGCTCTGACCATATGAATCTCTTCCCTTTCCTCTGAAGAGAAGTGATAGGATGACCTATCCTCGAGAAACCCTCAACAAAGAGTCTATAATGACCTGCTAATCCCATGAAACTGTGTATCTCTTCCACATTAGTGGGCGTAGGCCAATCAATGATCACTTGGATCTTCGTAGGATCCACTACAATACCCTCTCCTGATATCACATGTCCAAGGTACTTAACTTCAGTCTGAAAGAACTCACATTTGGATAGGTTAGCGTACAACTTATTGTCTCTCAAACACTGCAAAACCTACCTTAGATGCTCCTCATTCTCCTCTACTGTCCTGGAATAGATCAATATGTCATCAAGGAATACTAGTAAAAATCTATCAAGATATGTGCGAAAGACTCCGTTCATCAATCTCATAAATACAAATGGTGCATTCGTCAACCCAAATGGTACCACTGTAAACTCTTAGTGACCGTAATGAGTGTGAAAATCCATCTTATGAATGTCGGAATCAAATATGCATAGCTGATGGTACCCTGACTTAAGATCGATTTTTGAAAAGACCGTAGCACCCTTGATCTGATCAAACAAATCATCGATCCTAGGTAAGGGATATCGGTTCCTGATTGTCACTTTATTTAACTAATGATAGTCTATGCACAATCAGAGAGATCCATCCTTCTTCAAAAAAATTATTGGTGCTCCCCAAGGTGAAACACTAGGGCAGGTGAAACCCTTCGCTAGCAACTCCTCCAGCTGCAAGCGAAGCTCCTTAAGCTCATGTGTAGTCATACGGTATGAATCTCATGAAATAGGCTCGGATCCAGGTATGAGGTCAATCTTGAAATCAATGTCACACTGAGGTAGCATCCCTAGAATCTCACTGGGAAATACATCTACATACTGCTGAAGTATGGGGTGGCTATCAAGTGAAACCTTCTCCTCGGTATCTTTTAACTCCAAGTCATCTATTGTCACTGCAAACAACTAGCAGTGGAATTGTACGTCATGGTTGTCAATGTCAATGACAAAATGAAGCTTTTGCTCCTACAATCTCCACCAGGTAGATGCAAAGTCTCGCAAGTGAATGATAGCACATCTAGCCTTGGTGTTTCTACCGTAAGGGTGCATAGAAAAACACCAGTTCAAGTCTATCAACCATGTCTCAGCCTCTAGTCTGCTGCCAAAACCATCAAAAGTGGGAGGACGAGCTCTAAGTAGGTCTCTCATATGAGCGGTCGTGACCGTCTCCTGCTGTGTTGGAACCTCTCTCCATCTAGGGGATCTCTCTCCCTCACCAATACTTATCTAATCTCCATCATGCCTCGTCCCAAGGTGAGCAAGAGTCTCCTCTAACAATCGAAGCAACTGAGCACCCTCGATCCCTGGTGGATCCTGATTCTGATCACCGTGTCCCAAATCATTCTGGGAAGCCTTTTGTTCCTCCCGATTTGAGTCATGGAGAACATGGGGAGGTGAATCTGGTTGACTACCTTCGTGGCCGCCTCCTCGGCCTTGACCATGACCTTTACTGCGACCTCACCTAGGTGGCATGATCCACACAGACACACCAAGGTATAAGATAATGTAATGCAACTTAAATCCTACACAACTAACAACTTAATGGGTTCAACATTATCCCAAAGCATCCAATGTTTAAAATTGGGCTCTGATACCATGTTTAATGCCCCACCACGTAACCCTAGAGGATGACGTAAACACAACAGAAGCATAACAATTTTATTTTTTTAAAGTGCAATTAACTATAAGTAAAGTGAACTACTCTATACGCATACATCCTCTAAGGTACACGGAAACACTTACATTTGAAACCCATAACATACAAAAGTAAACTAATCCATAGCATAAAAATTATACTCATGAAATAAAGAACATAGATCCAATAACATTAAACTCATTTCATAAGATACAAAGCACATATTAAAATCATTCATAGATTGTGTTCATTACATAAAGCAATTACAAAGTTCATTTCCAAAATGAGGCAGATCATACAAACAATATCACAATTATAATAATACAAGGATCCTCCTCGAATAAAAATGAGTAGTACATATACAATAACATCCAGTTGATCCAATAGAACACAAGAGCTGGTGCAAAGCAACTGAAACATGTGAGCTCTACAATCCAGAAGATCTCGCCATCATGAACATGAAGTGGAAACCCAATGGTGTATGGTGCACATTCCACCCAATCAAGTCTTACCCGAAGGCCCACCCACCATGCTAGGAGATAGTAAAAGGGCTTCCTAGGCATAACCAACAACCTCAAGACACGGGTAATCACAAGACTAAACTAAACAAGTACAATACAATACATGAAGGTTACATTGCTTCTAGAGTAAAAGAATCAAGTACATCCACTAATCAAAACAAATTTTTATCATAGGAGGAGTATCATCACAAAGTAGCATGAGTTATCCTGGTAGATCTTCCTAGGCCCTGTCCCCCATCTTGGGTTATCCTGGTAGCCTCTCACAATCCTTGGCCCCACATGCAAATCGACGTGGAATCAAATATCTTTCATAGGGACAAGATAATGATCTTTCCATTCCAGGCCTTCTCGTCTCATCTCAAGTCTAAACGATCCCTTGAGCCAATGAGTGAGGCACAATTAACAAGTTATATGATTTAAAGCTACCCTTTCCCTTAATACTTTTATTTAATTTCCACTGAATTAACTAAATCTCACATGAGTTACCCTGGCACCACTTTGTGTGTCGCCCCCCATTGAGATCCGCTCCCCTAATAACAACACAAGGATCTAATCCAAAACCTAAGGGTAAACAAAGTGCAGAAAACGAATATCAAATCCCAACCATAATACAAGAGGCAACACATCTCGTTCATAGTAACCAGGTGTTTAAACTGAATCACAACCAAGTGCACTATCCAAGGAAAACAAAGGGATTAACAAATTATCACAACTCCCTCACAATATTACAACATCTAGAAGGCTTACACTTTCACAACTAACAGATTTCCCCAAATTACGTGAACAAAAGACATCATAAATAAATAAGCAATTCAAGCAAGTAATTAAACTATCATTAGGATTTCCATTTCAAGAAAACAAGAATTCATTTCTCAAATAATCTAACTTAATACCATTTCATTTATAATCAACAAAGAAATTAAATCTAATATTTAATTTAATTTCCCAATTACAACAATATAAAAATCAATTTCCCTTTTAAAGTCATTTCATTTTACAAACATCTAATTAGTGTATTTGCATGCACCTAATATAAAAAAAAAATCATTTAAATATATACATAATTATATATATTTATATACAAATATATATATTTAAAATCTAATTACAATTTTCCAACAAATAATAAATATAATATATATAAATGTATATACATACATACATATACATATATATATATAAATATATATTTATATACATATATTTATGTGTATATATATAATATATTTTATATATTAAAACCAAACTAATCAAAGTCCAAATGACAGGCGATGAAATTCATTAAGGTTTCAATGTTACGGTTGTTACTCATAGTCGAACCCCATTAAGGGGGTGCGACCTGTGAAAGCAGTGCCCCAACGCCTCCCCCAAATACACTTAATACAATGAATTTTATTCCATAAAATTCCCGCTATTTAATATTCAAAATCGTTGTACGACATTTCCATCTAGCTTTTCCAAAATAATTTCAATTTGGTAATTTTTTTTATATAAAAATATATATATATATATATAACTACATCAAAATGATTGCTCCAAAAGAGCAATTTTTTTACAAAATTTCCTATAGGATATATTTACGAATTTTTTCCAGAGGATTTCAATTTCCCAAGCTAAATAAATAAATTGGAAGAAAAATAATAACCTTCTACAGGAAGAACTTTTCCAATATAATCAGAGGTTTTCTACAATTTTGATAGGAAGATTTAAATCCATTCCTATAGAGGTTTTCAAATTTCTCTATAAAATCTTTCTTGGAATTCTATTGTTTAAAATCAATTTCTACAAAAGCTCTAAAGCTTTCACGACATTTTTTCCAATTTTCAAAACAAATCAAAGCTTTTAAAACAAATAATATTGTCTTCATTGTACATGCAATCTTTTCCAAGACAATAACTAAATCTAATAGCCTTTTCCAATTTTGAATTTAAATGAAAATAATTAAAGAACCTGTTTCAGAAGCTTGAAGAATTGAAGTTTGAAGTAGAGCCTCGCCTTCAAATTCCAAAATTACCAAAGCCTCTTCCAAGATAATCCTCTTTCCAGAAAGTTGAAAAACAAAACCAGAGCCAATTTCCCGAGAACTTCTTTCCCCAATTTTCAACAACCTCTTCCAATTTTTCAACAACTTCTTCCAAATTCAACCACCCAAAATATATTTTTCCATTCCGTGAAATAGCCTCTTTCCTCTTTCTGTTAATGCAATTTTCTCTCCGTGAATTATTTCCCAACACCAATTTACAATTTCAAATGCATGTCACAATCCCAAAATATCTTCCCACATTAATCACAAGATATTTCCTCTAAGATATTTGTTTATTTAATAATTTAAAATCAAATATTAATTTCAATTAACCATTCAATTAAATTCACAACCTTATTTAATTAATTTAAATGATTAATTAAACAAAGCTTTTATAAACTAACAATTTAATATCAAATTTAATCCAATTAATTTTAATCACTGTGTAAAATAAATTTAAACAATTAAATTACTTTACACAATAAATTAAATCTAATTAATTAAATCAAATTTAAAGCTTCTAACGACATTAATCACAATTAAATAAATAATCAATTAAAACATTATAAACATCATTAATTTCCCACAGAGCATACCTTGCAAATAATTAAACAACAAGGCAAACGAGAACAACATGACAACAAGGCATGCCCAAAACAAGGACTGGCGGCACACTACGACTAGGGTTATGGTTTGACAATGAAATCTCGTTACTATCTCCCAATCAACTATTTTGTTGGGCAATGGACATGCTCAAACCTGTGAATCCAGGTGGAGTCGATGTCTTGTACCTGCAATCCTGCAATCAAAACATATGTTGTACATGTATATAGATCATGAACAATCACACCATGAAGAGAAAATTGTGGAATCGCAGGGCGCTCACATGTGAGTGATGCAATCTCGTTCCCTTCACCATTACAGTGTCACATCAAAACTGACCAAACTAAAACATCAAATAACTACAAATGAACATATATCAATACCAATTCACCTAATCAACTATGCTAACCAGAAAGCATGTCATAAACAATAATAATCCATATAGTGTACCATCACATCTCAATATAAAAACCATCATCGCTCCAATGTCAACGATCAAATAACATCATAGTATCATAGTCTATCCAAATAAAAGCATTGTCTAAAACATAAGAAAATCAGAGGGGTGCTACAAACACCCCTACCTCAAGTGCCCTAATTCATTGCACCAAGATGATGATAAGAACCTTTAGGGTTGCTTTGTTTGAGTAGTTAGACTTGTGAGCTTCACCTCCTTGAAGTGGGCTGGCCTATCCTATTGTTAGTCATTTTAACTTGAGATTCTACTAATATGTTTTTTATGAGGTCTAATTGTTTTAATAATCCACCTCAAGGGCCTTTAGCCTACTTGCACGTCTACTAAGTGTTTTTCAACATGATCCATCTTGTGATCAATATGGGTCACTAGAATGTATTAGCTCTTAGATGGTTTAATTTTTGTTGAATACCTATTTATTGGTATTGAACACACAAAAGGTTGTCAAAGTTGTAGTTTGGATTGGGTCTTATATTTTTTTCTTTCTCTTGATGATCACCATCCAAATTAGTGTCCTTATATTCATACAAATTTCTTGTGGGAGCTAACATTAGGTTAATCTTAAATTAATTATTCACATTATGATTTTCAATATTTAAAATAGTAAATATTAAACAAAATAAACAACTTGAAGGACCCTTTTCATTCAAGCTAATCAAACTCTTAAAATTAATTAAACAATATTCCAAAGGCCAACACAAACAAAAATTATAAACATTCAACCATGAATCAGAATATAATCTTCAATAGTCACAACTTTTCAAATGAGGTCAACCTTTCAACAAATTAACATTCACATCGGTCAAAAAAGCACTAAAATTGATAATAAAAGTAGAATATTCAAATTAGGACGTCAAAGAGGTTTCTAGTCATAATTTCTCTCTTGATTACACTTGACATATCATGTCTACGTGTCCAAGAGTTGGAGAAAAATAAGTGAAGATTGTCTTAAGGGAGTTGAGAGTAAACTAACTCTCAAAGTTGTTGAGGAAAAATAAACTCGGAATATTGAACAAAAAATAACAAGAAAACAAAATATTTTAAGCATTTGACATCACTCATATAAATAAAATCCTTGAGCAAGATATTTCCTATATTGACACTCTGAAATTGTTTGAGAAAATCTTGATCAACTCCATCAAGAATTTAACACCCCACAAACCACAACCAATACACATGTCACCATCATTAAATAATAACCAAACATCCTTGCCATTCATACTCCTTCCTTGTGAAGAAGGTATCCCACATAATTCCCCACCATTACATGTTACCTTGTGAACAATAGTAATCCATTTTTATCTAATAAATATGAACCATGGTGTGCCCACCATTGATGACTCACACATAATGGTGGTGAGTCAATTTCAAGAATACATACTTTGGTGAAATTGACATGAAGAATAAATCCTTTTGGGACAAATACTCACTTTTCCTTCTATTTCACTACATCTCATTTATCCTTTATACCTACTCTATCCATTTATTTTTTGGTACCTATGATACCCATGAATATGTCAAGATAGACAAGGACTAAAGGGTAAGTCACATCTAATGATTTGGCTACCACTACCTTTGATTGTTATGTTCCTTTGGATCCTTTGGCACCCATACAATATGACTATGAGGAAACTAACTTGGATGGTGATCATCAAAAGCAAGAAGAAAATGCAAGATCCAATCAAGACGATAATTTTGACAAACCCTGTGTGGGGTCAATACCAATGAATAGTTATTCAACCAAACTTTAACCATTTAAGAGCTAACACATGCTAGTTTCATCTCAAATTCACAAAAAAGACCCTAGAAAGATGCTTCCTACAAATATATAATGACCCATATTGATCATAAGATGGATCACACTGAAAAACAGTTAGTATTATGTATTATATGAAAATGAAACTAATCTAAAATAACTAGAAATGGAATATCATAAATAGATAAATGAAGATCCTAGATGTAGGTATGTAATGATAATGGTGTAGTGGTCCTTAAAAACCCAACAATGAAGTATCTTCTCTCCTCTTTGTTATGGACCCTCCTTAATGACAAGCAAGGTGAAAAAACAAAACACAAATATTGGGGACAAAATAAAAGAAAGTTGGTGCTAAATATTAACAATCTTAGAAGTTATTTTGGGTTGTGATATTGACAAATATGACTAATCAAAAGGGCCTAAAGAATGTATATATTTGTTGAATAGTGATAAACATTATAGGAAACATGTTAGAAACTTAGAAACTTGATATGACTTCTCAACATGAATATTATGCATGCTCCTATTCACCAATGGTGGAAGGCAAAATCAATTGTTTCTCCAAAAAAGTGACCAAAAGATGAAACTTTTTTAAACTAAAAATAAAGGATGATCCATAACTATCAAAGATAGCTAAAGTTTGTCTCTAGTGGGTGCTCAATCACGAATTGATCCAATATTTTTGAGCTAAAAATTGTTGGTGTAAATAGGTATTTTACCTAACTAGTTAATTAGTAGGTCTTATTTGCATGTTAAGTTCACTTAGGTCCTAGGAGGGAATCTTTCTAGAAGGTTGTTAGTTGTTATAAGATCTTATCTTATCTTTTGACATTTAATAATTTTGAGGTAGTTGTCTCATTGTACAGGATTAAGACACATGCCAAGATCTTGTCTAATCCTATCTCAAAACTTGCATTTATAATCAAGACATCATATGTACATTTTATATATTCAATCTTGCAATCTTGCATCCTTAATCATAGCAAGATATTATTTCCATTTCTCTCTTGTGGAATTTATTTTTGTCTTGCACGTGATCCTAGGGTGTTGGGAGCTCATCATTAACTCTTACAAATTTAGTGTAAGAGTGGTGAGTGTAAAAGATTCATGTGGGAAAAAATAATTAATATAATTGCCAATTTTTCTAGTAATATAATTATCGATTTGGTTATGTATTTGACAACTAGGTGATCTAATTGAAAAGGATAATTTTATCAATTAACAATAAAAAATAATTTTATTCAAAGTGACAAAGTACAAACACTTGGTAAATGACCAATACACTTAAAATAAAATACCAAGGGGGTCTTGTAGGTTGATCCAGTACCTCCATGAAGTATGGATAGTTAAGAAGTTATAATTCATAGCACATGGGTTGTGTGTTGGGCCATTAGGTCATCATTAGACTTTCCATGTGTGTCTATCCATTTTTAGAAACTTACAAAATTGCAAATGTAATTCTCAAAACCTAGTTTTACTTTCCCTATATTGATATAATGTGAAAATGATCATTGCTCATTGGATTACACACAAAATCTTTTGAATTAAGACTTGCAATTGTAAGGTAATCTCTTACAACATTTATGATCATTTGATAGCATTGATTCAAATCATCCTAGAGCATTGCAAAAGAGTAATATAAGTATTCGTATAAGAGAAACCTATATTGAGTAATAACATTCATTGCATCATGCATCCTATAATATGACACTTGAATTCTTTTCATACATATTGTGAACAAAAAACATGGTGTTTGACTTTGGCTTAAGGAATTCTAACACTTTTGACCACTTATTTTGCATTTGCTTTATTCTTGTCATTAAATTTGTTGTTCTAATACTTATTGAAACATTTTAAGGCACGGTTAGATTGAACCCAACCTTCCCCCATAGTTTCCTTGATTTATCCAACATGGTTCAAAGTTAACCTAGATTGTACTCATTTTATTTCCTTTGTTAGTAGGACAACTGCATTCTCTTAACTCAATTTTACTTTCCCCAAGTTGATCTAATTTTAAAAAATTGATTGTTGTTTATTGGCTTGCATTTAAAGCCTTTCAAAGTAAGACCTAATATTGCAAAAGGAAAGCCCTTAGGACAATGACATGTTAAGACGAGGTTGTTAGACAATGATAGGAAGTTTATCTTAGCTTAATTTTGTCAATTTATATTTGTACCATATCACTTTAAGACTTCAATAAATTAAGCAATATGTCAAATTTTACTTTAAAAACATGGTGAGATATATACTAATAATTTTAAAGTTGTGAATAGTAATCGTTTTTTCATTCATCATTTTTTTCTTGAAGTTTTTAAAAATATACCTTCTTTCAAACTTCACAATTATAAAAGCACCAAAAATGTTACAAAATTAAAGAAAGGTACTTTCATTTTATTCCAATACCAAAGCAACATTTTAACAATAATTTTGTGAATCACAATAAACCTACTCTCTAAATATGCTCTTTTAATACTGGTTTGGTAAATATATATTTTATTAAATCTTTGTCAAATAATAGAATTAGATTATAAAGATTATTAGTTTTGACTTGATGATTAGTAATTTTGGTTTTGTATCAATTAAATATAATAAGATGTATCGTAAGCCTCTTGTGAAGGGGTCAATTACTCATGTTTGATTAACAAGTTTAAGCTATTGCCAAGAACCCATTAACAATTTATGGGCATAATTAACAACACAAGTTAAATATTATTTTCACTCACATCAATTGCTTTTATAAATTTAAACCTATTTGTCACATATAATTACAAGTACATTTTTGTCATTAAATAATAGATTGCAAATACATAATTTTAACATTTGATGTAAGGTTTTGATACTCATTTATGGATTGAATGATATTTTTTATATTTTATTCCCAAATAAACCTAAAATCTTTACTAATTATTATTGAATGGCTCATTCTCTCTTATATATTTATTTAATTTTTATTATAAAACAAAAAAACAAAAATTAAATATATTTTTTTCCTTATGTTTTTCATTTTATAAATAAAAACTAATAATCATATATTAATATAACAAAAAAAAGGATTTTTTTTCATTTTCTTTCATTACCAAAGCTATGCAAAATATGTCATAAGTTATAAAAACAAGTTCAATTGTAAAACTCGTTGGAAACTAGGGGAGAGGACCCAGTAGTTGTGCACCCTAACTTCGCGCTACCCAAAATCCTACATGGAAAATTCAAATCACTCCAAATTTTTTACAGCAGCTTACATGGCAAGTCTCCTGCTTATAATTTTCGTTTCAGGGCCACATCATCAAATATGATGCCACATCAGCATGCTTTTTGTCAAGGTGTCCAAAAAGGCCCAAAAAAAAAGTGCTACCAATACTTGTGAATTCACATCATGAGTAGTTGAGCGCTGATGTGGCATGACATGATTGGTTGTTTTTTAGATCTAAGGGATACATTTTGTTTAAGTTAGGGTACTTATGTCACAATTATTGGGCATTATATAAACAATTATTGGACATTATATAAACAACTACTATCACAACTATTGGATCATTTCCCCTAATACTATTTGCATTACAATTAAGAATTTCAAAAATTAAGCCAAGCAAGATATGACCTCAACTAACTTTCTCATTTTTCCAGAACAATTTTTTTAAACTGAGCACTCAAAATGATACTTTTCAAATAACCACGTGGAAGGATCGAGTTGATCTCAGACAAGCAGCAACAAGTTTCTCCCTACAATCATGCAACAAAATGTTACAGGAATTTAACAAAACTGTTTGAGCTCTCAAGTGAGAAGCAATTAAGCTCTTGTTTGGCACATTCTACGAAATAAAGTCTACACAAAATTTAGGTTTGGGCATGAGCATCCCAGTTCTCTGCTTGTAACCATATCTACCATAAATCATATGCTGTAAACATTAGCAATGGCGCAGAAAAGCGAATTGGGCAAAGTATCCATCAGCCAAGTCAGGGCCTTCTCGACCATTGGATACCACATCAACCCATCACTTATTGATTGGTATTGGTGCCACCACCTACCTATTGTGATTGCCATTGGTGACTGAGGTATTGAATAACTCTGCTGTGGACTTCAGAAATGTGAAAGTTAGATAGTACAATGATAACATCCAAGATTCCAAACTAAAACTTACAAAGTTCCATAGAAATCTTTGCTTCCCTTGAGATTGCTGTAGTGAAAACTAGGCCTGTCCATGCCACTCAATTTCATATCATCCATATACAATTTAGCCAACAATTTATATTAATAAGCAATACATCTTTCCAGATATGGGCAGGTAGTATTTAGCATGCAACTAAAACATTCATGGAGTTGTAGCAGAAAACAAAGAATGCATACATTTGTAGGACCAGAAAACACATGGAAGACCAAAATACATACTAAATCAAACTTGTGCAACACATACCATTCAAACATGCATAGGCTTCTGGCCTATTCAAACCATTTCACTAGCTACTAAATTTACAAGGTTCCAATTTCCACTTGCTATAGTAATGAAGATATAAATTCGCAACCTATATTTACACCAATCACTATTCTTTAAATTTGCAAGTATCCAATGGTTAGGTTCTCACTATAATTCACGTCTACATCCCTGCTCTGGAACTCCACAACTCAATGGGATTTACACCGATTTTTAAGCTTTTCATACCAAAGTTCTTTCAGTGTTGGAAAGATGAAGCTATTACACGTGTTATATTAATTTGTCAACATTCCATTTCTATGATGATTGGGAAACATGGGATTTGGATACCTCCATTTTGATCCTCAAGATTAATGTAGTACCTCCATTTTAATCCCAAAGATCAGTTACTAAATAACCTTGAAATATTCAGCTCTTCACACAAGTGCATGGCACGAAATCAGAGCACATTAATGATTTAGTTCAATAGTTGTATTCATTACATCCTTTTATCCGTCATCAGAATTCCTGAATCTCAAAGCATAAAGATAAAAAAATCCATTTTTCCTGAATGAAATTATATTAATTTTCACAAGCGACCAAAGTTGGTCAATAGGGCTCAAAAGTACACTTGGTAATTCCCCAAGATTAAATAGCGTTGAAATGTTCCAATTTTGCACTCAAAATTGTAATGAGTATATTGCAATGACTTGGTATGTGCTTAAGCCTTACGATGTTTAGTTCAACCAGTTATATTCATGGCATATATTTTGCTCTCATCATCAGTACCCCTGAAGCTCCAAGCATAATAGAAATTTCAGTTACTGAGAGACAGAAAGAAGTTATGCTAATGTCCAGAAGTGCCCAAAGTTTGTCCATGGGACTCAAAGTACAGTCAGACAGTTGTCAAGATTAAATAGCATTAGAATGCTCAACTCTGCACTCAAAACTTATGAGTGCATGACAATGACTTGTGTTTTTGGAATGCTCAGGTCAATCAATTGTATTCATGGACTCTGCAAATCTTGGCAAATCAGTTGAATCCATTGTCAGTATTCCTTGAGCTCCGAAGCATATATAGATTACAAATTCCAGTGCCTGAAAGAAATAAAGAAATACATTATATCAATTTCCAAGTGACCAAAGTAGGTCAATGGAACTTGAAAGTGCATTCAGTTACAACCGGACTGAGAACTTCATCAAATTTTCTTGATATTACAGCTCCTTGGAATCGTCCATCATCCTGAAACATAACACACAAATGCAAAATATAGGTTGAGGAAACTGCTAAATCTTTCTTGAAAAGACTGAAATATCCATCGTACATTAAAGGATTCAATGTTTCAAAAGAGTGGAAAACAAAGGAAGAGAAAAAGAAACATTCCAGGCAATGACCATAATTACTATGTAGGGTAACCATGCTTGGCTCTTCCGATTTTCCACAACCTTGGAGGTTTTATTCTTGACATTTTCCATGCACCCTAAAAAATGAGTAAACACCAAAGCCAAAATCTAGCTAAGCAGCATTGACAGAAGATTGATATAAATAGTATTTATAGAGCCTCTTCAATTCATCAATTTCAAATGCAGTATTCCATGTGATGATTAGAGTGGAGTTCAAGTTGGTAAAGATAAAACTGGACAGAAGGAGTGGTATTAATATTACAAGTGAAGTACTAAGAAGAGGACAGCTCTTGATGATTATGTGTTCACCCATTTTAAAGTCCAATTTTATTATTAGTAAACACTATATTTAATAGGAAGGTTCCCATAATCATCAAGGTGTTATAACTGGCAGCTTGCTACACTTAGCAGGATGGTATAGTTTGACATGTTTCTACATTTAGCAAGGTGATTCAGTTTTCAAGTATCTGTCATTGAGAATGTATTTTAAATGGAATTTTTCCAGTTAACACAATTCCATAATTAGAAGATTGATATATATAGCATGGTTCCATAATCAGCAAGAACAGGTCTACGGCCAACAATCCTTCTTGGAAATCAAGTTAAGAAGCACTTATGGCAATGGTTCCATATTTAACACATTGAATTGGAAGATAAAAGGGCTTCATCATTTCCATTCTATACCATTTGCTTGACCTAAGGTGTTACATACCACATCCCACAATAGAGGTAACAAGAACATGCATAAAGCTTCAGAAGAATTATAGGATCTCCCCTGAGATTGATATGAAAGACTTAAAGATATCCCTACAAACCCACGTAAAAGGAGTTATTGGGTCTCCCTTTGAACCCAGTAGGAAGAGCATGAACTAGCGACCAATGACCAAAGCCATTTGTAGACAGGTGGCCCTTCACATTCAAAATAATTGTCTTGCTAGAATTCAGTGTTTGAGAACTGCCCATTTTAAACTACAGGGTATGACATTCAAAGGTGTGGTTCTCACTCCAAAAGGCATCAAATCAATTGTTTATTGGTCTCTTTGAATTTTTATAAATTCAGACTTCCTCGATTCCTCTAAAAAAAGAATAAGAATGTTGGGTTTGAAATTACGACTTGCAATGTAATATATCATTGTTACTCTTTCCTCATGCAACAAAAACTAATCCTGTAGATATCGAACCTCTTTGCAATACACAACTTTGCAGAAAATATCTGACACCAAAACATTGATCAATATGGACAAACAATGTGTTTTCTTCCCAGTCAGTTTCTTGGCACGAACACTAACTCATTTCCCTCTAATGGCTCCAACTCAACCACTGATGCTTAAACTGACTTGTTTCGTGTTTTTGAAGGTTTTGATGAATTTTAAACAAGAAATATAGAAGTGCGCCAAGCATAAAATGGTGCTAAAACTTAAATCAAAGCAATAATATGGAAACTGCCATTGTATTAAGTATTAAGCAACTGCTACAGATAGATTGCAAACAATAACATACCCGTAAACCTCTAGATTAATTAAATAAAGCAGATCTGTACATGCCAGGCAAGAAATGCTAAAACTGAAAAATCAAGGCGTCCAAGTCCAGAATGAGATCTCTCCAAGCTGGAAACTGCATCAAAGGTCCTGAATATGCTAGGCGCTCATGAAGAAGCCAATAGAAGGAAGAAAAGAAAGACGTTTTATCCTTTAGCTCACACACCTTAGCCCAAGATCCACACGCCTCAAGCTTGTAATGGTACGGCCAGCCAAAGGAATGTACGGTTGCCTCTCTGATGCCAGTAACTGCTGAATGAAGGCGCCACTATCAAGGTAGACCCTTATTGAAAAAATCTGGAAAGAAACTAAATAGAAAATCTCTGATGAAGCACAATTGGACTCTTGCGTGAAGCCCTCTCAGAAGCAACAATTCAGCTGGTATCTCACAGCCTCACAATCGCAGATCACTGAAGATTTCTCGTTCTCCAATGGTAGAAAATCACTATAACCCTGTCTCAGACAAATGCACAAAGAAGTCAAAAGGAAGCAATGTCAAATAATCATCAATGAATGAGGTCGAATTGTCTTCCTTTTCCTTATATCCCCAAAAAGCATGATTCCCAAGAAAAGTATGGCTTTGGCATTTTAATACATTTAAATGTATTAAAGTTACTTCAATAATGTTTTAAATTCACTTTATGACTTGGGCGCACCTTTCCATGACTTAAGTGATTTAATTCACTTTATAACATTTAAGTCATCACTTTATAATATTTTAAGTGGCTTTTAAAATTATATAAAGTCAAATTATAACTTTATAATATCTCCATAGTTAATTAAATACTCAACCACTAAAATATTAATATCTCCCTCAATTCTCAGTGTTTTGACATGCTGTTAGAAGCTGGCAAACACTGAACTGCAAAGGCTTGCATTGAGCCCAACACTGAACTGAAGGGGTGGAAATGACAATATCCACCATTATCTGCCACTGAGACCTTCTATCCACACATATTAGCCTACGAGAGTCCAAGTAATAGGCTAATCATAATAAAACAAGATCACGCTAAAAAGGGGACATTACAATCCGTCCTTCCTGAAATTGCTTGTCCCCAAGCAATCTCAACAACAAAGGATGCACCACTCCACTAGGATCCCAAGGGAAGTGTTGTGTAATGTCCCTCATGCCACCAACCAACTCCTGTAACACCAGCATCTGAACAACTGACGAATCATGTTGAACCATATCAACTCTAACACTAGGTGTCGCAAGAGTGAAAGCCTCAAGAGGAAGCAACTCAGAAGGCTGACCAAGTTTGCTTCCCATGTCTACGCAATGTAAGTTGTGATACAAACTGTCTAGTACATGTGCAACCGAACTGTGCATCCGAAACACATCATGTACATGAAGATCGAATGTGAAACTGTGAACACTTTGTACCATGTACACACTACGAAACTCCTCAATGAGCCCTGTTTGAAATCTTGATGCACTGGAAGAATCCCAGTTACTACGATCAACGCTCACCCCTAAATCAGGGTCAGGAGCAGAATCAACATCCATCTCGAAGAGCGGATTATCATAAGACAATGAAGCATCCGCCTCAAATAAAGGATTGTTCACAAACTGAACCTCATATCTATGTTGATCTTAATCAAACACCTCTGACCCCCTCGAGCAAGAAGCAAAATCATACTCCTCCTGAAACATCTCATGCTCCTCCTGTAAAATTTCCTGCTCTATCTTCCCGCTTTCCACACTAATGAGAGTGATAGAACGCAAGCTCTCATCTGCAATATCAGCCTGTTAGTCTATTAAATCAGTCATGTCTTCACCCTCATAAAACCACTCCATTTGTCTACTTTGACCCTTAGGCTTAAGAGAACAATCATGGTTTTGAATTTTGATCATAAGGACCCTTGCAATAGAAACACAACTTCCTCCTATGCAAATCATTAGTTGTTTCCCTATCCAAAGGGGCTGCAAATTTCCTCTTTTGATCAACATTTTCTAATTTCTTTGGATCTGATTTGCTGTCATTATAGGATGAAGATGGCTCTGAGTTGGACTTACTACGTGGAGCTGTAAGTTCCATGCTACGAGCTTTCCTCGTAGCCTCCTGCAAGTTAGGGGGATCAAAAGCCTTGATCCAACCCTTCATAGGCTCATAAAGACCCTCAACAAATAGGATGACCAGCCTCCTCTCTAAGATGCCTATAACCATGACAGAGAGCTTTTGGAATTCACCAATGTAAGATTCCAAACTACCCATTTGTTTCAACTGAGCTAGATCTCTGAAGTACAACTCCGGATCTCTTCTGTCAAAGCGCTTAACTAGCCTGTCAATAAACTCCTGATACGAAGTGATACGGTCATGCTGCAAGGTAACCATCCCATGGTGCCACCAGTCATGGGCTACACCATCCAAATGCAAAGCCGTGAACTTTATGGCATCCTCTTCTGCCATAGGACGTAAGGTCAAGAAGGTATCTAGCTTGCTAACCCAAGCTCTAGTTGTGACTCTACTGCTGCCAGTGTGAGCTTGTTAGTTGCATGTCTTAGATCATTGTTTTTATTATTATTTCTCGGCCTCCTGTCAATCCTGTTCCTGTCATGGTCTCTCTTCTGGCACATAAACCTGTCAAAGTTAAGGTGATCCTCAACTCTCTGTGGTAATGCTTCCCACTCATCATGCAGTGTCATCACATTATCTGCAAATACAACGTCACCTTCTCCCTCATCCACGTTTTCCTCTTTTGGATCATTCCTGGCAAATATAGGACGTGTGGGTCTATCATAGGTGCGTGTGGGTGTTACCCTCATGCATGGTACTCCATCAACATTGCCATCTTCCTCCTGTTCCTAATTCGGCCTCTTGTGACAGTCAAATGTTGGACAACGGTACTAAGCTACTGAAGTACATTTGCCACCTGTTCCTGTCTAGCTACAAGACCTCTCAGTATGTCTCTGGCTTCTCTATCCTCATTCTTATCATGATTTCTAGGTGGTTCAACCTCGCCTCTGTCTCCCATGTTATCAAATAGTATATCTTCGAATTGATTATCAAATGGAAACTCCTCAAAAGGATTTCTCTGAATACCAGGTCTCCTGTGGGAGTAATACCTATGTGGATTTACCTGATGTGGCCGCATAAGAAATTGTAACCCTCTAGGCTGGCAGGATTAAAGCTCTGATACCACTGTGGAGAGCCCAACTAGCTCCAACTCAAC
Source organism: Sequoiadendron giganteum (assembly GCA_007115665.2). Taxonomy (NCBI): domain Eukaryota; kingdom Viridiplantae; phylum Streptophyta; class Pinopsida; order Cupressales; family Cupressaceae; genus Sequoiadendron; species Sequoiadendron giganteum. Next base: position 782,212,802 of record CM021100.1, on the reverse strand, counting down.
CATTGATGCTTAAACTGACTTGTTTTGTGTTTTTGAAGGTTTTGATGAATTTTAAACAGGAAATATAGAAGTGTGCCAAGCATAAAATGGTGCTAAAACTTAAATCAAAGCAATAATATGGAAACTGCCATTGTATTAAGTATTAAGCAACTGCTACAGATAGATTGCAAACAATAGACATACCCAAAAACCTCCAGATTAATTAAATAAAGTAGATTTGTACATGCCAGGCAAGAAATGCTGAAACTAACAAATCAAGGCGTCCAAGTCCAGAATGAGATCTCTCCAAGCTGGAAACTACGTCAAAGGTCCTAAATATGCCAGGCGCTCATGAAGAAGACAACAGAAGGAAGAAAAGAAAGGCATTTTAGCCTTTAGCTCACACGCCTTAGCCCAAGATCCACATGCCTCAAGCTTGTAATGGTACGGCCAGCCAAAGGAATGTATGGCTTGCCTCTCTAATGCCAGTAACTGTTGAATGAAGGCGCCACTATCAAGGTAGACCCTTCCTTATTGAAAAAAACTGGAAAGAAACTAAATAGAAAATCTTTGATGAAGCACAATTGGACTCTTGTGTGAAGCCCTCTTAGAAGCAACAATTCAGCTGGTATCTCACAGCCTCACAATCACAGATCACTGAAGATTTCTCGTTCTCCAATGGTAGAAAATCGCTGTAACCCTTGTCTCAGACAAATGCACAAAGAAGTCAAAAGGAAGCAATGTCAAATAATCATCAATGAATGAGGTCGAATTGTCTTCCTTTTTTCCTTATATCCCCAAAAAGCATGATTCCCAAGAAAAGTACGGCTTTGGCATTTTAATACATTTAAATGTATTAAAGTTACTTCAATAATGTTTTAAATTCACTTTATAACTTGGGCGCACCTTTCCATGACTTCAGTGATTTAATTTTCACTTGATAACATTTAAGTCATCACTTTATAATATTTTAAGTGGCTTTTAAAATTATTATAAAGTCAAATTATAACTTTATACTATCTCCATAGTCAATTAAATACTCAACCACTAAAATATTAATATCTCCCTCAATTCTCAGTGTTTTGACATGCCATCAGAAGCTGACAAACATTGAACTGCAAAGGCCTGCACTAAGCCCAACACTGAACTGAAGGGGTGGAAATGACAATATCCACCATTATCTGCCACTGAGACCCTTTGTCCACACATATTAGCCTACGAGAGTCCAAGTAATAGGCTAATCATCATAAAACAATATCACGCTAAAAAGGGGACATTACATAACTGAATCATTGAAACTAGATAGAAATCCACCATAATTTTCCATTGTAAGCCGGTACTATGGTACTGTGTAGGAAAATCAAGAGTAAAATATGCATATAGTCCCAAAACTTTGAGGAAATAAATGAGAAATTTTGTTGAATGAAGAGTATTTTGTACATGAAGGTAGAAAAAATAGACATATCCTTAACATACTAGATCTATTGTGTATTGTAATATAGGTTTCCTAAAAATTTAACAATCTAGCACTAGCAGAGAATGACAATCCATATCAAAATGAGCCATAAAGAAGATAGAATATTTTGATTGTTGAAGTATTCTCAAGTATGGTATACTTGAAAAATAATGTCAGTGGCGAGAATACTAAGTTAATGATAGTCCAGGAAGGACTTACTTAAAGCTGTGGCCACACAATTAAACTCTACTGATGAAGCAGCTGCTAGACTAGCAGACAAAACATAAGAGCCAAATCATGAAATAAGTCCTTAGAGTGCACGTGGGAAGGAAATGATTTTACCCTGAATTTAATCTAAAAAACATTAGCAATGCAATTTTCTAAGGGATGCTCTTTCTGTATCTATGTTCCAACAAGTTTCTAGGGTGGTGATGGCAAGAAATGGGAGAATGTGTTTCCAGGACAGCACGGAACAGAAGGCCTTTTTTTTATGGGACAGCAATTTAAAAAATAGGGGAATTTAAAAAATATAGAAATTTTCAAATATTCATATGATAAGGCATCCACCATATATATTATATAACCATATTGTGAATCACTAGAGCTGAATTGAGAATTCACATGAGTTGACATATAAATTAAAAAAATTCAATATCTAATCATTTGAGTTTTCAACAAAACAAAAAGGCCAAGTAAAAAAAAACAAGTGAAGATTTGGGAAATGGTGTGTCCTGGACTATTGTCCAAAGGAGGAAGAGAGGTCTTCCAAAAAATGTTCCAGTTTCTATTATACATGCATTGGGTGAGCAGTTTGTTAGGCAGGGACGTGGTGTTGTATAGAGTGCTGCTCCTTTGTTTTGTTTGGCATTGTCCTTTTTTCACCCTGGGGTGGGCTATTTTTGTGTGTTTGCTGTTGTAAGGAGGCAACTTGACTGCAGTATTGCTGTTGGCTGACTTTTCTGTCAGCTGGTTTCTATTATAAAGGGATTTCGGGTCCCTTCAAACTTGTTCTACCCTTAATCAAAAACAAAGTGTAGACTACTAAATCTGATAAACAAGTTTGGAAGAATGAAACTATATTGTAAATTAAATAATGGAGCAATATTTATATTTTAAATTTTAAAATATTGATAATCTATCAATTTGGCAAGCCCATGAAATTGAAGGCACTTTTAATTGAATCACTTGTCCTAGGAATCAATGGTGCAACTCCAATGCAATTGACAAATGATTGGATTTCACCTATTACATCACAACTCCTAAGGATATGCTCCCATTCAATGTATGCATACCTTGTCTAAGTTCAATGTATGTAAAACCTACACAACTATTTCCCCAACTTTTATATAAAAAGAGAGAAAACAAAGTACAGTGATGGTAAAATAAGAAATTAGTAACAATAGGAGCAAGGATGGTCAGAAATAGTGAAGGTATGAAGTTAGAAGTGAGTTTTGTTTAAAGAGAAGAGCATCCTCCCAAGCATTTATCCGCTTCTCATGATAATGTGAAATCCCTGTTACAGACTTGGAAAAGAACTTTGTAGAGGAGGTGGAAAAGGAATGTAGAGAGTGAGATTTCTTCCACCTCATCAACAATGGATTTCCAGATCATCTTCTCTACCACCTTGAGTCTGCCGCAGCTGATTATTTATCATTGCCTCTTGAAGAAAGAGATGCAGTCATTATTCTTAATTTTTTTAATAGATGAGGGCAAATTTAAATTTTTTGACTTTTTCCAAGAGGGGAGGGTCATTTGTTCCCTAGAAAGTTAGGGGCCATCATTTGACATCCCCATCATTTCCTACCCATTTCTTGGTCATTTTAGAAACGTTTCATGTGTAGTGAGGGTTAAGGGATGATGTGAGGGCATTTCCTAGGTGTCCCCACATTCTTGGAACTGTCTTGGTACGGGAAAACCTAAAAAAGGGTAGGGGACCCATCCTTGGGTTTCATTTTTCTATATCCAAATTGGATGTGTAGCAACTTTTAGGTAATCTATATTGGCTTGAGTGCGAGAGTATTCCTATCGCCAAAAACATATTATTGATTGAATTTGGCGTTAAAATGATGACACCACTAGGAATAATTGACGTGATCTAAAGCATATGTGGTTCCAGAAGGATGGTCTTATCAACTACCCTTAAGTGCACATTTGTAATGAATAAATATAGGCAATGCATAAAGTATGCATGTTAATAATGGTTGAAATGTAGGATAAGTTTTCAAAGTTTGTTTGTACATGTACATAGCATAACTTCAAAGGAACTAATTGAATTACATTTGTTCAATCTATGCACCTTAAAGTGATTTGTAAGGGAAATATGATCCACATATATTATGATAATCAACATGTGGATTTGAATATTTATTCATACATGCACATAAACATCATGAGCAAATATGAAATCCCTAAGGTGAAGCATCAAATTAATATTATATTGACAAGCCATGAATTGTCCCATAAGAAGACTTGATTTCTGTATGGACAATTATATAACCATTTATGTATGATAATGCCAGCTATTGATTATGTGAAGCCTGAAATCTTTTTATATGACTGTTGTTCCAAATGGAATTCCTTGAAATGGTCTAACCAAGTAGACAATGGCCCTAGTGTAGAGGTACAAGTTAGTTGAGTGGTTGTTAATTATGAAAGTAGATTCAACTAGCTATAATTGGAGTCATGCTAAAAGCAAGGCCTTTATGCTGTAAGTGGTTCTCACATCAAGTGCTATTTGGATTGTGTGAGGCATAGGGGCTCATCATATAACTTGCTGCACATTTCATGCCTCACAATGACAAAGTGAAGTAGAAAAGAGCCATAGTGCAAAAGTATAAGTTGAAGAGACCTAGACTCCAATATCATGATGATAAATTATAATCATGCAATAAATATATTGATAGTTGATGCGATTTATCCAAAGTTGCAGGGAGATGCATCTTCGATCCCCTAGGATGTGTCTCAGGGATTGGGATGCATTTCCTGTATTGGAAATGCATGTGAAAACATCCCTGCTTGCAGAAAATGTCTCGTCGTTGTTTCTTGAAGTTTCCATTTAAAAAAAAAACTACATGAAAATAAAAAATTTAAAAACAAATCACAAAACCTAAAACATCTCATGCAAGTTTTTCTTGAAGTTTCCATTTAAAAAAAAAACTACATGAAAATAAAAAATTTAAAAACAAATCACAAAACCTAAAACATCTCATGCGAGTTTTGAGCAAACGTGACGCTACGCAAGAGCTAATGCGGAAAAGGTTTGAAGAAAACATGTATGTCTTTCTTTATTCTTTAGGTGTCACTGTATTTGTCTTCCATTATCTTTTCATTAATGTAAGTATGCAAAATCGTGTTCTCCAATTGATAAAAAAAAATCATGGTTGGATACCATTGTCATCTTCGTTCAAATTTCCGCAATGTTTGATCAACTGAATTTAGTACAATAACCCTCATATTTTTAACATTTATTTATGCAAATTTTAATATCTATGTACGCATATGTTGTTTCCCTATTTTTGAAAGTGATGTTTCCATTTCAAGAACTATTTATCTATTTTAAATAAGAAAACTCGCATAGTGCAGACATGGATCAAAAAATGTTTAAGGATAAAACAAGTCCACATTCAAAATAAGAATAAAAAGTGTAGACACCTGAAAATGTCCTAAGTATATCACACACCTGATTTCGCTTACTAACACCATTTCTAGCATAATTCAACTAATTCCTCTGTTTAATTAAATAATGTCCAATTATTTAGTTAAATTCATTTTATTCTCCTATTAATTAAATAACTAAGGTTATTTGATTAATTCATCATTTTCCCTCTTTTTGATTAAATAATGTCAAATTACTTAATTAAATGCTAATAATTCCACTTGATTAAATAATTCCTAAATATTCAATTAAAACTCCTAATTCTTCCAACTTGCACAATTAAATGATTTTTATGAATTATTTAATTAGCTAATTTTCCTCCAAACTCTCCAAATTGCATAAGGAATATTCCCCATGGAATATTCCCTTTTCAAATTTGAATTCTCCCCTCCAACTTGAAATATCTTCAACTTCCTCTCCATGAATTAAGGGATCTTGTTGGAACTCTCATGGTTTGTGAGCCCTTGATCTAATCCTCGATCCATGTCTTATGGATTATCAACCACTTGATCAATCCTTGATCCATGTCTTCATCTCTCATTCAATTTCATTCATTGATCCTCCAATTCCATCTTGACTGTTGATCATAATCCAAGAAATCTATAAATACTGCACTATTTAACATAAATTCATCCACAATCTTGATAGCAAAGTTATTATCTCAAATTGATTACTCATTTGTGAGCAATTTGAGAGCATCTTTTGTGAATCAATCTTCAATCAAGATTTTGCACATCAATGGATAATGCATAAAAATGAGCAATCCACATCCACATCCACTCATTATGCATCAGTCCACAATGGGATTGAGAGGTTTGCACATTAGTTAGATTCATTTGCTTTGAATTGAATCTTCTTAATGTTGTCAAATTGAATTTCATTGGAGTATTACTTTTTATTGATCATTTTCTTGTTTGATTGCTTCATTTCATTGTTATTTGATCAATTGAATTCATATGCTTATTTTCATTGTTATTTAATCAATTGAATTCATATGCTTACATATTGGCACGCCCAGTGGGACCCACGTCCCTATCTAATCAATATTTTTTGAGCTTTGTCGGATTTGCAAGTTCCAGGGACAGTCCCACACTTTTGTTAAAGGTACATGCTTATGTCTGCAAAGTTCCACACTTTTGTTAGCAAAGCTTTGTGCTTTTGTCAGCATCTTCGTGCTTTTGTCAGCAAAGTTTCGCGTTTTTGTCAGCATCTCTGCACTTTTGTATCAGCAGCAAAAGGGCACCTTTGTCATCAATGGGGTGCCTTTGTCCTTTCTGCCTCGCTTTTGTCATTTTGACAATTTCACGCTTGTGTTTGACAGTGCAGCGCTTTTGTCGAGTCTAACAAGAGTCTAGTATATAAATCTAATTGATCAAATAACACTGAAATGAAGCAATTAAACAAGCAATTGATCAACTAAAAGTAATATTCCAACGAAATTCGATTAACACTACTATATGATTCAAATTAAAGGCATGAAACATGATTCAAAGCATTCAAACCAAAACTAATGTGCAAACCTCCCCATTCCATTGCGGATTTGAAGCAAATTTGGTGTGAAGTGATGTAGATTGCTCAAACTTTCCTAATCCATTATGCAAAAGCTCAATTCCAAGTGATTTGAAGATGATTGATTCACAATGCTCTCAATAGTTCTCTCAAATTGCTCAAAGTGAGTGCTCAATTCAAGAGAGTAAGGGTGCTATGAAGATTGTAAATGAATTCATGTTAAATGGAGTGTAGTTTAGTCTGTGCATGTAGCATACTAGACTTTCGCTAGGGGGACTATGGTTTTCTGATTCCTCAAGGAGATGTCTATGTAGCCGGCGGTGTTCACCAACCCACTAAGAACCAATTTGTACTAGAAGCCTAAGACCTTTCAAACGCAATTTTAAGTGGTGCAAGGGATGCGGATCATACCTTAAAACTACTCACCATGTACTCTCTTAGGTTGAGATAGAATCTTTTTGGGTTGCTAGCAATAGCCTCTTAAGAAGAGAAAGATGGTGTGCCTGTGGCGTCTGTCGACAACCCTGCGTCACTGGACATCTACTATCCACCTTCGTATAGAAAACGTTTTCAAACAATTATTTCAATACCCAATCTTTTTGAGTATTTACACCTTAAATGGGAGGTGGGCCTACTTAAAGATTATTTACCCGCTCTACCACTAAATAGGCTATACTGCATGGTGTGTTTTCATGTGAAGACCTTGTGACAAACATCAAACACCTAATCAAGTCAATTTACATGTATATTGTGTTTTTGCAAAATCAAAACATCAAACAATTAACATCAAACACATCTAAAAACTTGAGTCTAGAATCTTGTCACAATTGAGAGTTTCATATCTTACACCCATTCACAAAATCATCCATCATTGGTCTTAAACCTATTAAAGGGTCACTACAAGCAAATTTTGAGACAACCAAAGAATTTCAACAAGGTCACTTACATTCAACATCTCCTAGAGTAGACACAACTTATATGGTTACAACTAGGTCTCAGCATAAAAGAAACATGGAAATGAACCCTAGTCACCCTAACATTCCTACCACTATAAATGCAAATCCAAGTGGTTCAAATGTTCCCATTTCTACCAATGCTCCTACCAACATAGGTGTTAGTGATCAACCTTTTGGAATACCACAAATAACTTCTCAAGGACATGAACTTCCTCAATCAAAAAAGATCAAAACGTCAACTCAACCATCTCAAGGTGAAATAGTTCACATAAAGGATATCACTAACAAAACTCATGACTTCACTCCTGAAGAACTCTTAGAAATGCAACAAGACCAAGAGTTTATCAAAGCAGTAGAGGCAATGATAAGTCAAAACCCCAATCAATACATGTTGATACTTGCACAAAATGGTGCTAAACTACCCCCCAATTTTGACATAAATCAACTTAGAGAACAACAAACAACATCAAATGTTGAAACAACTTGTCAACAAGGAAATGACCCCTTGGTACATCATGTTATTGAACAAATACCTAACCCTTCTTCAAATGTGTTAGGTCAATCCATGGGCACTTCTCAAGGGATAGATCAAACAAACTTCACAAATCAATACATCAATCCCTTGTATAATACTCAAAACCTAAGGAATCACACAAATTTGGGCATGCAAAACACCAACGTTCCACCTACATTCAACACCAACATTCCATCTCCATTCAACACCAACGTTCCACTTATATCCAATGCTCAAAGTCTCATCAAATGTCTACAAAAAGAACCACAATGAACACTTTATCTAATCATAGCAATTTCTAAACCACGGTTACCACTTGATTTAATCACACAACCACCCTAACTCATTAGAGGACCCACAAGCCATTCCAAGGTAAAAACATGAACCCCAATTTACTATCAGAATACCAATCTATTTTAATTTTTGAATTTTCAATCGAATTGTTGTTTCTAAATTAATAAAAAAATATATATTTAGAATGTTAGGTGGGGGAAAACAAGGCTTGTACCCACTATGGAAGTAATGTGATCGTGTTCCAAGGCCGATGGGGTCAAGTGGAATAGCCACTATCACATGTAAGCTTTGTGAAACTTCATGGCAAGGTACTTACACAAGGGTGAGTGTTCATTTCTTTCACATACCTAGAAAAGGTGTTGATCCTTGTCTAAATGAGGTAGAATGATACGACGCTATTAGGGATCAAGTAAGGGCTGATGGGAAAGTCTCGACTTTGAGCTCTCACACTTCAACGATGGGAGCAACTGTTGCAACTCAAAATCAAAATAAAGTTGAAGTTGGATGTGTCTTCTAGAGATGTTCATGTGACAACAAAAGATGTAGCAATAGAATATTCTTGCAAGAGACCGCACATTGGCAGCTCAAACCCCATTGGAAGATTATTTGATGTGCAACGTCAAGAAGTGTTGATGCAACAATTGCCTGCTTCTTTTATGCAAATGGAATACCGTTTAATGTTACTCGCTCACCTTTCTACGAGGAGATGGTCCAAGCTATCAATAATGGACCAACTGGGTATAAACCACCTGGGTATGAAAATATTCGCACTACTCTAATTGATAAGAGCAACAAACCAGACCAATGAAAAGAGTGTGGTCTACAGAAGGATGTAGTATTGTGACGGATGGGTGGACAGATGCTAGAAATCGTCCACTACTTAATATCACGGTAACATGCAACAAAGGCCTTATTTTTTGAAGGCAATAGATTGTCCAAGGAAAGAAAAAAATGTAGAGTTCCTTCATAACCAGCTACGTAACAGCATTGAGAAGGTGGGGGCATCATATGCAGTCCAAGTTGTTATAGATGTTGCCCCTATTTGTAAAGCAATAGGCATTTGGTGCAAAAAATGTACAAGCACATATTTGGACACCATGTTGTGTGCATTTGTTGAATAATGCGCTCAAAGATATTGGCAAGTTCCAATGGATTTCAAATCTCATTGAAAAGGGTAGAAAAATACAGATGTTCATATGTAACTGTAATGGTGTGAATTTGCACCCTAGGCAAATTTCCCATTTATTTTATCCCTACCTTAGAAACTATAAGTTCGATGATGCAAATCCCGCCATTGTCATCTTATTCCTTTTGCGTGGCCTTGTCTTTTTGCATCGGTGGAGGAATTTTTGTTGGGGACACACACGGACGTTTGTGCGCCACGCTTTCGTCCTCACAAAATTCTTGGCCCTAGAATCTGCAGAATTGTTACGTCTTCGGTTGGCTACGAAGGTAACGTCTTTTGTCGACCCTTGACTGACGAAAAATGACCTTTTACCTCCATTTTAGCAACTCAAACTCACTTATTTCATTCCTTCATGCTAATTCTTGCAACTTTTTGCTCATTCTTCCATTCTCTCACTCTCTCAAGCTCACTCTTGCTCTCTTCTTGGTGATTCTTGCTTTTCTCTGCTCTATACTTGGCTTCTACAACGTATTCTTGTTGCAACTCCACCTTCTTTGTAGGTTGACGAAGCTCCGTCCTCTTGGCAAGGCGTAGCCTCTTGTCATCTTCTCCTCTCAGACTTGAGTGCTAGCAGAAGGGAAGGTGATATTGCTCTTGTTATTCATTTTGCATCATTGTGTCTTATAGAGTAGCATTCAAACTATCTTTGCACTCTATGTGATAGTGTCATTTTCTTTCCTTTCTTTATCAATTTCTCTATCTCATTGCATATTTGGTTGTCTATGGAGGTGGGAACACCAAAACGGGGGTCTGACTGAGGTAGACCTCAAAACACAGCCCAACATTTTTCCTATTTCAGTGTGTGTAGGTGTTGGTTCATCCTTTTGAAGTTAAAGTTGAAGAATCGAAGCATGGGTGGAGTGGTATCTTTTCCTCCTCTTTCTTTGTCGTTTTTGCATTAGAATAGTTTTCAGTATCCTTCTTGTTGTACTTTCTACTTTCTATATTTTCCCTGTCAAACTATAAAACTCTGTCAGTCAGGTCGTAAGTAGGCCCTTTGTGTTTTCTACATATTTTCCAGACCTCTATCCATACAAGACGTCAGCGCGTCCCTAAGACGCCTGTCTAGTCTGCAATATGAAACCTCTGTGGCCGGCTCACTTGATTTTCGAAACACCCATCAAACAACCTGAGGTAGTTTAGGGCAGTTCGTTCCTTGGGGCTCTCCTGTGACTTGGAGCCTCAAGGATGATGAATCCCCTACTCTATAGTAACCATCACCACACACAAGCCATTTATCGAAAAATTTCCAAGGTGGAACTTCTCAAACCTTCTAATACATAGTTTACTTCTTATTTTATTCTTCTTAAGCGCCTTTGTGAAGTCAACAAAGCCTTGTGTTCCACAATACTTAGCAATGCATGGGCAGCTTGGAGAAATCTACATCAAATATTGCAATTGAGGTGAGAGGTATGATGACCATTTTTGGGCTGATGTTAAATTTGTTGTGGACTTTATTGAGCCCATATTTGAGGTGATCAAATTTGCAGATTCAAACAAGCCATGTTTGGGAGAAATTTAAGAAGAAATAGATCCCATGTGTGAAAGAGTTAAGAAAATAAACTAAGTTATTGATTTTGGTACTGATTCGGGTTTCGGTTTTGGTTCGAGGGTTTGGTTCGCAGGTTCGACTAAATTTTTTTGGGGGTTTGGGTTTGTTTTGGGTTCATTCGTACCAAAAACATGTAAAAATCATAAACATATATATGCAGCCTAGAAGCATGAATTAGGATTAGAATATCACATAGCATCATATATATATATATATGGACAAAATCTAGAGTACTAAAATCTTACTAATGTTGTTTTTATCTACTCCATTCCTTATTACATTCCTTCAACCTCTATGTTCCTGGTCAAACAACCTAACCACTAAACCCATTATAAATGTAATTTGAAGCTTGCATACATAGTAAGAACAGGGTTCAAAGAGTGTTAGGACTATACTAGCAGGCGATTTGATGGAGTGAACATTCAACATAACAAGTTTCTCAAACAGCTACAGCATTAGCCCTTAAGAAATGAGGATTTTTCCTGGTCAACTATTTTGCAAGATGCAGCGCATTAGTGAAAGATAACATCATGGAAAATGCATTTAGTTTTAATCTTAAAGGTCAAGAGAGAGTAACCAATGATTAGAACTAAAGGATCCAAATATCATCCCCAAAAGGAAAGAGAGCCCCAACTATTTGTTTGAGGACTTAATGATAAAAGACTAAATCACAAAATTTGAGCGCTGCTAAGCAATCATCAAAAAATGGCTTGAAATATTGGAGTTTCAAATGGAAAGACTTCAACTCTTGCACACATGTCGGAAAGTGCGAACCCACAGAGGAACCGAACTAGAACCCGAATCCGATGCGAACCAAACCCGGATCCGGCCCTATAGGAGGTGAACCTGGTAACATAGAAAATAAAAGATGCAAGAGATCTTTCTTTATATCCTTTGTTAGAAGAAAAGATACATGGAAGATGGAACAAAATTAACACACCCCTTCATTGTGTTGCCTATGCCTTAAATCCTAAATGGTATGATATTCAAGTGACAAATAAGAGGGCTCCATATGAGGATAGAGAGGTAATGAAGGGATTTTGGACTACAATAAAAAAGATTTATGGCCGAGGTGAGGATGCTTCAATTATGAGAACTCAATGGAATAAGTTTTCATGTACGCATGGTGATTTCTCTTTCGTGGAATATTTATATGATATGCATGCAAAGAAAGACCCTATAGAGTGGTGGTGGAACTGAACCCTTGAACTACAATCATTTGCAATAAGATTGCTCTCACAAGTAGCCAACTCTTCATCTTGTGAGAGGAATTGGAGTACTTATGGTTTTATTCATTCACTAAAGAGAAACCAATTAGGGTCAAAGAAAGCAAAAAACCTAGTGTACATTCATAGCTCACTTTACCTTCTCTCTCATGTAGAGCCCAAGTACAAGGAGGGTCCTGTTGTGACCTTTTCACACATCACCCCATTCAAGATGGGGACCCCCTAATTTTTGCTCCATTCTAGTCTTTTGGCTTTGGTTTTGGGTTGTTTTGCGTCTCTCTCTCTCTCTCTGATCTTTCTGTTCTTCCGGGGATGCCCCATCGTTTGACCTAAGTTGGAAATTTTGGCTGAGTCTATGAAATTAGGGTTCTCATTCTTCAGGCTTGTTTGAAGTTAAATTGAGTTGGCTAATTGACATCTGAGCTTAACATTGCTGTCAGAAGGTTTCCAACAGATTCCCACTAAATTTTCACTAAGTTCTGACAACTTACTATTTTTGGTAAGTGCTCAATCTGGGAGCTTTTCATCAAGATTTTGGAATTCTGATTGTTCCATCACATTCAGGGTACTTCAAGGTACTTGCACGCAAAATTTGAACAGATTCTAACAACTTACTATTTTTAGCAATTCTGGCTTTAGGAGCCATTTTCAGGGTTTGCACGTATGCTTTTCCAATGCATGTCTAGAGAATATTTTTGGTTTTTTCGAGACCTTTGCAATGATATAACATGCAGGCTGAGATGATGACTTTCAGCAGTTTGGGCTTCAAAGGCTATTTTTAAGGTTTGCATGAAGGATTTCTCGGTGCATGTCGGAATATTCCTTATGGGTTTTTCGAGAGCTTCGAAATGATGTGACATGCAAGCAGAGTTGATCATGTTTCAGGAACTTACTATTTTTAGCCAATGCCCGCATGTGGACCAGTTTTCTGAGTTTTTCTAGGTTTTTTGAGATCCCACGAGCAATTTAACATGCAAACTCATCCGACAGTTGGTTGGTCACTTTTCAAGCACTTACTATCTTTAGCAGACACTTCAGTATCACAAGCAGAACAACATGCAATAGGAATCAAGTCAAACTAAGGTCGTTTGAGGCACATGCAAGTCAAATTAGGGTTTCCACTTTTATGCCTAAAAATAGGTGGTGAAAGTCGAGAATTTGTCAAAATGAAGTGCACCATCATGATCAGCATCTTTCAGGTAGCTTACTGGCAAAATTTGAGCACAATCCGAGTACTTACTATTTTTAGTAAGTCTTTTCATGGCTAAAAATAGCAAGTCTATGCCAAAGGCAGGTGTGAACGGGACACTTAAGTCATCGGGACCATGTGGAGCAAGTTTCAGATCAAACAGAGCCGCAAAAGTCAGGCAATTTTAGGGTTTGCTAAAAATAGCAGGTGGGCTAAAAATAGAAGATGAGCTTGGGCAACAAGTATAAACAGGGTAGCCGGGCCACAGAAGGCATATCACACTAGCTCCAGATTCAAAACAGATAAAAGCCATGGAGATTCACACCTCTTCGAAATTTACTAAAAATAGAGTGGTAGGGGTAGCTGAGGCGTTGAAAAAAATTCTAAGTCCACAGATGGAAGCTGGCAGGAGGAAGTATGAAATGCACCCAGGAATGTAGGCTGGCATCAAAAGTTTCTAAGTATGAAAATTTTCCTCCTCCACCCTCAAATGCGCCCTTGAAGGAGGCTTGATGATAAAATTTGCCTAGGGCAGTAAAACATGGAAGGAGCTACCCTCAAATGCGCCCTTGGCAAGAGGAAGGTGGCATCAAAATTTTCTAAGGCAAAAACAAAAGTAGCCCCCTTCAAATGCGCCCTCAAGAGAGATAGAGATATTGAAAATAATTCTAAGTGAAGAGAAATGGGAGCTCTGCCCCTAGAATGCGCCCAAGGCAAGCAAGAAGGCTGGCAAAATTTCCTAAGTCATAAAATAAAAGTAACCCATGCTAAATCCGCCCTCACCTTGAAGAGATTGATGAAGGCATTGAAATTGCCTAAGGCAAAAAAAATGAAAGTATGCACCCTCAAATGCGCCCTTGAGGTGAAAGCCACTCAAAAGGTTTCTAAGTAAATGAAGATGAAAGCTCAAGGGGTAAAATGCGCCCTTGAGAGAAAGAGTGCCTAGGAAATAATTCCAAGTAGTGAACATAAGAGTAGACCCCTCCATATGTGCCCAAGATGGAAAGCTTAGTGAAGGTGTTCGAAATTTGCCTAAGGCATTAAAAATAATGCTAGAAGGAGTAAAATGCGCCCAACAATCAAATGAAGGTGGAGAAATTTCCAAGGCAAGGTAAAATAGAAGAAGGCCTTCCAAAATGCGCCCTCAAGGTGATAAAAGTTTCTAAGGCATCAAAAATGGAAGCATCTAGTGTGAAATGCGCCCTCAAGCTTGAGCAAATTCCTCCACCACATGCAAAATGCGCCCAAACTTGAACAATTTCCCTCACACACCCTCAAATGCGCCCAAGGAAGATATGAAGACAAGGTAAAGTCTAGGCATGGGAAGTTCCTCCTCACCACCTCAAATGCGCTCTAAGGAAGTTGGGAAAATTGCTAAGTGTAAGGAAAAGGTTGCTAAGGCGTGGAAGTGCTTGGGAGATGAAGGTGGAAGCATGTGTTAGGAAATGCGCCCAAGGTGAAATATTTTCTAAGGCATTTCCTAAGGTGAAGATGAGAAGTACGCCCAAGGGAGGTAATATTAAATTTTTCAAGTGCAAGGTGAATTGTGACCGTAAGCAGGAAGAGAATTTCTTCAGGGAAACAAGAAAAACGGCAAGGCATGAAAAGCGAAGGCTACAGGTGTGAAGTGTGCCCAGAATTAAAATGGAATAAACCTAAGCAATTTTAGTATTTTCAAAAATAATAAAATTAAACTTACCCCTTTGTCTGGATACACATAAAAAATATGATTTTTGAGGGGATTTTTTTTTTCTGGGTCTTGGATATTTCCCACTGGGAATGGATTTCTAAATTTTCCACACTTTGCCCAAATGTTTTGACAGAGATTTTAGCTTGGCGCCTGTTGATGAATTTCCTAGGCGAAAATATTTTTTTCTAAGGCAAATGAAAGAAATGTTTTTACAAAAAAATGCCTTGGCTTGGGATGTCAAAATGAGCACCTAGATTACAGTGGATGAAATTTATAAAGCAAATAAAATTGTCTAAGGAAAGGGAAAATAAAACAACAAGGGCTCAAATACACTCACAAGGAAGAGGTGAAATTTGTCTAAGGTATGAAGAATTTGAAGATGAAATGAAGCTCGAACATCAAGCGTTCAAATGCGTCCTCAAGGTGAAATATTTTCTAAGGCACAAACTCCAAGCACAAGGTGGTGGATGCACCCTTGAAGAAGACCTCGTGAAATGAACACCATGCACCCATGATGAAAGTTTGCTAGAAAGTGATGAATTTTATCAAATCTAGAGGTCAAGCAGACCTTGGAAACCAGAACATGGAAATTGGGTAAGTAAAGAGATCTTATCTTATAAGTGTTTTGATGCTCTTCTTTTTGTTTGTTCTGCAGGATGAACACCGAGGCTAGGGCATTAAGAACACGAAGGCAAAAGAGGCTAAATGCACCCAGGGCAGTGGGCTGGAGAAATATTAAAGTTACAAGGAAGAAATGCGTCCAGGAATTAAAACAACAAAAGGGCTGAATGCGAACAACTGGGTAGTCGAACTCCGGATCCCATCAAATTTTATTATCTGCGGAGACAATCTTAGAGACTCTTTTACCCTCCTCCTAGCGCAACCGAATTGGTAGGCAAAATAGAAGAAGTCTTTCTGGACGAGAATCTTTTGATGGTAGTGGGCATTAATTGCTCGTAGTGGTTCCTGCAGAGGAGTGGAGAATCTTTTGTGCATTCATTGCCCCACTCCTCTCTATGGCGATTTTTAGGGCAAAAACCCTAATTAGGGCATATGTGGCTTGATCTAAGCCCTTCTTTGTAATTGAATCTAAGTCGTCCACTAGACTGGGCCAACTATAAAAGGGGCATCCCCCCTCATTTGTAACAGATTAGATTAGAATAGCAGAAGATAGAGAGATAGCTAGGAGATAGAGCTTAGAAGTAGTTAGCATAGATTGATAGTTAGATTGAAGAGGAAAGAAAGTTTTCCCATTTGAAGACTTTTGTAAGAAGTTGTTGTGAACACTCTCATAATACAAAGATTTATCATTGCTTGGTGGTTCTATCTTTTGTTGTGATTAGCTAGCAAGGCTTTTTCGTCTCTCCGATTCACTTAGGACCTTAGAGTAGAGATTAAAGTAAAGTAGATTATATTTCATGAAAGTAGTTGGTAGTTGTGGAACGTGGTGTTTAATTTGAGCAAGCTTCGCTTATCCATACCACTAGCGGGCTCACTGATGGTGGGTTCGCCTTGCGTGGTCAACTGGAACATTGTGAACTTAACTTTGATTGCGGTCTATATGTTGATATGCATCGTTGTGACGGTCTCTGCATGTTGAATCGTGGTTTGAATATCTCTCGTTATCCCTTTGAAGATTGCATTGGTTCTGCGGAAGCTGTCCGAAGTGAGGCAAAGCAGAGCTTGGTTTGAAATTTGCAAGAATTGATCTTCGCGTTCCACATTTAGAGTAGATAGTAGAATCTCTAATCCTTGCATCCCTTTACATTCAGCATTATCCGATTAGTTTAAGAACCCGAGCATCACTGACAAATCTCTCGAAATTTGAGAATCCTTTCTTTTGAATGAGCAACTCACGTAAGTCCCCTTGAAATAACTAGCAAATCACATCGAGCCAACTGTGACTATCCCTTGCATAAGGAACCTTGGAGTTGAATGTATGATCTTTCTGGCAATCTTAGCATGCAGAATACTTTGATCAAGAGAGGATAGAGTATCCGTTGGGAAACTTTATTCTGTGTTGGTGTAGTCATAAAACACCCGTCAACAGGTCCTTCAGCAAAATGGGGCCAAATTTCACTTGATGGAGAAGTTGTAGCCTTGGTGGATGAAGTGGTTGTAGCAGATGGCCTCGATCATTTACCCCCAATTCTACTACCAATAGAGGAACCTGATCTTGAGAGTGATGAGTATTTGGAGATCATCATAACTGAGGACCTAGAAATAGATGACATAGAAGTGTAGACAATAGATTTCTGATTTCTGATTTGTGTTTGTATGTGTATCAGCATATCAGGCTATCAACATTTTTGAATTTCAATATGTAATATCAAATATGTAGCATGAACTCTTTGACATTTATGTGATTAAACTTTAAATTTAATGTTAAACTTTATCAGTACTCTTGTTTTGAAAATTTGATGTCATGATATTTTCAGTTTTAAAGTTAGAAAATTCATAAACTAATAAATTATTAAATTATATTAAAAAAAATGGCGTCTCCAAGTACCTGCGTCTCCTATTTTTCAAAAATTGATGTACTGGTACTGATACTAGTAGCAGTACCGGTCTCCTGTACTGCTCATCCATTGGTAAGTATTGACAAGGAGTGGTCAATGAGTTTATCAATCTTTTAACATTATCTATTCTGTAACTCCTTATCTTTAAGGCAGTATTTCGGTTGCTGTTAAATTCTATCAGTTTGTTGGCAATCACTAACTACAATTGTGGCCAACACACTATTAACTATGTTGGCGTCAAACTAAACTAAACATATTTCTTTGCACATGGAATCCCCAAATGTTAGCCATAAAAGTAAGGCAGATCCTCATGCTCTTTTTGCAAAACCCATGATACAAGTGGGTTCGAATTTTAAATCAAATGAAAGAGGTTTGTTTGCAAGCAGCAAGAGGATGTCTTAAAAGGATGTAAAGATTGCCTCAAAACATACATGTAAGGTGTTGGAATTTGTCGCTGATCATTGTTATTGCATGTCAGAGATGACTTGGAAACTGGAAAACAGCAAGAGATGACTTCACTGCTAAGATAACATGTTTGGAAATTTGTTCACTGAATGCCTTTCTTTATCAATCCTTGGAGGTGAGCAGTGGTACCTCCATAATCATTAGAATGTTTGCCGTCATGCATGCAATATGCCTTCTAAAGCATATAACTTATATCATAGCAAGTCTGTAAACTATTTTTACAGTGTAGAAACTATGGAGAATGATAACAGCAGAGGCATAGGGCAACAGAGATGGGGAGGAGTGGATCAAGGCTTTCCCAGTGCTCAAAGAAGTAATTATGTAGTCATTCAAATTCTTTTATTGCATCAAGTTTTTGAGATTCCTCGGCACATTAAAGGAGTATATTTTGGATTGGAGCACAGAAGAAGATGAAGAAGAAGGTTTGTTCATCAACAATCCCATGCTCTGCCTTGTGGCACAGAGTATAGAAAGCATTACCGATCTTTTGCCATTGATTAAATCAATGATAATGTTCCTCCATCTAGGTATTGTAATTTCATTGTGGAGCTTCTGTGTTGCTGTGCTAAAATTTATAGAATTTGATAAAGATATTTTTCAGAATCCGATCAAATCAGATATTTTTAGTTCAAGTTTGGCAGTCATATATGAAGGACTTTTATTTCAAATTGATCTTTACAACTGTGAGCCATTGGATTGTATTAACTGCAGTCTTATCTCAAATAATTTTGGAAGTTTTACAAGAATCGGGCAAAATTAAAGAACCCAACATGAGACATACTCAATTCTGGGCATGAAAGCCCACAAAAAAATCCGATTGGCTAATTACATTGAATTTTCTTCAAGTACTGATATGTGGTTGACAAAAGCTAAAAGAACCAAACAAATACACTAATAGATTTGTAATTTTCTATTTTTTTACATAATAATTTATAAGTTTTTTGGATAGTATAATATTTCCTTATTAAATCCCAAAGAGGTAAGAATATGAAAAGAAACAACAATTAGGTTTAATATGTGTACATGCATTGAAGTTTTATCAATTCATTATAAAATACAGTCATCTCCAAGGACCCCCATACTATGGTTTTTAAAATAATGACATTCCCCTCCTAGTTTGTCTGCCATCTCCAGGTGATTATAGTTTAAAATAATTTTTTATATCATGATGATTATCAATTATCAATATAATTAATCTTTTCTTTTGTTGATACCTATTTCTATACTGTAAAATGTTAATTTTTTTTAAAGCATTAAAGTATTTAACATTCTTTAATGTTGGATATCCATTGTATGATTTTTTTTTTCACAATTTAAATCATATATATATTATTGTCTCCAAATACTCATCTCCAACTTTTTATTGAAAATGGTGTGTATTGAACTCATCCTTGTCTTCCATACTAGAACCAGTATCCATCCCCATCCCTTGGTACCTATGGTTTATTCTCACAAGTTTTGACATCACGAGCTATATAGTTAAGGAACAAGGCCATGTGTGAGGCGCTTGTGTCTGCTTGGATTGAAAGGAAATGCCCTATCACCAATATCATAATATTGTTATGTACCAAAGCCTTAATGATTGACACTTGATCTCTATCATAACCATAAATTAGCTGATGAAGTGATTGTGACACAGCAGTCTCGTCTAGCTATGATTGAAGCATGCTACGAACAAGGTTTTTGAGGAGTTATTCATTATTTCTATATCAGTTAATACCTACTTGGATTCAACGCAATATGTTACATGATCATACTTACCATGTACGTTGGGGAAGTGACTACAAGAGATGTTTGAGTTAGCCACATATAGCATGCTCCAAATCAATCATCATAATGATGGATCACAAAGCATGGCCCAAAAGGTTGATTTAAATAATACAAAATTTTCCCCAAAAACTTATTTCTCAATTTATGGATTGCAGAAGCTTAAAATCTTGAACATAAATCCCATCGTTGTAGATTCATTTCATATGGTTTAAAATCAAGCAAACTAGTATAAGTGTGTTCATTCATTTAGTTCTTTGTATCAGATCTGTTGCTTCTATTTGGCTTTTTGTTGTTGCTTTGTTACATACCAATCAATCAATGTGCTTTTAATGATAACTTGCTAGTCCCATATTACGTTACACACACACCTTAATAACAATAAGTATGTCCATATTTTATTTTAACACATTACCAAGCACTCACAATTATGTCCTGACGGTCATAAATCTACCCAACTCATTCATGACAAGTAATGCTATTGCTGGTGTATCTAAAGATGTAGATTGCCATTTTTAATATCAATGGTATAAAGATTATATTTCAACTTTAGTTCATATATATTGTAGGCTTTATTGATAATGATATTCTAAGCAACCAAATAAAGGGATATGGCATAACATCTCAAGCCTAAGGAACTGCTTGCATATGCTTCATCTTGGGTTCATAGATATACGCACAATATGGATACATGTGTGTGTGCACACACGCACGTGTGTGTGTGTGTGTGCATGTGTATGTATAATATACACAGTGGCATTCATGTCTATATTTATGTATTATGAGAATTAACCTTACATCTACCTCAACCATAAGAACAGGACAGAACCCAAAACGTATTCTTGCAACCTCAATTACAACTATGTTCTCATGTAAAAGAAAATATAAATAGCAGTCATGTCATCTGCAACTAGTGCATGCTATTTTCTTTGATAGGATACTTTCATCTTCCAAAGTAGTTTTAGATTTTTGCCATATAATTTCGATTTACTTACTGAAGATGTCATGCTCATCCACTCCTTGAGGAAGAACTAACCTGAGACTTAGCAAAGTTTTAAGTATCTTAGAGACCATATCTTGGCTACATATATTTTTTATTTTATTTGCATTTTTCTCTAGAAGGCTGTGTCAGCATCACAGATGTGGCTGAACCAAAGCAAAAGAAAAAGAAAAAGTAAGTGCACTTTCAGGTTAGTTAAAAATGATTGAATTTGTGTACATTATGTCAAATCCATGAAAACAAGTTCCCAAAATATGGATTACTTTTCTTACAATGAGGTTCGTTGAGGTATTCAATAGATGATGGACAAGTCAAAGCTGTACAAAGTCCTAATCCCTGCATCACCAATTTCATTATGAGTGGACCTTCTAGAAATTTTTGTGTCAACAAAAATTTGTCCCTGTTGGTCTATTAACATATAAACAAAATGTTTAAAGTTAAACAGCCAGATAGCGAACCTTCTGGATTAGAGTTGATTTCTTTGGTTTTCCTGTGTACTTGTGGCCTGTCATTTGTAACCAGTCTTCCTGGATTTCTTTCCGAGTAAGGACAAGATTTAGTCTTGGAAGCTTCAGTGGTGGAGGTGGAGGTTCCTCTGGAGCCAGCTTTTGTGCTACTCTTCTTGACCTCTTCGTACCCTTTCCATTTGGTTGATTTGTTGGTGGCAACGTCTCCAGTTCAGTGTTCCTACTGACATAGACAAACATCAGATGAAACTTTATAAGACTGAGTCTATGTTTTCTTCCAAGATATGCATGTAAATGACCATAAGAACTCATATCCCTTGCAGATTTCTCATTTATTAGCAAATATCATTTCACTTATTGTGATTATAACAATAGATGCCCCTGTTCTAGTTTTATAACTTTACATTTTAACTCAACCTCAAATTATTGAGGTGTATTTTGTAAGATGGAACATAAAGCAAACCCTTCCTAACTTGTGGCAGCATTAGATTTCTATCAAGCAATCTTATAAAATATGTATTTACGCTTATCATAGTTTTAGGAATCAGACTCGGACTCAACTCGGCAGCCCAAAATTTTGACTCAGACTTGGAAAAAAACTCTGCACGGACTCAGCAAAAAAAAAAAACCTTATAATTACACAAAAAAAAAGAAATTAATGCATTTAGACAACATAAAAGCCTAATTTGACTATCAATTTGTCATAATTCAAACACTACACATGTCATATGATCCTCAAACTCTCAAAATTTGAAATTTCATAGTTTCAAATGTATAACAGCATTATAAATTTATAATTGTTTACATATAATGATATGTCAAAATGAAAAAACCAACCAAATACAATCTAATTCTTCCTCTTTCCCCTCCTAATGTAGCTTAAGTTTTCAGGCCTCGAACTAGAAGGTTCTATAATATCAAAAAGATGATGGATTGTTTCTTCAAAAGAGTCTTCGTTTTCCTCCATTGCATCCAATTACTTACTTGTTTGATGACTTGATCAACTTTCGATCCTAAAACTTTTTCTCAACTCGTTTCCTTGCTAGGTTGAAAGATGATGCATTGTTTCTTCAAAAGTGTCTTCGTTTTCCTCCATTGCATCCAATTACTTACTTGTTTGATGACTTGATCAACTTTTGATCCTAAAACTTTTTCTCAACTCGTTTCCTTGCTAGGTTGATGTTTGGCTCGGTGAAATGGGTGAATAAGAGCTAAAAATGAAAAAAAAAAATGATGGTTTTTTTTACTTAAAACGCTGCCTGGGCAATCGGCCGAGTACTCGGCAAGACTCTCCGAGACTTGGCTCATGAGTCTGGTTGACTCGTCTTGGCTGCCCAAAAGACTCGCGAGTTTGGCGAGTATTGCCGAGTACTCAGCAAGACTGCAAACTATGATATCACTGATAACATGCTATTTTTAAAAACTAATTTCAGTCAAACATGTTTGAGATATGTTTTAAAAAATTTGGCTGAATAGATATTGACCTGTCTTTAAAATACTGTTGCAAATAGTGTATGATTAATTGTACCAATGTGGATCACCTCCATAATTACTAATAAACATAAATCTCATTTACATCAAACAAGTTAAAAAGAGTCTTATTTACTTTAAAAGTCACATCTGCCTTCATCGTTCCACATCCTTCACTTTTGTTAAGGAAATATTTCAAATTACTTTGTTGGAATGAATGGCTTTGTACTTCAAGCATTGAGTGGTAATATGAAGTAATAAGAAGCAGGTCATCTTTAGGACATGGTCAAAGCATTATTTTCCATTTTCTAAACTAACACTGTCAAAAACTGTTGTCAATACAAATTGGCTATAAGTTTAAATTATATGCACAACCATTTAAAAAAGATCCTCTTGGAAAAGTTCTTCTTACCTACAGATGTTAGTTTTATCCTTTAAATGGCTCAGCAAGTATAATGCTGCTAATTGTAAGGAAGCTTTTGAATTATTTAAGTGCTATAAAAGAGATGGGAAAGATAAAATATAACCTTTCTAATACACCAATAAATAAAGATTCAAAAACTACTTCTACAATGTATTTTGCATAAAGATTGCTATGTTTTTTCTTTAAACAAAATACTAAAGCTTGGCTTTACAGAAAAGAAACTACTGAAAAGACAAGAAGGTGAAAGAAGTGCTCTTGATTTAAAGGTTAAAGAAGATGCTTGGTTGTAGTACCATCCAGGGGCAGAAAATGAAAGATGCTCAGAGAGCAGAGAAACGGTGAATGGCCAAATTTCATTATGATTGCAGTGGCATCCAGTTTGTGGCACTGATGTTAGCAGCACAGTCATATCCTTTGATCAGGACTGCCAAATTCTGAAGAAAGTTACA
Organism: Sequoiadendron giganteum; assembly: GCA_007115665.2. Taxonomy (NCBI): domain Eukaryota; kingdom Viridiplantae; phylum Streptophyta; class Pinopsida; order Cupressales; family Cupressaceae; genus Sequoiadendron; species Sequoiadendron giganteum. The sequence continues at coordinate 782,189,035 of CM021100.1, read as the reverse complement.
CAAGACTTTTGATTTTGCATATTTGGAATCCAACGTTTCTATGTAGAGAGAACCAGCTTGAACTTGTAGCTTGGGAGAGAAAATTGCTGGGATAGCTTGGGAGCTTGACTCTATCAGGCCTCTTTTTGGCAATCAATCAAAGAAGTTGGGGCTTGTAAACTTAGCCTAGAGTACTCTATGCTAGGTGAGTAAATAAAATTGCAAAATCTGTAAAACGTATGGGATTTTACAATGTGAGTTATTTCAGTGTATGGAATGGAAATAAGCATAATGGAAGTAATAGAGATGCCAAGGGGCTATAGGGTGAAACTAAGATTTAGCTTTTAGTTCTCGTGGTGCCAGGGGAAGAAGTTACAGACTTAAATTAATTTGTGACAACTACAACGACACTAGAATAAATGAAGCTACAAGAAAGATATTGGCAGAAAAAGATACACTAAGAAGAAGCATTCATAGAGCTAGACTATGAGGCTTAGGTCTCCAAAATGGATTCCAATAGCATGTTGTTTGAAGCTTCTAGACAAATCCAACTGTGAGCAAAAAAATGTAGAACAATGTAGAGGTTGTATGAAGGTGCGAGAATGCAAAAGCTAAGAGATGATAAGAAATGATCATGAAAATTTCAAAGAATAGAAGGGAATCATTAATAGAGTGTAAAATTCATTGGAATTTGGGTAATAATGTATAGGAGTGGTCTAGAAAGACAAAAGGACATGGGAGTCAGCTTTTTAAACATTCTTTTACAGTTCAAATCTCAGGGACACAATTGCAAACCCGTTGCCATCTGGGACACAAACGCAATTGCATTAGCATCTTAATGGGGACATGCTTGCAGAAATGCACAAGGATAATCAGAAATGTAAATAGGATTGCTTGGCATTTTTATTACTGGGATAAAGGATAAGAAAACATGCTACAAGTATGGACACTAAAATGAGCATATTACATAGAGTGGTATCGCAAAGTAGGTAATTTCTGACCATTTTGCCCCAACTTTAGCGGGTTCATTGTACTACATGATATAATACGCTAAAGTAAATACATAAAGTAAAATGCTTTAAAAATGGCATAAACTGAAATTGCTTGAATTGGAAATGATAGTGGATATTGAAAAAGGATGTATATAAATGTCAAGGTCTTCCCCTAGTCTTTGCTTTATTTCCAATATGCATTGCTTATGTACAAGACAAACACGTAAGGAAAAGCATGCAATGTTCATCATGGAAAAGTAAAGCATATAGAAAATAAATAGTATTTATATCTATTAGGTGCATTATAAAAGAACCTGGTAAGGTGAAAGAAGGAAAAATAGTTTGACACAAAGTTTGGGATAAGTTGGAGAAAGAATATTTGAAAGAGGAGTTGATACATGGCAAAATAAGGTAGGAAAAACGATAGGACCAGGCCAAGCCCAATATTAAATTAACAAACATGGCACAAGGGCCACAACAAATTGGGTGCAGGGGCTACTAAATAACTAGAACAAAGACCTTAAAAATTAGTTCAAGGACCAATAGTACCACTAGATGAAAGAGAAAGAGAATTGGGCACTAAAGAGAGGGATGTAATAATAAAACAGTGGATAGGGCAGACGTGGCAAGCTTAGGAGCTTTTGTAGAAAGTTGCAAGGGGTCCACAACGTCGTGAAGTATAATGGGGGATTATGTGGGAGGAGCTAAGAAGTCAGATGGGGTAAGAAGTTTGGATTTAACTGGTTAAAAGGAAGTTGGGGAAAAAATTATTTACAAGGCAGACAAAGTTTTGGGAGGAGTGGGATGGAAATGGGTAGGAGGTTCCAAAATAGGGGCAATGCTAGGGGTGGGAAGCAAAGGTAAGATGGAGGAAGGAGAGATAGGCCTAGGTTGGGGTTCTTTATTCTTGTTTTTGTTTGAGGCTAAGGTGGGTTTGGATGTGGTTTGCATTTAGGATGTGGCTTGAGAAGAGGTTGAAGTTGGGGTTGAGGTGTAGAGTTGGGAGGATGTTGAGGTTTAGGAGGTCTAGGAGGATAGGGAGTAGGTCCAAGAGGATATTTATTAGGTCTAGGTCTAGGTCTAAGGGGAGGTGGTACAACAAGGTTGGGCATGCTAGGCACAAATGGATAGACGTCAAGGCCTTGAGTAGCACACAACCCAAGAATCTTAGGCTCAAAGGACAAATGGCTTGAGCAGAGTTGTTGGCTAGAACAGGAGCCTATTGATCAATGTGGATGGAGGACTTGAAGGCTTGGTAATGAAAGAATCAATGCAAAAGTGGCCAATCTTAGAGATGTGTTGGTATTCATGACATGGGATAGTGACCACCTCATTTTCATTAACAAAATTTGTGTCACTAGCAGAGTACAAAAGGAACAACCAGCATAGTGTCAAATCAAGGATAACCCAAGAGAATGCTAAACTAGTTAGAAGTAGGGATAATTCAATAGAGCACTTCTAAACATTCATGATCAACAATAATAGGAAGAGTTATGCAATCCAATGTATCAATAAAAATGCCATCATAGCATTTCAAAGATAACCTAGATGTGGCATAGGAGTCCTAGTTACAATGGCAATTATATAAGTGCTCTTTAATTACCATATTCAAAGTGTGGTTAGGATCTATGAGAATCACATTAATATACATGTTTAAGACTAACTTTTCAATATACAAAGGTCCCTTATACCCATCATTAGGGATCTCATTAGGAGAAAAAGTAATGAGAGTAGAAGTACAAGCAAAAGAGGGTGCTCACATCAATGGAACCAATCATTTACAAAAAGGAAAAAATATTAGGATATGTAGTAGTAAAAGGAACAATGAAGATGAGGCTACTATCAGATCAATATGTTTAGAATTGTTATGTTGAGGAAAACGGTTAATGAAGATCTACAAGTTTGGCAATTGACTTGTTTCCTTTGTCATTGTGAACCTCAACATGTATAACATCGAAATTGATAAGATCCTATACATGGTGTCTAAGGCACATACACTTTTTAGTTTTGTGGCTTGAGACATGATGTATTAGTAGTAGGCCTTGGCATCATACCCCTTGGAAGAGGGAGAGAAGTATCAATGGGATGTGTAGGAGGATGTTGAAGAAAGTTGTTGGGTAGAAGTTGTTGAAGGACACAGAAGAGAGAGTTCATTAACTAGGTGAAACAATGAGAGTTCTAAGGTTTAATAGACACTCCAGGAGAAGAATGAGAAGGCACAACATCTACCTAGTTTACATACGGATTAGGAGAGAAAAAGTTGTTCTACTTAAAAGGCTTATTGGGATATTTGGAAGGATGAGGAGGGGCTAAAGAAGAGGTATGAGTAGAAGAATAAGCTAGGAGATTAGGAGATAATGATTGGATCTAGTCAATAGGTGTTCTCGTAATCCCAAAAGGTCGCACAAAGGTTTAGAAAAGAAGCATACTTCATGAGGAGAATTTTATCTTGGATATCGGCTAGGAGGTTCCCTATTGAGACACACTAGATGCTGCTATTAAGAAGAGGGTAAGAAATCTTAGAAAAAATGGATCGTAGAAAAGCACAAAATTTGTGATTTTCTCTTCAGTGCCTTGTTTCCAATGAACAAGGTTTGTAGAACTTATTTGCAAGCCAATGTTGACCTAAAATTGTTGCATGAAGGCATGGGCAAGCTCATTGAATGAAATAAATATAATTGTGCAGCAAGGAGTAAAACCACTCTAAAGAATGATCTTTTAGAGTGTGAGGAAAAAATTTCACAAAGGTGATCGCCATAGATTAAGTCAATGCAAATGGCATTAAGTGATTGCATGTGTGTTGTGGGGTCCCTTTTTTCGTTATGCATCCCAAACTAGGAAGCCACAAACATAGGTGGGAATGGATAAGAAAGAATATCAATCGAAAGAGGGTTGTGATGAAGGTTCATGGTTGCCTCTAGTCAGAAAGAAGAGGGAAGAGCAACAAGTTGGCGTTGCATGATTCCCATGTTGTGAAGAAGGTGAATGAGAAGAGTGGAGAGGGAGGAGCAAAGTTGATAGAAAAGTGAATAGAGATGGTTAAGGCACTACTAGGGACAATATAAGTTTAAGACATAAAGAGGTAAGTAAGAGTAGAGGTAAGAATGTAGGAATAGGTAGATTGTTGAGGGGTTTGAGAAAAATGGGTTAGGACATAGGATAAGTGAAGGGGAGAGGCTACGAGGGTAGCACAAAGGTGTATTGGGAAATAGGTTGAGAGGTGAAAGTCATAGCAACAAAGGTCTCAAAAGGATTATAAAAAGAAATGGAGTGAGGGTTTGGAAAATGGGATAGTTATAGGATAGTCTTAGTGGCAGAGTAGGAATTATGCATGTGGGTGGTGTCATTAGGCATGACAATGGAGAGCTAAGATTGGGAAGGACAGAATGGTGGAGGGGTAAGGAGGTCAATGGGCTAAGATAGGGTAGAAGAACAAGAGCATCGGCATGTGCAATATGGTTGTTGCACTGCAAAATGTCCAAGCTCTTGGAGTGAGAAAGGAGCATAGTACACAACACAACAAGGGAAAGGGATCGCTACCATCCTCAAAGGTGATAACTTGGCCTTTGACAAGTTGCAAATGGTTAGCAAGTTTGTGATGTTTGGAAAATTCATCTTGGTCTAGGAAGGCCTCATGATCAAAGCCATCAACCAAAGAGGAGTTGAGAGGATGAAGATCTTTAGGGTTGGTAGAAAGATACATGTTGGGATTGTGTAATGTCCCCACTCTAGTCAGTTTCAATAGCAGATGGGTTAGCATATTATTTGGACCCTCGTAGGCTAATATGTTGGATAGGGGGTCTCAGTGGCAGATAATGGTGGATATTGTCATTTCCACTCCTTCAGTTCAGTATTGGATTCAGTGCAAGCCTTTGCAGAGCAATGTTTGTCAACTTCTAACGACATATCAAAATACTGAGTTTTGAGGGAGATATTAATATTTTAGTGGTTAAGTTATTTAATTAACTTATGGGGATATTATAAAGTTATGATTTGACTTTACAAAAATTAAAGCCATTTAAATATTATAAAGTGAGATTTAAATCACTTAAGTCCAAAAATGGTACGCCCAAGTTGAAGAAATATTATAAAAAGATTATGAAGTGACTTGAATACATTTAAATGTATTTAAATGACAAAAGTCGTGCTTTTTGGGAATTCGTGCCATTTTGAGGAGGATAAAAGGAGGCAAGAAACAAGTCGACTTCACCTTTTGATCATTTGACATCATTTCTTGGCTTCTTGATATTTGTGCCTGAGACAAGGGTTTCAGAGTATCTTCACCATTAGAGAACGGGAATTCTTCAGTGATCTATAATCTTGAGGCTGTGAAAGACCAACTGAATCATTGCATCTGAGAGGGCTTCATTCTGGAGTCCATTTGTGCTTACAGGAGATTTGTTATTCAGTTTTTACCAATTTCCAATAAAGGAAAGGGCTTATTCATCTTAGACGCCTTCTTTCCTCAGTTGTCTGCTTCTATAGGAAGGTCGTACATTTTCCACAGAGGGCCGTACCTTGCTCCTGGCATGGCATGGGCTTCTTAGCTGAGGTGTGTGAACTATAGAGAGAAACGACTCCCTTTCTTGCCATCTGACAGCTCCATCTTGGTCACCTTGCATCATTAGGCCATTTGATCCAATTTCAATGTGAGAGAAATCAACATCTGGAGGTGGGCATTGGAATTCATCAGTTTTAGTGTTCTTGCCTAGCATGTGTGAGATATTTCTTATTTAAATAATCTGAGGACCTCCGGGTACATTTATTGTTTGGAATCTATTTGTAGCAATTGCTAGATACTATATTACAATTGCAGTTTCTCTATTATTGCTTCTATTTCAGTTTTAGCACCATTTCTTGCCTAGCGCACTCCTTAATTTTTGCATAAAATTCACGAAAAAACAAGTAAAAACACAATAAACATCACAGTTTAGTAGTTGGGCAGAGTTGGAACCAGTTGGGTTCTTCACAGATTGACGCACACAATATGAGAAAGGGGGGGGTAACTAGGGTTAGTAGAATGAGAATTACAAGTAGGTATCATGAACAAGAAGACAAGGAAGGAGAGATCAACAGGCTTTAGTTTGAATGATTTTAAGAAAGAAATGTGTGTTAAGTGAAAGATATTATTTATGTTTGAGAGAACACTTGTATACTGTTCCATGTCAAGTTCACAAAAATGTAAGTTTACTTTAAAATTATTTAAGTGTTATGAAAGAGATGTGGAAGATAAAGTTTCACCATTGTAATACAGCAATAAATAAGGATTCAAAAACTACTTCTATAATGTATTTTTCCTAAAGATTGCCATGTTTTTTCTTTCATCAAAATACTAAAGCTCAGCTTTATAGACCAGAACCTACTGAAAAGGAAAGAAGGTGGTGAAAGAAGTGCCCTTGGTTAAAATCTTGAAGAAGATGCTTGCTAGAAGTGTGCAAACAAGTTCTAAGTTTATTGTGTTAGATTTGAAGTACTATCCAAGTACAAAAAGTGAAACATGCTCCAATTGTAGAGAAATACAAAATGGACAAATTTCCAAATAATCGCAATGGCATTTGGTTTGCAATATCAACATTAACAATTTAGTTGCATCCTTTGCTAAGGTGACTACCAAATTTTGAAGAACGTTGCATGATGTCTTGCAGGTGTTTGTCGTACTTGTAAATCTAGAATCAGGTGTTTTTGTGTAGAGAAAATAAGCTCGAACCTATAGCTTGGTGTGATGTCCCCTTCCTAGTCAGCGCAACTGGATTTGAGGTTAGCCTATCATTCTGATCCTCGTAGGCTGACAGTGGTGTGTAGAGGAACATTTGAGGCAGTTACCCGGTGTTCAAGAGCATCATTCTTTCAGTTGATTCAAGTTGGGCCTTCGCAGAATCTTTCAAAGAGGTTTTTCAATTACTTACTATTTATAGTAAGTCAGGCGGACGGAAGCTGCTATTTTGGGCAGGGCACCTGGTTCAGCTGGTTAGCTCAGAGTCGACCCAATTCGTCAGTTTGATGGTCAGATGGAAAATAATGGAGCATTTAATGATTATTAAATAATTGACATTTTGACTTTATGTTATAAAGTCACTTTATTAATATATTTAAATATTAATGATTTAATGGCATATTATAAAGTATTTTTAATACTTTATAATAAAGTGAAATATTTATTATAATGAATAATTATTTATTCATTAAAGTGGGACGCCATTTATTTAATATTTTCCTAAGTTAAGAAAAGGCGAATTTAATCATTTATTTAAATGATTATTAAAAGAAGCTTGGGTCGAATTTTTGAAAGGGGTTATTTATACACTGCCAAGATAAATTGAACTCTTATGTTATGATTATTCAATTTATCTTATTCTTGCTCTGAGCCTTGAAGTTTGCGAACCTAGGGTTTCAGCAGACAGTTGATTTTGGAGAACGTTCCCTCTTCAAGATCTGGCATACTGAGACTGTGAAATACCGGTTGAAGATTGTCGTACTTGGTGACTTCATACAGAGGTTGCAATTGAGCTTACAGGATAGATTCAGGAAGGGTTTATCAGAGTTTATTCATCAGTTGACTGGGGCGACTTATCAGAGATTATTCTATAGAGATCTGGCACCTTATTTATTGAGGCCGTACTATATTTAATGCTGCTGCTGGGCCGTACTTTTCTGTACCAGCAAAGCTGTACATTCCTTCACAGGAGATCACGCCTTCATTTCTCAGCTTCTGTGCATTGAACTTGGTGCGCCTAGAGTATCTGGAGCTCCAGCATCGATCTCAAGCCCTGAGGATTGATTCTCTTATTTGGCTGTACTATTCTCATTGTTTCTGGCGCCTGCAAGCCTACAGGTTCTTTTCAAATAAAAAAATAATGTTTTACCTCTTTGAGATTGATTTTATTTATCGTTTGAATTCTGGAAGTTGATATATGTATGCGCCTTCATCTGGAGATCAATATTTATGCATATCTATTGTCCATTAATTTATTATGAATTTTTAAAGCATTTCCTTGCAAAATCGCAAATCCCTATTTGCTGCAAAAAACCACAAAAACATCATAAATTCATAAAACCAAAACAAAACACAGTACTCTTAGACAGTGACCAGGTTGAGAAACACTAGGTTTCTTACACTTGGGACAAAGAAAATTGTTGGGATTGCTTTGAAACTTGCCTCAAGACCTTATTTGGTATATTTCCAACCTATTGTAGTTAATGGAAGATGTTGAGGTGTGTGAATTTAGTCTAGTGCACTTTGTGCTAGGTGAGTAAATAAAATTATAGAAGCCATAAAACATGTGGGATTTTTGGAGTGTGTGAAGTGCTTTAATGTATGGAATGGAAATAAGGGTAGTGGAAGTAATAGAGATTCCAAGGGGCTATAGGTTGAGACTAGATTTAGTTTTAAGAAGTTAGGGGAAGAAGTTATAGACTTAAGAGAACATAATAAACAAAGCTATAGGCAAGATATTGGCAAAAAGAAGATGACACTTAGAAGAGGGACTCATAGAGTTAGATTGTGGAGCTTCAAGTCTCCAAAATGGGTCCCAAAGGCATGTTGCTTCAAGCTTATAGAGAATTCAACTGAGTAGAAAAATGTAGAAGTTACAAGATGTGAGAATGCAAAAGCTAAGAGATGATAAGAAATGATTGTGATGATTTCAAAGAATAGAAGGGGATAATTAATAGAGGGCAAAATACATCGGAATCAAAAGGCAGCACAAATAGAAGCCACTTAAAAAAGCAAAATACCATTGGAGCCAACTTTTCAAATGTTCTTGAATGGTTCAAAGTTCAAAGTTCAAACCTTTACGACATCATCGCAAATGCATTGTCGTCTAGAACACCAATGCAATTGTGTGAGTGCCTTAGTTGGGATAGGCTTGTAGAAATATAAAAGGATAAACAAAAACAAAAATTGTCCTACTTGGCATCTATGTTATTGGGATAAAGGCTAAAGAAATGGCTAAAATGAAACCTAAACATGCTAAGTGAATGGACACTAAAAAGAGTGCAATCCATACGGTGGAAATTGCAAAGTAAGCAATTTCCAACTCTACACTAATGTATCTAAGAACTACTAGGGAATAACACTTACTAGGTTGTTAGTGCTTTCTTTCCAAACCGCTATAAGCAAGAACACTATCTTCCAAAACTGTAACTTGCAACAAAATAAAAATATGGAACTATAATCTGCTGCTATGGATTGGACATTTTAGGGACAATCCAAGATTTCAAATTTGTAATTTCATAGCTTGTAGAAGAAACTGAAGATTAAGATTGCTATTCCATGTTGTCTTTCCAAAGATTTTTTTTATTAGGAGAGCTTCAAATAAAGATCTGTATAAAATCTTGTAGTAGTAAGTTTTGGTATGAAACCAAGAAATTTTTTAAGTTCCAGTCACATACAATGGATTCTTTCAAAACTAAAAATCATGGTTGCTAGGAGATCAGTACCAATACTAGTACGGGAGATTGGTACCAATACCGATACATCTGTTTTTGAAAAATAGGAGATGGGGGTACTTGGAGATGCCATTTTTTAATATAATTTAATAATTTATTAATTTGCTAACGTTAAAATTGAAAATATCATGAAATTGAACTTCCAAAACAAGAGTACTTAACTTCTCAAAAAACAATGAGCGGCCATTAAAAGTTGCCTCCTAATCCTTGAAAATAAATACAAATAACATGATGATGGATTAAAGAATGAATCAAACTTTACATATTATTATAACAATTATCGATATTTAATTATATTGCACCATTCCTTAATAATGAACCAAAACTTACATACAAATTGACATGTATTTAAAATATCTATACTATTTTTATTATTTTAACACACTAAACTTTCATATCATTCCCACCCTCAACAAATTAGAATATGGTGATGTGTGTTGTTGTAGAAGCAATTGTGCACCTAGACTATATAAGTTTACACTTAAAAAGCTTTCTCCAAAAGCTATAATAATATTCTTAGACTCTACACCTAATTTTGTTTAGGTAAAGAGAACAATTAAAAAAGACCTTTGTCAAATTAAAAAAGGGCGCGTAATTCATATTCTGTATAACTCGCACGCTTATATGTTTTTCAGCATTCGTTTGGACAACTTGCATCGACACGCTTTTCAACGAAGTCAATGGAACTCAACATTCATCTGTTTTGTTTTCCTCAAAAATGGGAAAATTCCTTGAAAGTGATTACAACCGTGATAGAGATTTATTTGTATCGTATAAAAAATATAGAGAAAGAGGTTGTGTGGTTGCTATCCAACAAACCAATATTCACTACAAGAATTGCAGACACAATGGTTAAGTCTTTTTTTATTTAGATATATGCCAAATTTAGGAATTTACAAAGAGTCGGAATAAGCCCTCTTGTTTTATTAGAATTCACGATACACAGCTTGTTGAAGTGGCGAAGCTTTGAACCAAAACCACCCCACTCCTTGAAATCGCGGGATTTTACTCACCAAAACCACTTTAAACCCAGTCAAAACATGAGTTTAAATCATTAAAACCACTCTAAAGCCAAAAACTGCCTGTGCATCAGTCAAACCACAGGTTTTAGTTATTAAATCACCCATGTACCACCTATACCATGTGACGTAGGGTCTTTGATTTTTTTTTAAGTAAAAACTTAAGGAAATGCACGCAGGACATTTCATGCAAACAAGAATGTCTCCACACACGTTTCCAATACAAGAAATGCGTCCTAGTCCCCGAGACGCATCCTAGGTGGTCGAAGACATGTCTCCCTACAACATTGCTAAAAATCCCATTGACATCAAATTATGTATTATTAGTGTGGATTGTTCATAATGATTATAAAAAAGGTTATTTCCATATAAGATTTAATATTAAACTTGAAGCATAAGAAAAATGTAGTTTGTGTGATTATTATTATTATTTTGATTAATAGGTAAAAGTGGGTTTTTGAAAGGGCCCAAACCCTTGTACAACGAGAAGATAAAAATCTCACAATAAACACATACAAAAAAACAACTTAAATATCAACTAGGCAAGAAACAAAACAACACTGAAAAAAAAGCCAACAGATAACAAAGAACTTGCAGCTATACAAGACCAAGAGCACACAAAAGGAAACCTATTGAGGGGAGGGCATGGAGTTGTGAACCACTACTGCCTCCCATTCCTCATTGAGAAACTGAAGATGGTTTGCCACTAACACCTCCTCTATCTCATCAATCACAATGATATTTTTCTTCTTTGGTTTCAAGTTCTCTTACTAGGGCCATATTCCCTAGGGTTCACCTTATTTTTCATTTCCATCTGAAGCATGTGAATACTTGTAGCACAATCTTTTATAGTAGTCGTTCTCATATTATTCACCTTCTTAAGATCATCCCTTATGGTTAGCAGCTCACTTTCAAGATGTTTAATCCTATCTTCCTGTTTATGCCCTTCCACCTTGCCTGATTAATTGTTTCTCATGCCACTGGATTTGGTATTTATAGAGTGGGAAAACCTGAAAGGCTGAAACAACCACTTCATTGTTCTTATGCTGCAGAAGGATCCATTTGAGGTTGTTTTCTGAAGTGAGTATTCTGTGAATCAAATTCCATCGTATTTGTAATGGCAAGTGCATCAAGAAAATAGCAAACTCTTGATTCCAAGCACATTTGCATTCAAAACCATAACAAAATAACAAAAACATAATATTCTAAGATTCTATTATCCCAAAATGCTAAAATAGTAGTCCATACAGGAGGTAAGTATTTAAGGTTCAAGCTTCTAGATATATTTTAGCAAATGATTGTAATATCATGGTTATATGTGTCTCTGTTCCAAATACAGGATATGAAACACAGAAGCTAGGTTGGGAATGATGTATTATTTAGTTTGCATACCTGGATTCAAATTTCTATGCTAAACTGACGACCAATTATTGAGCCTTCAGTACCTTTCAAATGAGATTGTTTATTTATAAAAGTGCCACATCAAAATTGAGTTTTGCAGCTTGCCAAATGATACAAAGCATATTCCAAATTTCAAAACCATAAGTCTCAAAAACACTATTGTCTTCCTCAAGGAAGACTTAAATGGAAAACAGGGTTAGTACTTCAGATGCTCCAAAGATTACTTAAGCCTCCAAAGATGTTCTTCATACCCAAAAAACTGCTTTGACCACTAGGAAAAGTCTCCTCTTAAGCCCATATCAAATGTAATAAGGCATCATGTCTTGAACGAAGGTAATAGAATCCTGAAATATGGAGGGAAACAACTCTAGTTATTTGATAATTCCCTGATTTTTTTTCTTTTTTCTAGCAAAAGGTTTTAGATTGATGTGTCCAAAAATATAAGCTTTCCTTACAGTGGCATGAAAATCAAGATTCAAGACTGAAACAAGCTAACCCACCATGATGTGAATACAATTTCGTCAGGTTACAGCTACTTGGATTAAACAGACCCTGCGAAGGCTCAGTACAAATATCACAATAAGCTGAACAAATATGCTTAAAGAAAAAATTTCAAGCGGCCCCATTTTAAGGAGGAAAAAGAACCTAGTCATTGGATTAGTCAAACATGAAAAGAGATAGATGAAATATTGTGTGGGACTGTATTCAGAAAATGCATACAACAAGGAAGACCTCAAAAAAGAAAGCCTGTAGAACCAGAAAAAATCAAAAATCAAAAAGAAGGTGACAAGAACAGATCAGATTTCCCATTGAGGAGTGGTATCTTTGTTGCCTTGGTATTTGTTTGTATGTGGACTAATAATAAAAAAATTGTTTTTTATTATAAATTTATAAATTATGGTAACATTCTTGTTCCTATCAATCATTATTTACTCCTGCTCCCTTTCTTAGATCTGCTGCCTCAAACAGCATTAATCTCCTCATTGTCAGCAATTGGTCTCCAATTCCTAGGTGAGGGTTTTCCCACATTTTTACTTAGTACACCAATGTCCTTGTGTAAATCTAGCATCACTATACAATAAAATCATTCCACGGTAGCATATAATTGGAGACATCTTAAAGGAGCCACTTCCTGTTTTTCATGCATATAATATGTCTTGCTTCTCAGTTTGTTTCATGGAATTTAAGTGGGTTACCCACTTTGGGATTCATATAGTTGCATACAAATTTAGGCTCGCTTGATAATCCAAGCTAATTTTCTTTGTTATTATAATATTATTTCTTGGTATAGACACAGATTTCAATTTCTTGGAAGATTGCTTTGGTGGGTCAATCCTAATACAATCCAAATGTCTCCTCTTTTGACAGTCATTAGTTTAATTTAGTCTCTTATTTTTTTAAATGGAGTTTTGCAGTCGGCAACTGAAGAGGTTACAGGTTCTTATAATTCCGATGGGCAGTTATTGTATGTTACTTCTGTTTATAACAGTACATGAAAGTCACTTGGGCTTTTGTCCTGCTATTAAATCGTTAATGCAAATTGCTTTCTTTCTTCATTATTCCATAGAATATTGATGAAAGTCACTAAGAGTGTGTTTTTACCAAATCTATCCAATAAAATCCATTAAGTCATTTTTATCATTTGTTTTGTCACTAAAATGCACAGCTTGAATCACGCTATCCCCCTACAATTCAAGGCACTGAAAAGAGGTTTCCAGTGCACGGTATATACATGATCTGAGCTTATTTCACTATTATTCACAAGCTTTCCATACCAATTACAAGTGTTTCTGTTTCAATTACAATCCAATCATTTTATCCAGTTATTTTACACAGGAGGCCCTGATGTGGGAATTTAATGGGACAGCAGTGTGACTTAAGCAGGTGCATGTGAGTTTCAGTTATATGGGCTAATATGCATTTTTCCTATTTGAATACAGAAATCAGTAGAGGTTTACAATTCAGATTTGTAGTTGTTCTAGTATATCCCTATATTTCCTTGGTGTTAATTTTGAACTGTAAAGTTAAATTTTAGACCTAATCGATATTTTTTGTTTTGAGTAGCATACTGGGTTTGGTTCATTGCGAATTACTGATTTTCCACATAATATTTAGACATCTCACATGCCTCCAAAAGGGCTCCCTTGGAGGTCAGGAAGCTTTTTGGTGACCGTAAGGCATGGATGCTAGAAATATCGAAATGTTGTATTCCAAGAGGGAATAGACTTCTTCAACAAACTCAGTCTCAAGAATTCCCTTTGTAGTTTGTACTCATTTGCAATTATGATAGAACTTTTGTTTGATGAGTTTGGCTTTAAGTCTTTACATACATTTAATTGCCATAAATTTAGCTGGATTGCAGACTTTCCTCATACAGTGCCTGACAATTTATGGCATTGCTACAACCACTATGACACAATAGACGATTACCTTGTGGAAAGGGTTTTGGAAAGAAAGTTAATTTCATGTAAAAAATATATATATGAAAACCTTTTCAAACAATAACAAAGTGAAAAAAGACTTTTCTGAGCCAATGAATATCAGGAAATTCTTCTGTCAAGCAAATCAGTCTATTATAGATGTTTATTTTCTATCCTGCTGATATGCATTTCCTACTCAGTGTTTTAGCATTTTATGGCATCCTTGGTAATGAACTATCAAAGAAAAATTATTAACTGGAGTAGACACTTTGTGTCTGAGCAACATAACAACTCCTATTACCATTTACCTAATGTGACATTTTCAAAGTTTGCAGCAATGTCTTATCTTAAAGCAAAATGTTATTAATAAGAATGTCTGCATGGGATGAATCTAAGCAAAACCTTTTCATGACCCTTGGACACTGATCCTTGCCCCTCTCTGAAGTAGCTTTAGAAGCCTGTTTTTGTCTTTGTTTTTTCATTGGTTGATCCAATCTTGTTTCCTTGCGATTATGCTCTGACGCTACCTCTTCCTGATGTCTTAAATTAGATCCATGATTTTCCTTTCCATTCTGTTGCTTGCGCTTCTGCACTCTCCCTCCTACATCTGTAGCATCTGCTGCAGATTTTCCACGGCCTCTTCTACTTTTTGGTTCAGATCCATTTTCTTTTAACTTCTTTTTGCCAGAATTTGGTCGAGGATGTGGAGTTCCCTGATTTTCTTTTGTGTTCTTAACATTGGAAGCTTCATTGCATGGAGACACTTCACCATCCATATGACCTTCACCACTAGTATTCCTGCCCTCGGAGAATTCCTGGTTATGTGATGTGGTGGATACATCACCATTAGTGTGATTCCTGAAAGTTCAAATATAATAAGATATTGTTAGGATCACTTAAGTTTAAACATTCTTCAACTGCACTCCAGGAAATATTAGGACCACTGTGCTTATGCTTGTCATTTATCTGGTCAAGTTCAAGGAAATACATCACAGTTGCAACCTAGCATGTGCCTCAAACTTTGAAGGACACAGCAGTGTATGAAGAACATCCATGCAATTCAACCAACTTCATAGCTTTTGAACTTTAATTAAGGATTCACAACCAGATACACTAACAAAATGTATTTAATCATTGTGCATTACAGTACTTGCAAGGAACTGTGAAATCAATTGTCAGGACTGAAAAATAGAGCTAGGAAATTACTTTTTACATCCATTACCTCTTGGAGTACACCATTTTTACACTGCTAGCTTCCATGCTTCGTGACCCCCAAGGGAGCTCTACATCAGCGATATGAGTTTCTTAAAATTTGCCTTGGATACAAGGAATTGGCTGTGGACTAAACCTAGACATCACTAAAAGCATAAAAAATTTCTCAGTAGCCCAATTTTTAGTTTACAGTTCAAAATTGAGCATCAAAGAAAAATAGACCTGCAAATCAGAATGACAAAGCTCTATTGCTTACTGTATCAAAAAGAAAAAACAAGACACATCTTTTCACCTGCTTAACGCAATCCCAGACTTGCCTGCTAAAAGTTGCAGTGATATTCCATAAATTCCCACTTCGAACAACTAAATTCCTGGGTTTTCTCTGTAAAGTGATCATATAAAGCGATTAAATTGTGATTGGAACAGTAATCAAACACTCCAGTCAATATGAGTAGCTTGAGAATAGTAATCAAATAAGCTCGGATCAGGTGCATATCTATTCAAACTTTTGAACTGTATCAGGACTCAGAGATGCACGCTCAGGAGGAGAAAAGATACACATTTGGAAATAGAAAACAAAGTATAAAAACAACCTCCTGAATATTACTGGACAAAATTGGAAGAAAAAAACCACGTGGTTTTAATTAATCATTCAGTGCAACAACAAAATAAGTAATTTGCACCCATGATTCAATGCAATATCAAACCACCCAAATAACTTGCATCCATTTTGCAATGCAATAACTAGTAAACCAAATGAAAACATCCATTATTCAATGAAATTATAACAACCCATATCATCTGCCATGGTTGAATGCAAACCGACATGATTAAAACAGCAAAACGAGAAAATTGAACTAATAAAAAACATAGGGAAGAAACCTGTGGGTTGAATTTAGCATTGACCCACTTCTAGAAAAGTCAAACTTTGGGTCTTTGGCAAGAAAAAAGAGCCAAGACAATCCACAAGGGTAATTTCTCTATAAGCATGTGAATCCCCAAGTGGGTCAAAAACAACTGAAACAAAATGGTAAAGTAAAATTACCCGTACAAATCTAGAAGCAGCTCACCTCTAATTGTATTCTAGTATGCACTGAATCTTTTATGCTAGTAAACTCCAACTAAATAGACTATGCCATTCAAAATAAAAATGTAGAAAAGAATACTAACCTGAATGCTGGAATAGAAGAATAACGGCTGACACTCAGAAAATTAATGATGTTTTCTTGACACCAGATCAATGACAGAGAGGAATCAGGCCTAATAATGAAATATAACATCTAGGTGTTCACCACCATGACTTATATAAGTCTATGAATAAATTAAGAAAAAAGTCGGTAATCACCCTTCCATACAAAGGTATCTTAAGTAACAAACATACCTTTTCTGACTAAGTGGAAATCTCATTGGGTCCTGTCAACTTCTTTTAATTATTTTTAATTGTGTTTTAAGACAATTTTTTAATTTGTTGTCCCATTTTGGGGGTCTTTCTCGTTGAAAACAATGCATGGTCCTCCCCAGGGTCCCATCTAAATCTCTGCCATTATCTTTTCAGCTTATACCCACAAATTTTTAAATGTTTATAGGTTTGACTAATACAAGGACCAACCCAATCTAAGCCTCTAATGGCAGTAGTTTTCTTGCTTCTGTAGGCCTTGATATCAAGTATATGTATCTTATTCAAAGTACATTGGCACATAGAATGTTCGATAGATGCTTAAGTGACTGAAAATTTTGCTTCGCATTTTAATGGGGATAGATTTCCTTATGGGCAGAAACATCGTTCACAAAGTGAGGGTCACTTCAATCTCCTATATGAAAGAGAGGTTCTTTGATAAGAGAAGTGACGTTTGCCAACATTTTTAATAGTTTTCTAGGAATATTGTGTAAGTTGGAATAATACAAAACTCAATGGAGTTCATATCCACCCAGGTGGAATTGGATTCTCATAAACTCCGTGCATACGGTCCCACAGTATGTAAGAATTTTTTTTCAATTAATAAATTGCTTTCGGAGAGGTGGGACCTTCGATGTGCTGGTAGAAGGGACTTGCCACTTTCTGTTCTTACTAAGAGACGTGTATATTTTGTGCTGCCACCTCGTACGTGATATATTATGACCTAAGGCATGTCTTCTGAGTATAGGGTAAGTACAAGAGTAATATTTATCCTTTAAAGTAAGGAATAAAAAGGAATATTCATTAGATTAAGAAAATAGGGGTTGCATAGTGATTAGTTTTTGTTATTATAATATATTTAAAAAATAGTATTTATTTTAGTTATATATTGATCCGTACGGGTAGCGGAGTTGGCTTGCATCGTGGGTTTGTTCCCTATAGATTTCGGGTTTGACTCTGAGGTCCGGGTTTGACTCTGAAGTACGTGGTTGTCAGGTAACTGTGTGCATCCATAGGGATTAGTCTCGCTCCAACTGAACGTTAGGTTGGGTCGCGTGGATACTCCTGAGTTAAAAAAGAAAAGTTATGTATTAATAGTTTGGTTAAGTTATAATAGAGTTGTTAAACTTCTAAGATTTTGAATGATTATTATAGAGTGTATGCTTTGAAAAATGTGTTAAAACAATACATTTATAGATATCTACATTTGGAAATATATTATAGTGCTAATGTGGTTTGTTATTTGTGCAACATTTTGTAATTTGTTCGCTTATGTCTTGTATACAAATCAAACTTGAATAAAAAATATTCTTTTATTGTTAATGCAGCATGCTCTAGTTCTATCAAATTAGGGATCCTCTTTTTCTAAATTCACATGGTGTGTATTTTGATTTTCTCTTTCTTTTTATGACACCTTTGCATTCTAAGTATAGTTACAGATGTTCATTATCTATGTTGATGGTGTATTCAAGGAATTTTGGGTTTAGTTTGGTATAAGGCTTCTTGTTTATGCTATAAGTTTTACAGTTGAAGTCATCATGACTTGAGGGTTTACATTCATTTTGTTTTGGTTTAATGTTGCAAACCTCTTCTTTGTTTTGGTTGCACACTTCAGTTTAAAAACCCCATGCCCTTGGTATTTGGTGTCAATGTCAAACACTATAGCTTAACAACCTTATGCAAATTTTGTTATGTTGTTGAGTTGACCTATTACCACAAATTTGTAAGCTTGTAAGTGATACCTTATACCATAAGGTTGATTAACAATCTAATAGTAGGTTTGTGATCTTTGCATGGCCTTCATGTTGGCTTGATGACCAAACATTTGTAGTCTATGTGATTTGCATGTAATATGGTTTGCTTTAGTCTAGTGTGTGGGTAAGTGACCCTCTCGCTTTTCATCATGCTCGATACCTCAATGTCATATATGTAAAACATAATAGATCTTGCCCATTGAACAAACTTGAGGTTTAGTCAAGTCAATGTAATATACTATTACTTGATAATAAGTTATTTAAATACATAATTATATAATAACAAAATCATTTAACTACGCCATTACAATATAAATATTGAAAACACTTTTACTTAGGGCCACAAATTTGTTGTCAGGTTTATCTTGGCTCAATGGTAAGAGGCCACCTTATGTGTATTTTCCTTGCCAATGGTCTAATGTTTAATAAAGTGCAATGGTTGCAATGTAAACTTTGGAATTATCTTATAGTTGTGTATTAATAAAAAGGTTTAGCTAGGAAAATAAAATCACATAGGTCCATGTGTCATTCTTTAGGTATAATCAAGGGAGACATAATTTGCATGCTACCCATCAATACCAAACATAAAAACTTTTTGTTAAATCGTGCTTGCAACTTATCTTATGGATGTTTCCTTGTCTATTTAATCTCACAAATTTGTCAAGTTGTTGATTTTCAATGAGACTATAATAAAATATAGTCTTGTTGCAATAGTAAAGTTAATAATCACACATAGTATAAAAGATATAATGTATTTATATTACCTTTGATATTTATTTTCTTAAAATCTATAGTTTAGAGGTGTTATTCAACTAAAAATGATTTTGATGCATATAATTTTTTTCATGTCTTCTTTTCATGTGTAAAATTCACTAGACATTCACCATTTTTTCTCACTTGTTGACATGCAAAATTTTCTATAAGCCATAAAACATAGACATGACTAAGAGAATAACATGAAATTGGTATTATACTAACCTTGTTGGAAATGTTATCCAATATGCTTCTTTCCTTTGTAATACATCTCATTAGGGGAGATATAGGTATTAAACTCACCTTGTTGGAAATGTTATCTAGTATGTAGCTTTCATTTGTAATGCATGCCATTAGAGGAGATGCCCCTCATCACTATGCTTGTAGTCTACAAGGCTTGCCTTCAAGAAGAAAAAATCATTAAAAAAATAGATAATGAAAAAAAAAAAAATCGTGCAAGCTCAGCCAAAATGAGGATAAGTTACCATGAAAATGTAATTTATTAAATATCTGCAAGTAAATCCTACTAGTGTTGAATTAGAAATTGTGAAGTGCAAAAGGATTAGCAATTGCATAAACAAGCAAGGATCCTAGTATTCATTCACTTCTCATAAACCCTTAATCTACATTTATACATGAGTTTTTATAGTAAGATCATGAATTGCCCACACTCATTTCAAGTGTATTTTCTATCACTTGTATATATAGATTTGGATAAAATGAGAAGATATAAAATTAATGAATAGATAATGCATTATCAACTATTAACTATGAATGCAACCATAATCATGACTTAAGATTAAAAATGTGTGACTAGAATGATAAAAATAAATGATCCCTTAATTAAAAAATTCAAACATGGTGACTAATAAGGGTCATGGAGATAAATTGATTCTTTGTAGGTATACAAAAACTTTTCACATGATTGAGTTGTGCAATAATTTTTTTTTTTTCATATGCACTACTTAGACTTAATTGTTGGATTGGATTCAAATTAGGTTCAAAGTTAGTATTTAATTTTTTCTTATGAAAATTGATGCTATATTTTTCTTTTGCGGGATTTTTTAAGTGGACTTTGATTAGGCAATATCAACACTTTGATCAAGGATTTGTTGCACATAATTAATGGAGATTTAGAGCATTAGGGAGTTGTTGTTGACTTATCTTAGTCAAGATGGATGCTAGAACTTAATTAGACCAATATAGACCATGGTTAGAACGAGTTGTCTCTAGGAAATTCAATTGGGATGTTTGTTTCAATGAGCTTGTGTCACTAGTAGTAAATTAAGGATTTTCTCATATGAGAGAAAAGATGAATCTAAGTTGCTTGCATTAGATTTGTGCACATGGATGTCTTGCTAAAATTTTATGAGGCCTATTCACTACATTTATTAAAGAGTTGTTATTTGAGATGGAAGCTACATAAAAGAGATTATTACAATGAATTTACTAGATCATGACTAGTTTGTTGATCTTAATACACATATTACTATTTGAGATTAAATTATTTGTCACCCCTTCAAATTTGGGTCATCTTTATATTGGAATTTAAAACTTGAATTTAATTTTTGTAATCAACTTGGTGGGGAAAAAATTTATTGTTTTTGTAGATTAGAGCCAATGTAAGACCCACAAATTGAGATTGTTAAGGGTTGAAAGCTAGTTTTACAATTTCTATAAACAAATTTTCATAAATGATAGTTTCTTAGTTTTTCTTTGTGTAATGCAATAAATATTTGAGTAAATCCTCCTTTTGTTAATTAGTTGTATATTGTAAAATGTAATTTTTCTAGAAATTATATAAATAAACAAGGTTCTTAGTATTCATTCATCTTTTAATCCCTCAAATATCCATAAATAAATTAGATGTTAGTGTGAAAATAGATATTATCTACTTAGTTTACTTTTACCTAGTGCATAGTAGACCTATTCACACTAGCTTAAGCCCACTTAGAGGTTTTATTGTCTCACCTCATGAGTGCACAACACATGTCCTCCACTTGTCCCTAGTTTTCTATATGTGTCACACTTCTTAGAGGGTTAATCAATAACTCACTCTTACCTTTCATCTTCATCCTTGTCCTATATATACAAAGAGTTCATTATATAGTATTGTTTCACTTTATGATAGTTTTTGATATTTTATGGCAGCATTCATTTGTGGAATTATTTTGGATATTGCATTCATTTTATTGCTACTCCAACATGGTATCATAGACATGAATAGAAAATATTTTCCTAATTTTTATGAATCGCATACTTAACCCTATTGATCATGAATCACAAAGCCAAACACATACCACCATTGAGTCTAAAAGACACAAGAAAGTAAAAATTCCTTCTTTTTTTTCATTTTTTACTTAACATTTTTTTTTAATTTTCTATACCTATACCATATATATTTATATATGGTCATACTTGTACAAAATACTTTTTCAAACATAATTGCAATGGCTGAAGTGGAGTTCTTGAGCACTTTTGTAAAATATTTTCAAATTTTTTACTGTATCATTGCATGACAACTTTCAAGTATGGATCTAGTTTTCTATGACTTCCTAGTTATTTTTTACTAGATCTTTCCCTTATACAAATTGGTTTTTACTATAGCCATAGTTTCCAAGAACTTTATAATTCTACAAATTTGTAAATTTTCAACCTTTTTTCTTAGGTTTACAATTTTATTTTTTACAAAAGTTTGGTTTTTCTGAAATTTTTGCAAGATTTTTTCTTAGTTGTAGGGTTTTTCCAAGGATTTGACCTTTTCTTGTAGTAAACCCTTATTTCCTATTATTTTAAAACTCTCGATTCCATTTTACAACTCAAAGGTATTTTTTTTTCCATTTGGATTTTCTCCCATGGTTACATCACTGACGATACCTACGACCTATAAATTGGTGTCAAACTTTGACTTGCACACTTGCATCAAAGAATAGCCTACAATCTTGCATAAAAGTATGAATTGCAATTCACCTCTAAAGTTTGGCTTGTAGATCAACATCAAACTCTAACTTACAAACTTATGCAAAATTCTGACATGCACTTCAGCTTTAAACTCTTGTCTACATCCAAAGTCCAATTTCTTTGATATTCTAGACCTTGTCACACTTTTATAAAAACTTACCCATATCATATTGTTGACCTTCATGTGCACATTTGCAAAACCTAATTCTCATAGAATTTCAAACTCTAATTTTTCTATTCAATGTTTCATCTTTTTGCACTTCATTGAACCTCCAAACCTATTTTCATTTTTGCATTACTTTGAACTTCATCACAACATTACACACCTATAATTTTTCACCTCCGCCATACCACCACCTAGTTTTTGACATCACCACCACAACTCTGCCAAGACATGGTCATCACTCCTAATGGGGGTATTTTCTTATTGTTTGTATAACTTGAGAATTCGAAGTCAGTTTTTTGACTTCTAATAGGTGTTAGAAATCTATTTCTAAGCTATTACTACATGTTTCCAAAATTTCCTTCTAGCTTATAATTTTCACCTTTTCTTGCTATTTTTTTACAAGGCATATCTTTTTCCCTCGATGTCAAAATTCAACAAACCTTTTTAATATTTTACTAAAAAATATAAGTAATGTCATGATATAATTAGATTTTTCCTTTGGATAGATTATTTCCAAAAAAATATGAAATCATTGTATGTTGTAAATAGTTGATTTAGGCTTCCATAATGCATTAATGTAGTCAAAAATTTCTTTTACATCATTCTTTATTTTTGGGGAGTTTAATCTTTAAAAAATATCATTTTTTGAGGTTTGTAAGGAATAATTGATCTATGTCTTCTTGTGGTCACCTCATGAAATCAACTCAAATTGTCCTTTTAGGATACTTGTAAGAATTATGTAACAACAAATTTGTTCGTAAATGCACTAAGATAAAGTGTATCTAATTTGTGTTCCTTATGGGGGAAATTTTGTACATCATATTTTGCCTTTTTTTATGCTCACACTATGTTATAAAGTGTCATAGGAGTTGTGTAAGTACCTTTGTGATAGGTAATTTGTGTGCACATTCATTTTTGGGAGTATTTTGGATATTGTATTCATGTTATTATTGATCCAACATTCGATAGTATAAAGTAATTTTTACTATAACAAAAGGAATTAACGAATTTTTATTTGATATTGATTGTCTAACAAGACAACATTAAAATAGTAGATATCTATGTGAATTCACATGTGACACTATATGTATAATGATAGGCATTAGATAGTGTAAAGTAGTTTTTATTATAACAAAAGGAGTTAAAAAATATTTGATATTGACTGTCTAACAAGCCAACATTAAAATCTAGTATAAATCTATGTAAATTCACTCATGACACTAAATGTATGTATCATGATAGAATTTTTATTTGAATAATAGGTTTATTTTCTTTAAGCTTTGGAAGAGTAAGAGAAAGCATGTAAAGTCACACTTGTAAATGTGATGGTAAATTGATTATCTATATAATGAGGTGTTCTTTAATATAAAATATAAGATAATCTTATATAGCTATAAAAATAGCTCAAATTGTGAACTTTTTTGTTATTATATAATTTTAAACTTTGAATTATAACGGAAATTTTACATTTAAAGCTTAACTTTGTTGCATTTCCAATAAACTATTTTTTATATATTAAGCATCATAGAGAGAACTACAGCTAAAGAAGTCTACAACAACCCCAAATCGAAAATGAACAACATCCAAGGCAACAAAGTTTTGATATTATTTTTTCCCGCTCCTCTGAGTTTGAATTTTCTGCGTGCATGGTGGACTTTGCCTTGGGGGTATCCAATGGTCCCCCTCTGCCCCCTCCTGACCCGTGCTCCCCTCCTTTGGGCCCGTATCTGACGAGTCCCCCCCCCCCAGCGGGGTCAGTGCTTTCACCTTCAGGCTTTTCGAAGTCTTTGGTGTCTCCGGGCGTATCTTCTATGCCGGCGGTGAAGATCTCGCCGACTGTCAACTAGAAGGATGTGCTTTCTAATGGGAATCAAGTCTCGTCCTTTTTTCCATCTTCTCCTAAGATTGTTTCGTCCTCAGGTATTGTGTTTGACATTCTTGATTCGATCAGTGACATAATCCTCTCCTCCATGGAGAATGTTGTTGTGGGTAGATTTCTCTCCTACCGTCCAATGGTGGATTTGGTTTGGAAATGGGTTGCGGCGAAGTGGGGCCTTAAGGGTAGTGTGGAGATTTGTGCGATGGCTGGTGGTCTTTTCCTGTTTAGATTCACTATTGCGGAGGACTTAGTGGCGACTCTGTCATCGGGTCCGTGGGTTTTTGGAAAGCATAGTCTGGCTTTGTGCAAATAGAAACCTGGTTTTGACCCGGCTACTAATCTAAATAAGTCAGCTCCTATTTGGGTTAGGCTTCCAGGGTTGCCTTTGGAGTTTTGGGACGATGCCATCTTCAAAGCTATTAGGGACTCGCTGGGCCAATTTGTTACCACATATACTATCACAAAATCGAAATCAAGGTTAGTCTTTGCGCGATTCTATGTCAATATTTGTGTTGATAAAATTCTTCCAAATTCTATCAAGTTGTGTTCTAAGTTGGGTAGTTGGTCTCAACCTATGTGTTACAAAAACGTTGTGCTATACTGTCAAAAGTGTGCTAAAGTAGGGCATCTTATTTCTAACTACAAATCCACTGTAAATCGGGAGATTAAGGACAATGTGTTAATTCCTACTACTCTGTCTGAGAACATTTTGAGACCGTCGTGTGACGTTGGGTTAGTTCCCCCGGGTGCTGACCATTCACCGATGATTCCTCCTCACCCTCCCTCCCTGGTTGGTCCTCCTCCTGAATTTGCTGATCATGGTGACGCTCTAGAGTTGGTTGCTAAACCCCTGTCCCTATCTCGGGACTCGAGCTCTTCAGCTGTTGATCCCGTGCTTGTGGGGGTCCCTAATGGGTTTTTTGTTCCTGGTGCTTCAGCTTGTGACCCTCTGGTTTTGGCTGTCATTTCGAAGTCCCATGGGGCTTTGATTGAGGATGGTGAAATCTGGGAGGAAGAGAGCTTCGGTATGATTGAAGAGTCTACTGAAAGTTTGGAGAGTTTGAAGCTTGAGAAAGTTGAGGATGAAGAGATATGGACTACGCCCAAGAAGAAAGGAAGAAAGAAGAAGGCAGATGTAGAAGGTGAATCTAAGCCTGGGAGACCTTCTTAGAGATCCACTAGAACGAGAGAGACAACAAATGAGATTGCTCTGGGAAAACAAAGGACATTGGATGTGTCCTCAAAAAAAGGTCAGAAATGAGGGTTATGTCTTGGAACATTCGTGGACTTAATAGTTCACACAAGCAACGTGCCCTGAAGAACTATATTGTAGAACATAAGATTGATGTCTACCTTCTTCAAGAAACCAAAATGTTGATGGTGAATTTTGACAAAATAGCTAACTTTTTCTGGCCTAATGCTTCCTATGTCTATAGTGATGTCGAGGGAGCTTCGAGGGGTTTGGCATTGCTTTGGAACCCTTCTTGTCTGCAGGGTTCTGAATTATTTCATTGTAAAAGTAGTGTTGGGGTCTCGTTCTCTTATCTTGGAGATGCGTGGTCTATAATTAATATTTATGCTCCTAATCAGAGGAACTTGAGGAGTACTTTGTGGGATAACATGGTGACTAGGATCAATTTGAACAAAGGAGGTCATTGGCTTGTTGCTGGAGATTTTAACTCTCCCCTGTTTCCATCGAAGAAAAGTGGTGGCCTTCTAGATTACATTGACAGCATGTCGGATCTGGCTAATTTTTTGAATTCTTCGGGTTTAGTTGATATTGAGCTTTTGGGCCAGAATTTCACTTGGTCTAATAGACGGGCTGACGGTGACCTGATTTAAGTCCAGCTTGACCACTTCCTCTGCTCTCCTCATTGGACTAATGTCTTAGATGCACCTTAAAACCTTGCCCAGGACGGTCTCTGACCATAATCCTCTTCTGCTGACCACTAATATCCGTCCTGCTGCGGGCCCCTATCCTTTCCGCTTTGAAATAATGTGGAATGCTTATCTTGATTTCAAAAAGAAGATTGTTGAATGGTGGAATGTCCCTGTCCAAGGATCCCCTATGTTTAGGATATGCTTTAAACTTAGACATATTAAACTGATGGTAAAAGGATGGAACAAAAATGTGTTTGGGGATGTGTTTCAAAAGAAAAAAGTGTTTGAAGGAAAGTTGAGGACCTTACAGAAAAACTTGGATGAGGGTGATGACAGTGAGCAGACTCACATCCAAGAATAGGAAGCTAGAATGGAATGGGAACGTGTCCTAAAAAATGAGGAGGTATTCTGGAAACAAAAATCAAGGGTCCAATGGCTGAAGGAAAGAGATAGGAATACCTCCTTTTTTCATGTTTCTGCCATCAAGCACAGGAAAATGAACCAAATTTCTAAATTGACTAATGCTAATGGGGAGGTGTTTTCTAATCAAGCTCAAATTGGGATCTATGCGGTAAACTACTTCAAGGAGGCTTTTTCGGCTCCGGTTGAAGCGCCCAACCTAACTTTGGACTGTGCGATTCTTCAACAACTCCCGACCTCCATCTCTCTAGAAGATAACTTAGGAATCCTTAGGCCTATTTCCATGGAAGAAGTTCATCTGGCTACCTTTAGCATGGGGGCTTTCCAAGGCCTAATGGGTTTCCTCCTGCTTTTTTCAAATTTTCTGGGATACTGTGGGCGGGGACCTTGTTCTTGCGGCTAGGGACTTCTTCAAATCTGGTAGGATCCTCAAACAATTAAACCACACTTTCATTTCTCTTATCCCCAAGATTAGTGAACCTCTTTCTATGACTGACTTCCGACCTATTAGTCTTTGTAACACCTTTTATAAGATCCTTTCCAAGATCCTGGTTAACCGTATCAAACCGCTCCTGGATAAAATCATTAGTCACACTCAAATGGGGTTTGTCCTTGGGCGACATATTCTTGATGCCACTTTGACAACCCATGAACTGCTCCACTCTATGGATAGATGCAACAATGCAGGGATGGCCCTCAAGCTTGATATTTCCAAAGCTTATGATAAAGTGTTGTGGGACTTTATCCCGAAGGTCTTGGCCAAGTTTGGCTTTAATATTTCGGTCATCAAACTCATTATGGAATGTGTTAGTACTATTAAGTTCTCGGTTATGATTAATGGATCCCCTTGTGGGTTCTTCTCTGCTGGTAAAGGACTTAGACAAGGAGACCCTCTATCTCCCTATCTTTTCATTATGATTGTTGAGGTGCTCAGTAGGAATTTTATGGGTCTGCTATCTAAGGGATCCATTTCGGGTGTTAGAGCGGCCTCCTCTCTAAATCTGATTGTTGTGCAGCAATTTGTGGATGACACCTTTCTATTTGGGAAGGCCTCTTGTGGTGGAAGCCAGGAAATGGAAAGCCTGTCTTAACAACTATGCCTCGTGCTCTGGTCAGTGCATCAATTACAATAAAAGCAAGATATATTTTTTCAATTGCATGCCTAATTTGGAAAATAGGGTGACTGTGGTTTTGGGATGTGTTGGTGATTCTCTCCCATCGGTGTACCTTGGGCTCCCCCTCACGGTTAAGGAGGTACCCACAGAGTTTTGGAATTCGGTTCTGGAAAGGATTCAAAGGAAGTTGGTTGGGTGGAAGGGCTCTTTGCTAAGCCATGCTGGAAAACTCCAATTGCTCACTATGGCTATTGAAGGTATCCCCACTTATTTTCTATCCATTTTTAGAATGCCTAAGTATATTGTTGATAAATTTGAAAGAATTTAAAGGAATTTCCTATGGTCTGGTACTGAAGAAAAAAATAAACTCGCTTTGGTGAAATGGGATAGGGTCTGCCAAGCTAAAAATTGTGGTGGGCTTGGAATAAGGAAGATTGTCAACTCTAATAGGGCTCTGATGGCCAAGGTTGGTTGGGACTAGTTAAGGAATACTAAGGACTGGTGTAAATTTTTTAATGCCAAATACCTCCAGAATAGGACCTTGATTGATTGTCTTTCGTAACCTCACCCCTAGGGCTTTGTTGTTTGGAGGAGCATTTGTTGCATACAAGGCCTGCTAAAGAAAGGAATTAAATGGAAAATGGGATTAAAATCAGGTTTTGGGAAGATACTTGGCTTATTGACTCCACTCTGGCTTCCTCTGGCTTTGGGGTGGTGATGGGAGTGGCTCAGAGATTCTTTGGCTTACATATCTATGACTATGTTTCTGGACCCCCAGGAGCTAGGATTTGGAAGGATCTTATCCTTTGTTGCTCCCATTCTCTTGACCTTTGTCGCCTTGCTCGATCCCTTCAGGTGATTCTCTCTAGCATCAGGTTTCCTTCCTATGATAGGGAGGATGAGTTTTTTTGGACTTTTGATAAACAAGGGGATCTCTTTGTGCGGTCAGCTTACGGTCTGCTAACCAATGAAACTTCTATTGTGGAACCCTGGAAAAAGGTTTGGAATTGGCATATGATCCCTAAAATTATTTTTTTCTGGTGGACGACCTATCATAATAGGATTCTAACCCAGGACAATCTGAGGACTCGAGGTTTTTGTTTTCCCAATAGATGTTTCCTTTGCAAGAAAGGGGAGGAATCTGTCAATCACTTGTTATTACACTACCCGTTTGCTGCCAAAGTTTGGGGGCTGGCTTTTGAGAAACTTGATGTCTCTTGGGTGATGAGTAAGGACCTTTTTTCACTTATTCTGGGTTGGTATGGCCCATTTTTCCACTCTCTGCCTGGCGAAATTTGGAAGCAGGTCCCCCTTGTTTTAGGTTGGTGTTTATGGAAGGAGAGGAATAATAGGGTTTCCAGGAATATTGAGAGGAGCCCCAAGGAGGTTTTTGGCATTGGAGTTAGGCTCATTAAGGAGAGTATCTCCCTCTTTAATGGGAAACTCCTGGAGAGGGGGCCAATGGTTTATGAGATAAAAAAGGCTAAATAATGGCACCAAGACTTAAAGGCTAACTCCTTTGATAATGTGAAACTTTTAGCTAGAAAAAATACTAAATGGGAGTCTCCAGATAGAGGATGGTTTAAACTTAATTTTGATGGGGCTGCTAAAGGCAACCCAGGTAGGGCAAGCATTAGTGGAGTTATCAGAAATTCAATGGGAGCTCTGGTGGCGGGATTTGTTGGAGGTATTGGGTTTCAGTCAACTTTAGTGGCGAAGGCTCGTGCGCTGTTGATGGGCATCAAAATTGTTGTTTCTCTAGGGATTGCTTATCTCCACATTGAGGGAGATTCTAGGTTGGTTGCGAATGCTGTGAATAAAGATAGTTTAATGGGGTGGAATTCTAAGGATATTTTGTTGGATGTCAGATTTCTCCTATCCAAATTTAGTCATAAAAAGGCGACCCATATCTTCAGAGAAGGAAACCAGGTGGCAGATGCCTTGGCTAATCTTGGCTCGGGTTAGGACTCGGCTAAATGTTGGAGGAAAATGGAAAGGCTTCCGCCAAATATTCAAGCGTTAATCATGCAGGAACAAGGCTACCATGGTTTGCAATGAGTTTTAATCTTTGGATGATGGGAGCTGATTGGGGGACCAACTGGATTTTTTTGGGAATCTGGTGGATGAGCGTTATCTTTGAAATGAAGTATAGGTCGAGGTTTCTTGGGGAAGATCTGCGTGTGTGGAGCACGAAATGGTGGTTCCACATGGCTTTCCTTTGGAAATGGTGGACGAGGTCGGGTTCTAAGGTTATGGTAAGGTGGTGGGGATGGAATTTAAATGATGGGTTCGAATTTAAGTGTGGCAGCTTGATGATGGTCAGGTGGAAGGATGTGACTTCATTCTGTGAAGTCGTAATGTGTGATCTATTCCCTTAGAGATTGTTAGATTTCTTTTCTTATCTCCTCCATGCCTATGGGGGAGTGAATGTATTAATAATGATGTGACTATTTATGTTGGGAGATGGCTTGTTTGGGATGCTTACCAATTTTAGTTATCTGGCCTTCCCGCTTAGGTTTTTGTGCATCCCCTACTTGTCCGTCAATTCTTGCCTTCTTGGCTGTAATCATAAATTCTTTATTTTTTGTGTCAAATCACCCTTTGGTGATTCCCCCCTCCGCACTTGTGTCCTATATGCGGGTTTAATTACCCTTCGTTGTATTTCTCTCCTTAAACTATCACTTTGTTATTATCATTCGTAGCTGCTGCAATTGGCATTTTTTGCATTTTGAGTTCTTTGTGCAGGTTGGAAGTATGGGTGGTGAGCGGGTCAAGACTGAACCTGACAACTGCGAGGAGTTTCAGAATAACCCTTTGGTCTGGCACATTTGCGTGGAGGGTGGCATTGCTCCGCTTATGGAGTTCTTGGTTGGCCATGATCCTATCCTTTTGGGTTAGTTTTCCAGTTCATGGAAGGATAGGCGGGTCTCCATTGGTGGTATATCATTCGAGATCAGTGAAGAAGTTATTGCACAGGCTACGGGTTTGTTGTGTTCTGGGAAAAAGTATCTAAAACACACCAAAAAACTTGACCATGAAAGTTTAAAGACCTTCTTCAGAGGTGAGGAGACTCCGGTGCGGAATCAAGCGGGGTTTGAGAGGGATGCGCTCCCGAAGCCCTGGGACCAAGTGTGGATGGCGCTGATGAAGTATGTAACTCTAGAAGGTAGATTTAAAACCTGTTTCTTCTACCATTTTCCTCTGTTAAATCACCTTAGACATAAGATGCTGCTTAGTTTCCCATTTTTTCTTTTAATGGACCTTGAAAGCTCTGTCGACAAGTGCAAAGAGTCGTCCAACCGCAACCCCTGTGATCCCCCACCACTCTCGCTCCATCAGGGGCTTATCCTGAGACTGTATCACTTTCATCTTTCCCTCTGTCCACCCAAATCCATCATGATAGTCCGCATTGAGAACATTGAACCCCTTTCAACTGTGCACATTTCCCCGGCTGAGTCTAAGAGCCCTCCTCAGAAACCTAATTCGGGCAATGTGGGGAATCCTAAAGCCAAATTTACCACCAAAAAACTTAAGGGTGGGCTGGGCAAGGCCCATGCTAGTGTGGCGGAAGGTCTCTGTGAGCTTAAAGCCACTCTGGCTGACTCAGCCTACAAGGCTACCTCGATAAAAAAAGGTAAGGAGAAATGCATTCCGACACCGACGGCCAAGGATTGTAAGGGAAAGAATGCTATCAGGAAAGATTCCAGAGGGGATACGGTTGTGGGAAACACAGATTTGACTGGAGGGGAAAATGCCAGGAGGAGATCTAGGAGGCTGGCCAAGAACATCAAGAAGAGGCTAATTATTGAAGACTCTGAGGAGGAGCAGTTTGATAGCAAAGGTTACAAGGAAGAAGATTCTGAAGAGGAGGAGGATGACATTGTGGAGGGGCCCCAGTTTATTCTGATGGACAACAAGATTTTGGTTGATGGCTCTGCCTCTCACTCTCCCCACCCTCTGGTGGATGAGCCTGGAGAGGTTCAAGGGACTATGGATGTTGGGGTGGATTTGTGTGATGTGGTTAAAAGAATGGATACTCTGGATACAAGATTTCGGGGGTTAACCCGCTTCACCATGAAGTTGGGTCACTTTGTTACAAGCACCCTATCTAATGCTATAAAGGAGGAGCTGGAGGTTAACAATAGCTAGGACAACAAAGAATGGGTAGGTGATGAGGCAGTGGACCTCCTGATTAAAAACTGGGACAGTGCCAGTTAGTTGCTCCCTGTGCCTATCTATCGGCTGATGCTCTGCGGTTGTTGTGCTGCCTTTGGGTTGTTTCTGTGTTTTGTTTTGTTTTCTTTGTTTTTTTGTTTTGTTTGGTTTATTTTTGGCCCTAGTGGCTCGTTGTGAAGGGTAAAACGCCCTGTAAATGCTGCTTAACTTTTCAAAAACAACCCCAAATCAGTGTTGTGCCAAGTGTAGACACCTAAAATATTCCCTAGTCAACAATCACCTATCTAATTGGTCAATTTCATCACTTAATTAAATAATCCATATGTGTGAGATGAATAATAGGTGGAATATACAATTATTTATTAATTTATTGCAAGGATATGGAAAAAGGTTGTTAATTAAATAATATTTTGTTTAATTAGGCTTATGTTCCCTCAACACATTCCAGGAATAAAAGGAACTTAAGAACACTTGTCCTT
Organism: Sequoiadendron giganteum; assembly: GCA_007115665.2. NCBI lineage: Eukaryota > Viridiplantae > Streptophyta > Pinopsida > Cupressales > Cupressaceae > Sequoiadendron > Sequoiadendron giganteum. Next base: position 782,156,584 of record CM021100.1, on the reverse strand, counting down.
ATGGTCCCCTTATTCTCTCAACACACTCCAAGAATATTGGGCACCTAAGAACACTTTTCCTTATGATCCCATTATTCTCTCAACACATTCTAAAGTTATAGCCTTCTTACATGAACATGTCCCTAATTTCCCTCATGCTCACAACTACTTACTAAATTTGGTAATTTAAACCTATTCATTCACAATCTAACCACCTTCATCTTCATCCTCCATCTTCTCCTTGATCCTAGGGAATTTATCTCAACCATTCTCCATCCTTGATCTCACAATTAAATCTTGACCATTCATTCCTTCTCCCAAAATCCTATAAATCCAAGCACTCTCTCATCCAATAATCAATAATCACTTATGCTAATATATGTTGTCAAATTGGTAATCTTCAAGCAAGGAGCATCCACATCCCAAAGTCATTGGAGAAAATCAAATCACAATAGAGGTTATGATAACATTTACTTTGTTTGTAGCATCTAACATCTTCCTAGTAGTAGCATTCAATAATGAATAGAAGTTGATGGTGAGAGATGGGAAAAGAAGCAAGGGTAGGATTTTGAATTCCCTTACTTTGCAGAGTGTGAGGGAGATGCAAATTTTGAGGATGAGACTAATGGGTTGCAGTTGGTGCTACCTAATGGTTGGCTTATTGGAGTCATCAGAGAAGTGGAGGGCATCTCTTTGGGTACTATTGCTCATGGTTGGAGTGGGAGCTCAAGTTTGAAATCTGTTGTTGAGGATGATGATGTTGTTCCTTTGGTTTTATTTGAATCTTTTGGGTTTTTGATGGTAGTCGAGTTGCTGATAGTGAATAGGTTGTTGTTGGAAAAATCTTTTGAGGGATGTTGCTTGGAGATTTCTTCATTTGGAGAGGGGGGTTTGTTACCCCCTAAAGAGGTTGGAGTTGTTTTTGTGGTCCTTTATTTTTCTCCTTTGTTGGGAGGTAGGAGATTGAGACGTGGTGGCTTGATAGTGGTTGTTGGTGTGCTCGTTCTTGGAGTGGTGGTTGTTGGTGAAGCCCCTTTGTGGGTGATGGGATACTTCTTCTAGCTTCATTTGAGAGATGGTTTGGAGGCCCTCTAGTATGTTGGGTTTGTCTATGCCTAGCTTGATATGAATTGCTTTGGCTCTGGTTCTTAGATTTAACCCTTTATGGTTTGTGCTGATTATTTTTCTTGTGGGGTTTGTTTTCCTAATGGTTTTGGCATGCGAGGCTTGTACAAGTTGCTTGTTCTCTTCCTTTTTGGGATATTTTTTGTTTTCATTGGGGGAAGTGTTGCCTCCACTATTTTGGTTGGTTTTTTTTTTAATGCAGATGGCTCTCGACCGCTTGTGGTGGCTTGTGGTGGTGGAATGCTTCTTGGTTTCCTTGTTGAATACTATTAAGGAAGTGGTGTCTCCTCTTTTCTTGGTTTTTCTATTGTTGGATGGGTTATTATAGTTTCCTTTCTTGATGACCTTGGTGTTCTTGATTTTAAAGAGTGTTTCTATGAACCCCATGAGGAATGCAATAATATTGGTTTCTTGGCTTTGGGGTTGGTTTTGGAAGGTTGGAAGGTTCCTATTTTTTATGATAAGGGAGTGGAGGTTGCTTCTGTCTCTATTTCTTTGTTGTTGGTTGGGCTATTGGTTTTTTCTTTCATGCTCCAAAAGATTTGGTTTCCAAGGGATGTGTCTACCCTTCCTTTTGAAGTTGCTTACTGTCGAGATCTTTAGTTGTTGTCTTCTATAGAGGTGGAGTTTGCTCCTACTAAGGTGGAGCCCACTCCTATTGAGGAATGAAATTATTTTCTCATATGTTGGCTTCTATTGAGGTGGATCTTGTGTGAGCTAGAGAGATGAGTTTTTGGGGGTAAGGGGCCCCATATCATCCTCTCCTATAGAGGGGAAACCTCTCCTTTAGAGGTGGAGGTTGGGTTGGCTATTTGGGTGAGATGGTGTTGCAAGAAAGTTGATGTTGTGTAGTGTTCTGTTGTGCTCTCCAAAACCACTATTGAGGAGGGGAATTTGGATTTGTTGGATATTTTGAGAATCACATATTTTTTAGTGTTCTACACTATGAAGTTCACTATTTTCTTGGGATCAACATTGGTTGTGATGAACCATTGGTTTGTTGATGCCTGGATAATTCAAGTTGTGTTTAAGCTCAATTAAGGGTTTAAGGTCCCTACTAAAACCTGGTTGTAAAAGGGTTTAAGGTCCCTTCAAAACCTATTTTTTGCAACTTGATTAGTCCTATTTTCTATTGATGGTTGTTGATTATTAGGCTGATGATGGTTTGCATTTTTATTTACTTAGCAACAATATTTTTTATGATAGGGTTTTAGGTCCCTTCAAAACCTATTTATAATGAGTTTCGGGTCCCATCAAAACTTATTTTTCCCCTAATCAAAAACATTTACTTTGTTTGTCTCATGTTATTGTTTGTTTTGATCTCTTTTATGAGCTTTATCTAGAGGTTTTGTATGTTTTGAAATAGGAGCTTGCATTGATAGTTTGTTCTTGTTTAACTTTCAAATCTTGGCATTACATTTTGGCAACAACGTTGGGGATTTTACCCCTTTATCTCACTAAATTTACATGTTTGTGTGTTTCATTGTTGATTTGCACTATGTTTGAAGTTCTTTGAGTGGTTCCAACAATCAAGTTTTTGTAGGTATCTTTGAGGGAAAAACCAATTGTATAGTAGTATTTAAGACAACCAAAGGAGCAATTTGATATAAAATACTTAGTATCAAGATGATAATTTTTTGGGGGTGTTTGCATGCCTGTACCAAAGGCACATTGTACAAAATTCCATATGGAATTTGTACCATCCATACTGTATGGATAATCGTACTACTATGCAAAAATAAATAAAAAAATTCAATAATTATTCGCATATATACACACACACAAACACAAACACACACACACACACACACATATTTAAGGTATATATTGTTTTGAAACATATACTCTAGGGTTACATCATATATAGTGTATATCATTATACTGATCAGATTCAATGTATACTTTGTTGGTGATCAAATTTTTTGGTCCCAAATCCCTAAGGTTTGATAATCTTCTAAGTGTCAAGGGTGTCAAACTTAGAAAAATACCACAAACCTATATTCAGGTTGGGCGGTTGAAGATGAATTATTGAGGTGGGTAAGACCTCCTTCATTTTTGGCTCTGTAAGAGCAAGGGGGTTTTGCCTAAGATTCCAAATGAATGATTTGAAACACTAAATAATACCTTACAACAAACCATACCCACTACATAGTGTATCCCAATACTGGTGTCACAATATACCTATGTGCTAGTTTGGATAAGTAAGGTTGAGAATATTTCTAATAGATATTCTACAATATAAATGTCAGAGAATGAGTTGATAATACACCCTTGTATTATTGTATTCATTCATACATGACTGTAAAACACACATTAAGTAAAACTTTAAAGGTTTTTGAATTGATGTGTTTGGAGTGTGTTGAGGATGATAGGAGAAAAATCCAATTATAAAACAATGCCTTTATCCATTGGGCAACTAAGTGTCTAGATTTAACCAAAGATACAATAATTGAAAACAAGGCAATGATTTAATCAAGTCACCACAAAAGACTATGCCTTCCAAAATGTACAAGAAAGTTGTGCTCTACACATTTATTTTAGAAATAAAATAGATAACAACAAAATATTAAGAGAGTCTACTTAGTAATCCTCAAGCATACCCATACATTTCCTTTATTATATTGAAAAGATACTATGTAAAGACTTTGCAATAATTTTACAAACTTTTAGCTGAAAAAATAATCAATTATAAATTTGGAAATGCATACCACACATAAGGAGACACTCTTTTAAGGTTCATTTTTCCTTTAAGCACACAATATTCAATGTTTGCAAATTTTATTACAATTGGGATCAAACCCAGGTCATTACAATACAAAATATCTAAACCCAGAACTAGAAGTTGAAACCTAAGGTTTCTTGTGAATACTTTCTTTTTTTGGCTTTACAATTGCTTCTTTTTGGAACAAAACTCAAAAAAAACCTCCAACCTCTACAATGAGCACAAAAATGCAATTTATACCTCTACAGTTTGTGAATGAAGAAGGGCCAAGGAATGGGTTTGAAACCCTAGCAAATCACATGTAGACATGTGGAAATCCAAATTTGAGAATAAATCACACCACATAGGTCCCAATACCCACACCATCCTTCCACATTAATGAGCACACAAAAGAGAAATAAAACCCCCATAAAATCAATAACAAATCATAGCCAAGATTGGATCTCTGATAGAAAAGAGGCTTGAGAATCATAAAGAAGCATGGATGCCAATTTGTCCCACTTGGAGTTGCTGAGAAGTGCATCTAAGATCATCCTTGTAGCCCCAAGAATCAAATCTAGTAGTTGAGAGAGTTGTTGCAACATTAATTGCAAAAATGTGAAAATCTCACAAAATGTCCAAAAGTCCAATTGGGTCCCAAAATCTTGATAGGATCCTAAGGCAAGAAGAAATGAAGGGTGGGAGTGGAAATAAAAATCAGACTCAGACTATCAAATCGAAAATCCAAAAGTCCAAAGAAAGTCTTAAAGTCCCAACAAGGAAGGAAATCAGGTCCAAGAAACCAAAATGGATCCAGACTTTTGGACCAAAAGTCCAATAAGGTCTTAAAGCCCTGATAAGAAACTAGCAAGAAGCAAAAAGGAATTGGGAGTGGAAGTTCTAATAGGAAATGGACCATCTGAAAGTCCCATTAGGACTTGAAGTCCCAATAGGATCAGGAAGGAAGAATGATTGAGATCATGAGTCCTGATTGGTTTTGTACATTTTGAACCTTAGGTATGAAAGTCCTTTTGGGATCCAAAGTCCTGATGGGATAGAAAAGGGAGACCAATCAGAATTAGGAATCCCAATTGTTTTTGGATATTTCAAACCTTAGGTTCAAAAGTCCTTTTGGGACTTGAAGTCTCGATTGGTACATAAAGGGAAATTGAAAAAGAGACTATTTTGACAAAAAAAAAAATACCATGTGGTAGATTTTTGTGCTTCCATGGGCCAAAGAGGGGCCCACCAAAAAAGGTTGGTGGAATAATGGAAAATGTGCCATGTGGCAACTTTTTTCTCTCCAGTAGGCTATAGAAGAACAAACTAGAAAGGAAGGGCGGGCACACATAAAGCATGCCACATGGTAGGATTTTCATGCGTTCACAAGAAGAAACGAGGTTAGGCAAAAGAACGTCATGGACTTATGGAAAGGATGTCATGTAGCATAATTTTCATACATCTATGGACCAAGAAGGGGCCCACCAGAAAGACTCAGTGAAACTGTGGAAAACATGACAAATGGCATGATTTTTGCACCTCCATAGGAAGACATAAAGGCTTGGAAAAATAAGGGATGGACACGTGGAAAGGATGTCATGTGGCATCATTTTCTCACTTCTGCAGGCTAAAAAGCAATCCACAAAAAAACTTAGCGAGCTCATGGAAACTTGAATTTAATGATCTTGTTGGGACCCAAAGTCTTGATGGGATGAAAGGGAAAGGTAGAGGTGGGAACTCAGATAGGATTTGGACCTTTCAAACTTAGGTCCAAAAGTACGATCGAGACTCGAAGTCTTGATAGGGCATGAAGAAGACAATGATGACCAGGATCATGAATCCTGATCAGATAAAAGAAGGAAAGAAGAGAGTGGGGGTAGAAGGAAAGATGGGACTTGAACTTAGTCCAAGTGTTCTTTTGGGACCCAAATCCTTGACTAGATAAAAGGTGAAAAAGAAGAAGGGGACATCGAGGATGAAAAAGGACATTTAGACTTGGTCCAAATATCTATTCAAGGATTGAATCCCAAAAGGACATGAAGAAGGAAAGAAATAAGGGGGGAAAAGACTAACTCTTGGATATTCTACAAAATATGCTTTTGACCATAGCCTTATAAAGGGGTAATGTAACCACCTGAAAGAATTAAGCATGATACAACAATGGAATTTCTTAGATAAGCCAAAAATGATGAGGAGCACAAGGGTACAATATAAAGCATTATAAACTCATTCAAACTTTATAGGTGCTAACATCGGCTCTATTTGGGGACATGTGTCTCTTGTAGGCACAACAAAAATCCAAATATTTGAGTAGGAAACCAAAAATGGTAATAACAAAGATCAAGATCGACTTACACTACATCATGACAAACAAGGGCCATGATTGTACACAAGAAAACAACAAAAAATAACATATAATACAAAGGCTCAAAGAACCTCACTTTCAATAGAAGTTGTGCTTGAGATGTTGGCCATTAACTAGTAGTAGCTCCATGAAATTTCCATCTAGGCTCCTGAGGTAGAATGTTCCTTGACCACATTCTTTATCAATTTGATAGGGCCCAACCCATTTGGTTCTATACATTCTTACTTTGTTCAACACTAAACCCCTACCTTCAAAATTCATTTGGTGGACCTAAGCCCCCCAAAAATGAAGAAAAAATACTTGCCCCTATCAAAGAAAAACTTATTGAAGGAACTGATTTCTCTCAATCGATAGTTGTTTCTATCACACAATTGTAGCAAGTGTAGCCTTCTTCATGCAAGCACAAATCTATGATTACCAATGAACAAGTGAAGACTTTCTTCATCATTGATCTTGTTATTGCATGGCAACCACATAACATAGGCCATCATATTGTCATGCACTACATCCTTCATTTTTATAGTAAAGGGTGACATAAATTGAAAACTTAGGTCAACACCACATGAAACCATGGTATTTTCATACCTGCTGGCATCCTCAAATGAATCAAGGCAAAAAGAGAATTCCTCTAATTCACTTTGCAACGAGAAATACCTTACTTCATCTTGTTGACTTGCAGAGGGAAACTCATCCTCCAACAAATCAAATTGAAAAATTTGAAGTGTAGGCATATAAGAAACATGAGCAACTGACAAATTATCAACTTGAAGAACCTGTTTCTACTCAATACAGCTACAACATGCATGTTAGGCCCAAGTGAAGTACTAAAAATCAAGGACATTGGAATCCACACTATGAGAAGCTATATCTTCATCACAAAGGAATGCCTCATACTCAACTTCACTCACTTTAGGGACAATAGACAACCAACATATGTTGGATTCATTTATGCTAATGTAAATGTTATCAGTACAACCATTGATATTATGAGACACTTCATGTGAAGAGCTACACTCTTCATATTGTCTCTCTATTTCAATCTCTTGGTAATCTACTGTGACATATATGTTGCAAAAATTAGACCTGTGGCACACTTATCCTTTCACACTCGACTCAACAACATCACTTTCACATGACCCTTCTGAAGTGCACTATACATGAGGAAGATTACAAGCTCCACACCAAAGTAAGAGGCTCACAGATGTGTCCATATGATCACCACAATCAAAATCTTCAAGTGCAAACTCTTCATAATGAATATTATCATTTGTACAAAAATATATCTCTACATGCTTATTTTCATGTACAACTACACCTACACTATCCTTATGCGAACAAGCAGTGGTAACTTCAAAATAAAAAAAGTGACAAAATAAGGCAAGAGATCAAACAAGAAAACAGTTTCTTGTTGATCACTTACATCACCAACATATGCATGCTTTGCATAATCAGCTACCTAAGTTGATTCATTTGATGAATCTCTTGCATGCATGCATCCTCTTTGTTGGTGTTTAATTTTTCCCAGCTAAGGCTTTGTAATTCTCTAAGAGGTAGCCAACCTCCATACTCTAGAACCACAAAGGCTAGTGGCCAACTGACGAGATTCAGTCAAAAAATGAGATCTCCTACACTTTTGGCTCTGTGAAACCAAGGAGGGTTTTCCTAAATGTGTTCATACAAATATTTCCTGATTTGGTAAGAACACTTCTCCAAACAGATGCAATCCCCACAAACACAATTAGATAGTAATTATCCTGGTTGCGGCAAACCGAAGCATAACAACAATTATCCAAAAGCAACAGGATTAAAACTTATCACAAGATTTAAATCTCTGAAGAGACAAGGTTTGATGTATTAAATTTGTTCAAATTTAAACCACTGTGCTTAGAACCCAACTCTGTACTCTCAAACAGGGATCCTAAAGAAATTATCCAAGGGTAAAAGCACAAACATGTGTCACACTTTTGGCCTAATAAATAGTTTCGAGCGAACTAATTTTGGCTAGAAATGTTTCGGCCGAGTATGTTTCGACCGAAACCATGTGGTGTATATGTGGTACAAATGGTTTCAGCCGAAACCAAAAAAAAAAAATTTCTCCTTGTCAACTTTACAATCGGCTTTCAATTTGGCTTATTATATGTGAAGGGGTTTCTATCGGAAGGGTTTCAATCGAAACCCTTCTGATAGAAACCCTTTCGGCCGAAACTGTCTAGTTGGCATCCTAGTTGGCAACCAACTCAACATTTTTCAGAATTTTATGAAACTTTCAACTTTAACTAAGTATTTCTCCTATCAGAATGATTTTTTTGAAAAAAATAAAAATACCCTTTTGTAGAGCTCAGAGTGATGAATCCAAATATATAACTTTTTAAATATTTTGATTAGTTTTAATATATGTTATTTTTAAAATAATGCAAGTAGGTTGTTAAAATTGAAAAAGAGGTTGATTAGAAATTAAAAAAAATTAGTAAAACATATTAAAATTCTTTAAAAACTTATATGGTCCAGTAGAAGAGAGAGTCTTCTTCAAAAGGGTATAATTTTTTTTTTGAAAATGATTAAAAAATTGAAAATAGTTGACGACCCGTGAAAACTGTCAAATTCTAACATGTTTGACTTTAAAACGTTGTTACGAGAAAAATATAAATCAAAATTTGATTTTTTTTTTTTTTCATGCAGTAGATATTGAAGTTACCTATTTGGAGAAAAACAAATTAGGGAGAAATGTAGTTTTTAAAAAAAAAATTATTGGTGGCTCGTGAAGTCACTCTTTTATGAAATTTTCAGCATTCCAAAATTTGTCCTTAAATTGAAAAAAATATAATGAAAACAATTTTTTTTTTAAATTTTAAAAATTATAGGAATAAACTTCATCAAAAATTCTACATTTCATAGTTTACACCATTTTGAAATACAAAACATAAAGACCACTTTTATGTGGTCGAAGTTCAGATTTTTTTTTGCTGTTTGGTTGATTCCTTTATAAAGTGTGGCACAGGTTTGTGCTTTTACCCCCAGTGCCTCACCCATTGGGTAGGAGGCATATAAAACACAACCTAGATACTTTTAACATATCACCATAGTGATTTACACCATGAGATTTTCAGCTTATCAGAACACTACTACTTAAGGAATCCTGAAGACGATATCATAAATTTGCAACTCATTTTAAGCAATTTAATTAACTTATTAAGTTAAAGCATGAAAATGAGATACACATTCAAATATACCATTGAAGCTGAATGAATATATCATTGATAAAATCATTCACAACTTATGACACGAAACTAGGAGAGCAATTGTTCTAATTCATTGTTCTTTATTGCTTCAGTATCTGTAATTACATGAGCATGGACTGCTTGTTCTATAATATTCATACCCTAAAGATGATACACTAGCTAATATCTTTAGCAAAATCTTCAATAAACAAACTTTTCTATACAAGAAACTTAGCCACTAGATACAAAAATCTGACCCTTAACAATGAGCGGTGAAATCTCCTTTATAGGATAGGAGAGCAACAAAGCATCGGGCTGCATTATTAATTTCAAAATGAATTTCATTTAGAATGAAATTCAAATTCACATTCCTCATCATTGGAGAAAAAAGTGTATGATCCGAGGAATAAAAGAATGGTTACACCCAATAACCAGTTAGAGAACAAAAAGAGAACGTGTCACGCATGCGCACGTCCACATCACCAAAAAAAACCACTAGGAAAACATCACCCACGAGTAGCACACCCAACACCATCAATCATTTGATTAACACACGGCCTCGGTACAGGCGACCACTTCTGGTTCTCGCCTCAGTAAGAGGCGAAACCACCTTATTCTTTCCATCCATAATAGCACAAAATCCATCCACCTAGCACAGTGCCATTGCAGTTATTGGTGCAACTGCAAGGACCTCTTCATTTACACCCATGAGCTCAATTAAGGCCACAAGATAACAACGATAATCTAAGTCAGTCTCAGAACCATCACTGCCAGAATTTGAAGAAAGCACAACAGGGGAATTAGAACGCCCCGACCTCCTACCCATACCTTGGATACTTGTCTCAGGAACATCCAGAGGACACTGTTTCTTTTCTTGCTGCAAAATCCCTGCACCTATCCATGCACTTCGACGTGGCTCAGACTTATCCATTGTAGAAGTGTAACTTAGAGACTGCAGACAAATCCACTACCTGCCAACTCAAAAAATTGCAATGATAATATTGAGCAACTCAGCAGATACTTATAGAATAATCAGGTGTAGGGAGTATTGATTTCCCCAAATGCTCGCACGGGTATGCAAACGATTAGTGGTTGATATTGCCACCACAAATTTATTTCAGGTGTATAGTGCATCATTGTTTCTATTAGGAAGTTACCGCTTGCATGCAAGGGAATCGGGAGAAAATCCACTGAAAAGCCCGTGCCATTAATGAAAACAAGTTGCAAAGCATAAAAACTCCTCACACAGACGATCAGTAACCCTTTTGAAATTGCACCGTTGATGTAGAACATACCTGGCAAGTCGGACGACTCAGATCGAGTCAAAGACCATTGAAAATCCACATCATCACTTGGGAAAGAACACAACCAATCATAGCCCACAAAAATAGGAGGTCGTAATCAGACAGTAGGCCCCACCAAGCCTCGTTGCTTCAAGATCCAAGCCACGTGTCGCCTTTTCACAAACCTCGCAGTACTTTAGGAACATTTACTCTGCTCGTGCGAGGCCTGCGAGGGATGGTTGTTATTAATCCTCGTTATTGAAATTCCACTAGTGAAAAGACAACCACCTGTCACTACTGGTGCCTCGAGAAAAGACCCCACTCCTCCATAAAAGCCAGATGGTGGCATCTCGTAGACCTCGCACTACTTTAGTGACATCAGCAAGAAAACTTGCGAGGTTTGCGAGAAATGGTCTAGATCGAATCTTATGATCGGACGGTTCACCAAGCTGCATAGAACATATAGAGTATTCCGGTGGGACCAGCTGGTAAAACCTTTGGCAGTACAAATATTTAAGCTTAGGTGGCAAAAAAGAGACTGATAGGTTGGGTAAAAGGGGCCGGTAAGAGCACGAAGGAAAGGCTCAATCAGGCAACTTAAGTGACCGGTAACCCTCAATAGCAAGTCAACATTGAAATATAACAATAAGGCTTTCTAAAGAATATCGATCATATTTTATGAGAAATCAAAAAACCCTAAACCCAAACTATCAGACCTCTAGTCCTGTAAAAAGTAACTAGCCATGCCCAATCTGGATATAAATTTTGACAAATTTCTAAGAGTCCCATCAGTGGCTCTGACTGGGGATGTATGCCCCCTGCGGGCATAGCAAGAAATCAGAATTTTTGGCTTCGCAGACCAGACTACTGAATCACACAAGTGCCTTGACAAATGTTCTACCTCACTTTGTCAATTTGAACTTGTGTATATCAAACTTGGTGGCCCCAGGCCATCAAACAAGAGAATCAAAACTTGCCTCTATCAAAAACAAAAGTCTCTATCACCTGAAGTAAAACAAGTCTGCAATCTTTACTTTGTGATGCTTCAAAAATAATGGGGTAATAACCATGCCTGTAAGTATCATAATGTTTACTAATACTCCTCTGCACCAATTTAGTCAATGCCCTGTACCCAAACTTTAAAAGCAACATATGACCATGATAATATTTTACCTTACTCTGCCCCTGGTCATATTTCATAGAATGCTAGCTTAATTGAGCTGAGAAGTGGAAACATTCATAACTTATCTATTCTGCAACATCACACATTCTTGCATCATCATCAGTTTGTTCATAGAACTGAAAAATTTCATATAAAACAGTGTGCTTGTTATCCATACTTCCATTGCTCAACAAATATGATACATAACTCGGGGAATCCCCACCCTGGAAATTCCCACATAAGCTTGGTTTCCAGCACCTGAATTTTGTCAATTTGGAATACATCCTAGCATTACAAATGTCGGCAATACTAGCTACATTATTCTCCAAGGAATGTGTAAACACATTCATCTCAGGCCTCTCAATATACAGCTTTCCCTGTACTTATTCATTTATTCTCAAATATAAACCCTAAAAAATAGAGTCAGATATATCAATCTCAACCTGGTCAAAAGAGAAACAACAATATGCACTAGCCTCCTTGTTCTTCGTACCACCTGATGTCTTTGTTAATTTATAAGTGAAAATTTTGGCACAAGCTGAAAATGTTTCACCAACAATATCAATGTCACCTTTATTATAAGCTGAGAACTTTTCACCAACAATATCAATGTTACCTGGTAACAACAGATCACTCTTAGCTTCATACAAACAATTAGGTAAATCAATAGTACCAATATTTTCATCAATATGCTGGTTGTCTCCAGTACTATTCTTTTTATCACACACCTCATTGTTCTCAAGTTCCTCAACATTTATACAATAAGCTTGTTCCATTGCCAGGATACCTTGAGTATACTCTAAACATTTATCATTTGAAAGTTGTTCCTTCACTTGGAAACAAGTAAAATCATGAGGTTCCATATTTCCATACAACTCTGGTAAAAAGAAAAGCTTAGTTCCATCCTCAATACTGCAATCATTACTTCTGAAATCACAATCACCGGCGTGTAACAAAATCTCAGTGACATGAGCATTACAATTAGGATTAGGAAATACAATGGGTGTCTCACATAATCCTTCATCATGTTGCCCCTCAAATTCCTCTGTAGTTATCCAACTTTCTTCAAAAGGGCAAGCATTATCTTCATTTTGTGTAGATACATTCTTAGCCGATTCTGCAATCTCTATCCATTCAATAACTTGGGAGAAGTTAGCAGGTTTCAATTCTTCTGGCAGAGCACTTAGCCCCAATTCATAAAGTTCACAAAATAAATCAATGCATTCATAGTCATTAGGTCTATGAATTCTAGGAATTTGTATTAAAACACCTAAAAATCTCAAGAAAAACTCATATGGTGATTCTTTCTCTTGCCTCTTCATTTCATACAATTCTGGTACAAGAGAAGTTTGATCATCATCATTCAAACTGGGCTAGCTTTCAACTTGGATCTCATTATCATCACACTGCAATGGTGAAGATATTATAGTTTTTAAAACATCCTTATCATAATCAATGTTCTGAGTAGCCAACTCTGACATTTTACTAGTATGAGTTAGGCTAGGGTAATCAATACTTGTAGCCAGATACCCCTTCATCATTGAGTACTTCATGTTGTTTTCAATTTCCATAGCCATTTGATATGCTTGGTGTAGATTTGTAGGTTCTTTATCTCTTAGTAGGTAACCCATCATTTTGTCAAAAGCACCAAGATATACAACCAAGCATTCAGCCTCACTTGGTCTTATTTCTTTAGGGATTTCTCTTAGAGCTCTTGAAAATCTGAGATTAAAATATGGGATTAGCTCCTCTTCTTTTATGTGAATTCCCATAAAACCTTTTCTCATTATGTTGGGATTGAGTCTTTCACCAAATTTCTCCATAAAAACTATCACCAACTGATTCCATGAGTTAACAGAATAGGCAGGAAAATAGGAAAACCAATCCCTGGCATCACCCCTCAAGGATTGCACAAAAAGCTTCATGAAAACATCCTCATGACTGATTTCATAATCCCCCATTACATCTACAAAATGTTGTAAATGCTTAGAAACTGATTCTGCCCTTTGTCCTGTATATTTAGGCAAATATTTCCTAATATTTTTAGGAATTGGATTAGGGTAACCACTGATATCATTGAAAATAAAAGGCATATACCTTTGAGTTACAAATCCCCCCGAAGGGCTTAATGCAACTTGTTCTCTTTGCATATTTATGTCTGACCTTACATAAGGGAATGTTGAGTTAATGTGTCTCAACTTCCAGCTTGAAGCCCCTGTTTTCATGCCTTGGCAAAAAATTGATGTTCTCATCCCTTTACTGTTATACCATGCCTGGCTCTATTATGCCTTAACCGCTTTACCATGGTAGTTTGTTCATGCCTTGGTGGTACCATGGTGAAGGCCTTGGTGGGTATCTCATTACCACTCGCAGTCTCTTCCTTGGTCGCGGCGGTCGCAGTTGGCATCTTTCGGCCTGTCTTGTTGGTCACCGCCATACCGCGAGTGGTTATGCAACCGACTGTGGTGGCTGCGGTTAGACAGCCAGCGGTCTGGATGACGGTCACCGCTCTATCGTGGGGTGGCTTGTCGACCCCCACGGTAGTGCGGTTTGACTGTCAGCGGTCCCACAGACCGGTCACCACCTTACCGCGGTGAGGCCCATACTGGGTAGCGATAGCGTGGTGCTGACTTGGAACGAGCTCGGGTGTTCATGCCGCCACACCGTGGATGGGTCGGTTGGACTCAGCGGTAGTGTGGGGTGTCTTCGACGAGCTCGGTGGAGTCGAAGGGTGAGCTTGGACGAGCTCACCATATTATCGCGGGTCGACTCGGATGGAGCTACGGTAGCGCGAGCAAGTTAAGGACGAGCTCAAATGGCCAAACCGCCACACTGCGAATGGGTCGGTTTGACTTGGCGGTAGCATAGGGAAGCTTGGGTGAGCTCGACAAAGCTCACTGCATTACCGTGGATGGGTAGAGTCAACTCAGTGGTGGAGCAGTAGAGTCTTAGAGAGCTCAGATGAGCTCAGACCTAGTTTTGACCGAGTTCGAATCAAATTCAAATGCGATCAGTGAATAGTTGGTGGACACGTGGCAAGTTGACAACTTGTTGATTGGCCAAAAGCCAAAACGGTAAAAGCAGTAATTATAGGCTGACTTAGGCTGGCGAATAGGACTCGATTTGGGTGGTGGCATTAATGCTTGGGTGGCTCGATGTAGGGAGATCAACATGGGCAGATCGGTTGAGTGATTAGATGAGAGATTCATGAACCTGATGGTCGACGATTGGTTGATGACATTGAATGCAACGTATGACTTAGTGAGTCGAGTACAATATTACATAGGTCAAGTTTTTCGAACGGTATGTTAGAGATAACATTGTAACAGTGAAAAAGAACTGCAAGAGCTGTTGTGAGTTGATCAGAGAAGACTGAACATTGTATGTAATTGCTTCTATTACTGTAATACAATTGTCTTGACTTTGTGTGGTGGGTTTTTTACATGAAAAGGTTTTCCTACGTATATCCTGTGTCAATATGTGAATGCTTATTTCTGTTATCTATTTCTCTGGTTGTATTCATCTCAAGTAGTTTTAGAAGCTATTAGAACTTGTTTATGCTTTTCTCCTTTATTGTATTAGTTTTAAGGGAATGTATTCCACACTGTTGGGTCATTAGATCCACGTTGTCTTTCCCTTCAAGTGGTATCAGAGCCTGGCCCGTTGTGTTATCCTTGAAAGAAAGCTCAATTTTTTGTGCTAATACTATCTCAATGGGAGTCTTGCATTGTTAAAACTTGTTTCTATTTGAGATGGCGAGTACATTAGGTAGAGTAGATATTGAAAAGTTTATTCGTAGCAACTTTGAGTTATGGAAACTCAAAATGGAAGACTTGCTGGTGGATAGAGACCTCTGGTTAGCAGTGTCTAGAACTAAGCCACAAAGTATGATGCAAGAGGCTTGGGATCTTGCTGATAGAAAAGAAAGAGGTCTGATAAGACTGAGTCTAGCCGATTCTATACTCCTGAACGTCCATGAGGAGCAGTCTTCAGCTTCATTATGGAAGAAGCTTGGTGATATTTATCAAGGAAAGTCTCTGGTAAATAAGTTATTCCTAAGGAAGAAGTTGTACTCCTTGAAAATGGAAGAAGGTGCATCTATTGCAGACCATCTGAACTTGTTTAACATGAGTGTTACTCAACTGGCATCTATAGGTGTAAAGACTGAGGAGGAAGATTGTTGCATGCTCCTATTGTGTTCATTACTTGACAGTTGGGATCATCTGGTGATGGCTATTGGAAGCACAACCACTGCATTCAAGATGGATGATGTGGTTCCTTTGCTCTTGTCTGAAGAAATGTGAAGGAAGTCTTCTGAGATGGCCAAAGAGGCTCTCACTATTCGAGGTAGACCAAAGGAGAAAGGCAAGAAGAAAGACAAGAAGTCAAAATCCAAATCTGCAGGGAGATCAAAGTTTCCTGGTAAAAAGTTCAAGGTGAGATGCTGGAACTGTGGGAAACCTGGTCATATCCGGAAGGACTGCAAGGAGAAGAAGAAGAAGAATGCTTCTGACAATGAATCTTCTCAAAGTGATGCAGGCGCCTTCATTGCAGTAGCCTTGACAACTCAGGCATCAAATGATGTCTGGCTGGTTGACTCAGGTGCGTCATTTCACATGACGTCCAATAGAGAATGGTTCTCTAAATACGAGAAGTATGATGGTGGAAAGGTGTACTTGGCAAGTGATTCAACATTGGAGATAGTTGGTAGAGGAAGAGTTGAAATTCAGTTTCCTGATGGGAGAGTCAAAGGTATTGGTGGCGTACTTCACATACCAGGTCTGGCTTGAAATCTTCTTTTTGTCAGTAAGTTAAATGATGCTAGTGTAGAAGTTTCTTTCTCAAGTAAGGGATGTAAAATGGCTAGAGGTGTAATGGTGTTGGCTAAGGGTGTTCGTATTGGCACTCTATACAAGCTAAATGCACGTCATGTTCAATGTAACAGTGCTTCTGTAAAGTCAAGCAATGTTACTCCTGTAGAGAAAGATGAAGACACTTCTCTGTCTACAAATTCTTTGGAAGTAAAACTCCCAGCTAAGAAGACTATGTTATGGCATCATAGACTTGGTCACACAGGTGAGAAGGGTTTAAAAAACTTGAAGAATAAAAATCTTGTAGAAGGGCTTGATGATTGTAACCTTGAGTTTGATTTTTGCGAACACTGTATCTATGGAAAACAACACCGTGTTTCATTTTATTCTAGTCCTCATAAATCTTATGGTATATTGGATTATGTTCATTCATATGTGTTTGGTCTAGTTAATGTTCCTTCATTATTGAAGTCTACATATTATGTTTCTTTTATTGATGACTGTTCGAGAAGGGCATTTGTATACTTTCTTAAAAGTAAATCATAAGTGTTCAGTCGGTTTAAAGAATTTAAATCTTTGGTAGAGAATCAGACTGGAAGGAAAATTAAATATTTGAGGACAGACAATGGTGGTGAATTTTGTTCTACAAATTTTGAAAGGTATTGCACTGATCATGAAATTAAAAGGCATAAGACAACGCCTTACACTCCACAACAAAATAGAGTTGCTGAAAGGTTGAACAGGACACTGATGGAAAAGGAAAGGAGTATGCTGAGCGGTGCTGGTCTGGAGCAGAAGTTTTGGGCTGAGGTTGTGGCTACATCATGTTATCTACTAAACTGATCTCCTTGCTCTGCTCTTGTTGATAAGACACCTTTGGAAGCATGGTCTGGTAAGAAGCCCTCTCTAAGGCATGTCTGTGTCTTTGGCTGTGAGGCATATGTTTATGTGCCAAATGAAAAGAGATCAGAATTGGATAACAAGGCTGTCAAGTGTATTCTCATCGGCTATGGAGTTGGTGTGAAGGGATACAAGCTTTGGAATCTTGTTACTATGAAGGTTCTGTACAACAAAAGTGTGGTATTTCTTGAGCTAAAACCTTCAGTAAGCGATCAACAACTTGAGACAAATTAGAGTGACAAGAAGAAGGATGCAGTTGAGATTCCCCAAACTCCAAAAAGGGAAGAGTTGCATGGTGTACTTGAGACTAAGGAGAGCTCAAGCAGCTTTGGAAGTTTTGATGATGAAGAACCACAACTTCAGCCTGTAAGGAGGTCTACACAAGAAAAATGGCAACCTGAAAGGTATGGTTTCTCTATGTTAAATTCAAATTGTGCCTATGCCTTAATGACTAGCACTAATGAGCCTAGGACTATAAAAGAAGCAATCAACATGACTGATTCAAATTCTTGGCTGGAAGCCATGAATGAAGAGATGGATTCATTGAAAAAGAATGAAACCTGGGATTTGGTACCACTTCTTAAAGGGCGAAAGCCTATTGGCTGTAAGTTGATATTCAAAAAGAAGACAGGCATTGATGGTAGTGTTGAGAAGTATAAGGCACGACTGGTTGCAAAGGGATTTTCCCAAATTGAGGGAATTGATTATGGAGAGATTTTTTCCCTTGTAGCAAAGCTGACATCTATCAGATTTTTATTATCATTAGCAGCTATGTATGATTTTGAAATTGAATAGATGGATGTGAAGATAGCATTTCTCCATGGTGAGCTGGAAGAATAAATCTATATGTCTCAGCCTTAGCATTTCGTTGTGAAAGGTAAGCAAAATCTGATCTATAAGTTAAATAAATCTTTGTATGGTTTGAAGCAATCTCCTAGAATGTGGTACCAGAAATTTGAAACATTTGTGTTGTCTATGGGATTTGTAAGATCAAAATATGATCATTATGTTTATCATAAGTTTGAAAATGATCGTGTGCTTGTTATTACACTATACGTGGATGATATTTTATTCATAGGAAATAGCAAGTCTATGATTTCTGATCTTAAATCTCAGTTGTCTGCAAAGTTCAAAATAAAAGATCTTGGTACAGCAAGGTACATTCTTGGAATGGAGATAACGAGGGACAAAACAAGCAAAAAGCTTTGGGTCAGCCAGAGTAAGTATGTGAATACAGTTCTCGAGAAGTTTGGTATGAATGATTGCAAGCAGTTAGTTGTTCTAGTTATGCAGGGAATGAAGCTATCTGTTGAAGACTGTCCAAAGTCTACTACTGAGATGTAGGACATGATCAGTGTGCCATATACAAGTGTTGTTGGCAGTTTGATGTATGCTATGGTCTGCACAAGACTAGACATTGCCCAAGTAGTGGGAGTTCTAAGCCGTTTTATGGAAAATCCAGGTAGATCACATTGGGATGTTGTGAAAAGAGTATTCAGGTATTTGAAGGGGACTTCAGATTATGCTTTGTGTTACCATGGCAGTTTGGTTGCATCACAGAGGACTCTCAGCATTCAGGGATATGTTGATTCTGATTGGGCAGGGGGCATTGATAGCAGGCGGTCCACCAGTGGATACACATTCATCCTTAATGGTGGAACAATCAATTGGATGAGCAAGTGATAGGCTGTGGTTGCTTTATCCACGACAGAGGTAGAGTACATGGCTACAACTCACGCCTACAAGGAAGCTGTCTGGCTGAGGCGTTTATGTTCAGACATTGGTTTTAATGCAGGGCAGATCACTATTTTATGTGACAGCCAGAGTGCCATTTGTTTGGCAAAGAATCTGACTTTCCATTCCAAGACAAAGCACATTGATGTGCAGTTTCACTTCGTGAGGGACATGGTGGAAGATGGAAAGGTTTGTCTAGAAAAGGTCGATACCTTGAGGAATGTTGCAGATGCTTTGAAAAAGCCTATGAGCATAGACAAGTTCAGATGGTGTGCATAATTGATGGGCCTTGGGGCCTATGACAGACAATAATTTTTCAAAGCCATAGGGGAGCTGGAAGTGTTCACCAAGTGGGAGCTTGTTGAGAAAATGATTCTCAACTTCTAGCTTGAAGCCCTTGTTTTCATGCCTTGGCGAAAAATTAATGTTCTCATCCCTTTATCGTCATACTGCGCCTGGCTCTGTTATGCCTTAACCACTTACCGTGGCAGTCTATTCATGCCTTGGCGGTACCACGGTGAAGGCCTTGGTGGTTATCTCGTTACCGCTCGTAGTCTCTTCCTTGGCCGCGGTGGTCGCGGTTGGCATCTTTCAGCCTGTCTTGTTGGTCACCGCCATACCGCGAGCGGTTATGCAACTGACCACGGTGGTTATGGTTAGAACACCAATAGTCTGGTTGATGGTCACCACTCTACCATGGGGTGGCTTGTCAGCCCCCACGGTAGTGCATTTTGAGCATTAGCGGTCCCACAGACCGGTCACCGCCTTACCGTGGTTAGACCCAGACTGGGTAGTGGTAGCACAGTGCTAACTTGGAATGAGCTCGGCTGTTCATGCCGCCATACCACGGATGGGTCAGTTGGACTTGACAGTAGTGCGGGGTGTCTTCGACGAGCTCAGTGGAGTCGAAGGGTGAGCTCGGACGAGCTCACCGCATTACCGTAGGTCGACTCGAATGGAGTTGCGGTAGCACAGGCAAGTTAAGGAGGAGCTCAGATGGCCAAACTGCCACACTGCGAATGGGTCGGTTCGACTCGGTGGTAGCACGAGGAAGCTTGGGTGAGCTTGGCAGAGCTCACCGCATTACCGCGGATGGGTAGAGTCATCTCGGTGGTGGAGCAATAGAGTCTTAGAGAGTTCGGATGAGCTCAAACCTGGTTTTGACCGAGTTGGACTCAGAGTAAAATGGGATTAGTGAATAGTTGGTGGATGCATGGCAGGTTGACAACTTGTTGATTGGCCAAAAGCTAAAACTGTAAAAGCAGTAATTGCAAGCTGACTTAGGCTGGTGAACAGGACCCAATTTGGGTGGTGGCATTAATGCCTAGGTGGCTCGATGCAGGGAGATCAACATGGGCATATCAGTTGCGTGATTGGTTGATGACATTGAATGCAACATATGACTTAGTAAGTTGATTATAATATTGCATAGGTCAAGTTTTTCGAATGGTATGTTAGAGATAACATTGTAACAGTGAAAAAGAACTGCAAGAGCTACTGTGAGCTGATCAGAGAAGACTGAACATTGTTTGTAATTTCTTTTATTACTGTAATACAATTGTCTTGACTTTGTGTGGTTGGTTTTTAACCTGAAAAAGGTTTTCCCACGTATATCCTATGTCAATCTGTGAATTCTTAATTCTGTTATCTATTTCTCTGGTTGTATTCATCTCAAGTAGTTTTAGAAGATATTAGAACCTGTTTATGCTTTTCTCCTCTATTGTATTAGTGTTAAGGTAATGTATTCCGCACTGTTGGGTCATTAGATCCACATTGTCTTTCCCTTCAGGGAAATCACTTATACCCATTTCAAATTTGTCAAAATCAATACATGTTTATCAAACATATCATTTACCATCTCAACCATGATTCCATTAGTGACTGAAATTATTATTCCTTGCTTTCAGAGATATGATGCAACATAAACATTGTTTCATAAGTCATTTTACATATTGCATTATTAGAAGTATGGTAAAACTAATCATTGTTCCTTTCTTGATGCTAAACATCTAGTTTGGAACCATTTGTCATCTTTAATTAAAAACACCCCTTACAATTAGAGATAGTGAACTATTTGGATTTAATGAAATACCTGGTAATTTTGGAAATAGTTGTTATTCTTCTCTCCCTGACTGTAAATATCATAGATATGGGACTTTTCCTTCATTCATCAACTAGTTCTTCAGATAGAGTCGCCACCTCTATAACAGAGGACTGAATTTTAGAAGAAATATGAAATTCCTTTTCAAAGCTTGATAGATTTTGGGTTTTTACCCACAACAGAGTCATACCACAAAAATTATAACACCATGCCGCTACCAATCTCTTTCAAAACCACAATCCATCACCATCAAAATTTAACATTCAACTTCACTTAAACAAATGATTCTGGATAGCCTCCTTCAACCCCAGTGGTTTCTCCTTTCTCTTTTTCTTTTAAATTTCTCAGAAGTTCTCCCCAATAAAACCACCATTCAACTGATGATTTAGGCAGAAAGTCTATTCCATTGAGTTTAACCTTTAAGGGTACACGTAATATGTCAATGAACGTAATGGAAGTTATAACAAGACTGTCTGCACCCAAACTACCGAGTCTTTTGCTAGCACAACACCACAGATCATAGGATTTGTAGGTGTATTTCAACAACCTCATCCATGTAGGGTTGAACAACTTTCACTATTTAAATTCAGAATAACAAATCATTTGATATGACTCTATAACCATCTGCAACTGGTGATTCACAACTTCCCCAGCAGAGTCGCCATTTTGTTGGTGTTTAATTTTTCCCAGCTAAGGCTTTGTAATTCTCTAAGAGGTAGCCAACCTCCATACTCAAGAACCACAAAGGCTAGTGGCCAACTGATGAGATTCAGTCAAAAATTGAGATCTCCTACACTTTTGGCTCTGTGAAACCAAGGAGGGTTTTCCTAAATATGTTCATACAAATATTTCCTAATCTAGTAAGAACACTTCTCCAAACAGATGCAATCCCCATAAACGCAATTAGATAGTAATTATCCTGGTTGCAGCAAACCGAAGCATAACAACAATTATCCAAAAGCAATAGGACTAAAAATTATCACAAGATTTAAATCTCTGAAGAGACAAGGTTTGATGTATTAAATTTGTTCAAATTTAAACCACTGTGCTTAGAACCCAACTCTGTACTCTCAAACAGGGATCCTAAAGAAATTATCCAGTGCCTCACCCATTGGGCAGGAGTCATATAAAACACAACCCAAATACTTTGAACATATCACCATAGTGATTTACACCATGAGATTTTCAGCTTATCAAAACACTACTACTTAAGGAATCCTGAAGACGATATCACAAATCTGCAACTCATTTTAAGCAATTTAATTAACTTATTAAGTTAAAGCATGAAAATGAGATACACATTCAAATATACCATTGAAGTTGAATGAATATATCGTTGATAAAATCATTCACAACTTATGACACAAAACCAAGAGAGCAATTGTTCTAATTCATTGTTCTTTATTGCTTCAGTATCTGTAATTACATAAGCATGGACTGCTTGTTCTATAATATTCATACCCTAAAGATGATACACTAGCTAATATCTTTAGCAGAACCTTCAATAAACAAACTTGTCTATGCAAGAAACTAAGCCACCAGATACAAAAATCTGACCCTTAACAATGAGCTGTGAAATCTCCTTTATAGGATAGGAGGGCAACAAAGCATCAGACTACATTGTTAATTTCAAAATGAATTTCATTTAGAATGAAATTCAAATTCACATTCCTCATCATTGGAGAACAAAGTGCATGATCCAAGGAATAAAAAAATGGTTACACCCAATAACCAGTCGGAGAACAAAAAGAGAATGTGTCACGCACGCGCACACCCACATCACCAAAGCAAACCACTAGGAAAACACCACCCATGAGCAACAGACCCAACACCAGCAATCATTTGGTTAACACACGACCTCGGTATAAGCGACCACTTCTGGTTCTCACCTTAGTAAGAGGCAAAACCACCTTCTTCTTTCCATCCACATTAGCACAAAATCCATCCACCTGGCACCGTGCCATTGCAGTTATTGGTGCAACTGCAAGGACCTCTTCGTTTACACCCATGAGCTCGGCTAAGGCCACAAGATAACAATGATAATCTGAGTCAGTCTCAGAACCATCACTGTCAGAACTTGAAGAAAGCACAACAAGGGAATTAGAACGCCCCGACCTCTTTCCCATACCTTGGATACTTGTCTCAGGAACATCCAGAGGACACTGTTTCTTTTCTTAGTGTGAAATCCTTGCACCTATCCTTGCACTTCGACGTGGATCAAACTTATCCATTGTAGAAGTGTAACTTAGAGACTGTAGACAATTCCACTACTTGCCAACTCAAAAAATTACAATGATAATATTGAGCAACTCAGCAGATACTTATAGAATAATCAGGTGCAGGGAGTATTAATTTTCCCAAATGCTCGCATGGGTATGCAAATGATTATTGGCTGATATTGCCACCACAAATTTATTTTAGGTGTACAGTGCATCATTATTTCTATCAAGAAGTTATTGCTCGCACAGAAGGGAATCAAGAGAAAATCCACTGAAAAACCCGTGCCATTAATGAAAACAAGTTGCAGAGCATAAAATCTCCTCACACAGATGATCAGTAACCATTTTGAAATTGCATCATTGATGTAGAGCATACCTGGCAAGTCGGATGACTCAGATCAAGTCAAAGACCATTGAAAATCCACATCATCGCTTGGGAAAGAACACAACCAATAATAGCCCACGAAAACAAGAGGTCGCAATCGGACAGTAGGCCCCACCAAGCCCCGTTGCTTCAAGAGCCAAGCCATGTGTCGCCTTTTCGCAAACCTCACAGTACTTCAGGAACATTTACTCTACTCGTGCGAGGCCTGTGAGGGATGGCCGTTATTAATCCCCATTATTAAAATTCCACTAGTGAAAAGACAACCACCTGTCACTACTAGCGCCTTGGGAAAAAACCCCACTCCTTCATAAAAGCCAGATGGCGGCATCTCACAGACCTCTCACTACTTTAGTGACATTAGCAAGAAAACCTATGAGGTTTGGGAGAAACGGTCTAGATCGAATCCCGTGATCGGACGGTTCACCAAGCCGCATAGAACATATAGAATATTTTGGTGGGATCGGCCGGTAAAACCTTTAGCGGTACAAATATTTAAGCTTAGGTGGCAAAAAAGAGACCGATAGGCTAGTTAAAAGGGCTCGGTAAGAGCACGAAGGAAAGGCTCAATCAGGCAACTTAAGTGACTGGTAACCCTCAATAACAAGTCACCATTGAAATATAACAATAATGGTTTCTAAAGAATACTGATCATATTTTATGAGAAATAAAAAAACCCTAAACCCAAACTATCACACCTCGAGTCCTGTAAAAAGTAACCAAGCATGCCCAATCTGGACAAAATTTTTGACAAATTTCTAAGAGTCCTATCATTCTTCACTATCTATTTTTGCTACAACAAATGATAGGGTCATGCTCCTCATTCATAGATTGAAAATCATCATTGATTTCTTTAGTACAATTATCCACAGATGATTGCTCCAGTTGAAGGTAAGTGCACACACTATCATATTCATCTACACTGTTGTCATTCAAGGCAACAAAACCTTCATCTACCTATCTACAAACACAATCATCATTTGATATTGTGCGTCTACTTGAGTCCATATCCAAATAATCATTATCTTCAACAACAAGTTCACCATCAACAACCTTTATTCTTGAGGACAATGAATTTGCAACCATGTCCCTTCTTAGATCATCAATGAAATCAAGGCACCTGTATCATCCTAGATTTTCTGCAAGTGTGACTAGATAAACAATGTTAAATCCTAATCTAAACAATAATCTAAAATCTAACAACAAAGAACGAATAAGTAAACTAAATAATAAAACCAAAATGATCTCACCAAATATGCGTTCACCCTTTCGAATTATCTCTATTGCTCTTCTCCATTTTGCCTCTTTAGTATTCTTTCCCTCAGATTTTTGTGTTTGAATGCAAGTATAGCTTTGTCGAGTGTCTAAGCAAAATATCGAAGAATAGTTTCTCTTCGCAAAAGTGTATGATTTCGGGAGAGGAATAATGATAATGATAGGCCATTTTATAGATTTTGGGTTTTCGAATGATCGACTCAGATTGAAAGAGAGATCGACGGATGAGATTGATGAATGTCATGCAATATGAGTTCTATCTCAGATAGAACATGAGTTAGAATGCGAGTTAGAACATGAGTTAGGAAAGACAGAAGATAGAGACTAAGTTAGAACGTGAGTTAGAACACAAGTTCAAGATCTTAATCTCCAAAAATAGAAGAACTAGACTTTGAATGCAAAAGCCAAAGTTAGGATTTGAAGATGAAGAATTCAAATGCATAATTAATTAATTAAATAAAGATATTTAATTAATAAATGCATACATTCATATGAGTTAGAACTAGTTAATCGACTAGTTGTAACAGAGAGTCTTCTCGCAGAGATAAACTAGTGTTGAATTCAGAGATAAATGGAGAACTAAAAATAGATCTCGAGTCAGAAGGTGTGTGAATGAATTAGATAACTGAATGATAGAGGAATGTGACATAATTAATTAAATATGAATTTAATTCAACATTCGAAAATAAGAGACTTTAATTAAATAAATAAAGATAATTTATTTAATTTGACTGTTGAAAAGGATAAAATATGAATAATTAAATAATAAATATTTAATTATAGATAAAGGGGGTTAAATGAATAATTAAATAAAGATATTTAATTATAGTTGGAAAAGCATGATAAAGGGGTAATTAAATAATAAATTATTTAATTGATAGATAAAGGGGGAAGAATTAATTAGTTCGCAACATAATTAAATAAATATGATTTATTTAATTAATCAAGTTGAATAAAGATTAATAATGAATTAATTAAAAAGGGGTATTTAATTAATAGAGGAAATATGTGTTAGAAAGGGTAATTAAATAATTGACATTATTTAATCAAGACCACGGACTATAGAAAATTATGTTGAATATGTACTCGCAGGCCTAGACCAATTTTCGGTATCTACAACACCTATATTATTTTTTCATGTTTGTCAAATGAAACTCTTCTCATATTGAATCAAAACCTAGAGAGATATCATAGACTGAAAGAAATATATCAATATCAATACAAGCAAGTGTGTTAAGTTTGCAATCATTTGGGATTCAGTAAAGGGAAACAACAAACCTATGATTGAACTCCATGCTTGACTCTCCTTCTTGCCATTTGATATTTTCCAATTCCTCAACAAGAGTAACAGGGTCTAAGTGCAAAAAATATTCCTCTTCAAATACAGTCACAAGTTGATTCCATGAAGCAAAAAATTATTCGAGAAAACTCAGATACCAATTCTTTGCCTTTCCATCTAGTGACCTAACAAAAAATCTCATCCACGAGTCTTCATTTTCAAACTGAGACTTCTCCATGAATTTTAAATATACCTCAGCATGTGCATCCCCATCCAATTGATCAT
Source organism: Sequoiadendron giganteum (assembly GCA_007115665.2). Classification (NCBI taxonomy): domain Eukaryota; kingdom Viridiplantae; phylum Streptophyta; class Pinopsida; order Cupressales; family Cupressaceae; genus Sequoiadendron; species Sequoiadendron giganteum. The sequence goes on along the minus strand of CM021100.1, from coordinate 782,129,765 downwards.
AACCATCAAACCTGGGAATCAATCTATAGATTGAGTCTCTCATCATTTTCCTTTCATAGTTGACCCAAGAAAGGTCAAGATACTTATAAATGGGGTTGAGCGAGACAACAGGAGACGAAGAAGCCCAATTTTATATAACATTAGGAGATCTTTGTGATTTTAGAGCCTTGACTCAAAACTCACATTGCTTCTCGATCTCTTTAAGCTTATCTATCCTTAACTTGTTTTCAAGTATGGATACTTGTATAATTGAATTCGAATATAGTTTTTGTGCTAGGTTGTATGAACAATAGGTTGATTCACGCTCATAACATTCCTAGACATGCATCCTATCATACTCCCTAGGGTTTGAATTATATGTTACATTTGATGAAGTATCCTTAGGGTATATGCATATGTTCCAACTATTCATTGTTGGTTATAATTACTTATGCAGGGTAGAATAGAGAGGATAAAGAATTTTTTTTCTTCATGACACTATAGCTTGTAAAGGGAGAACTAGAATGGTTATATACATATATACAAATGAAAACTTATCCCATCTACAACTATATGATTCTCAACATTTATTTATTTTGATAGAATATTAGGCTTTCTCAATTCCCTTTCTCTTTGTGCTAGTAATCAGTGAATAATTTTTTTTCTAAGAGCTTCTTGTAACTAACCTTCTTACACAAGTTTTCTCCTCAAAGAAAGAAAAAAGATAAAATACTTGGAGGTGTATTGTAACTGTTTCAATTCTTCTATCTCTAACTAGAAGCTTAGTAAGCCTAAGGTCTTCTTCAATATTCAACAGGCTCATTCATGGAGTATCCACCTCTCATTAGGGGATAAGATCTTTCAAGCAGCAAAAATCTTATCAAAGATCAAGTTTATTCTAGATTCACTCCACTAGTAGAGCATTTTTAAAAATTATTCATGCATGCTACAACAAATTCCTTCTCCAATTGTGAAGATCTTCAAATTATATGAATCATCTTGTCCCCGACAACGATACCAATTTTTTGGCATAAGTTGACAGGATAAAAAACTTACCCAAATAAAATGAACAATTGAAGACTTATTCTGTTACCAAGGCTCTAGAAATTTTCTTTTGTCTTTAGATCCCTGGAAATGAAACAAATTTTGTTGGCATAATTTGATGAGATTCCAAAATTACCCAGACAAAATGAATAGATGCAAACTTCTTTTGTTACCAAGGCTCTAAAAATATTATTTTATCTTTTATATCCCCAACAACAACACTAATTTTCTTGGTGATTGAAGTTGTTGGTCCCAAATCCATAAGGTTTGATAATCTTCTAGGTTCTAGGAGTGTCAAACTTAGAAAATTACCACAAACTTATATTCAGGTTGGGAAACTAAGGACCAATGATTGAGGTGGGTAATGTTGAAATTTTGGAGATGTTGGAAGATTGAGTTGTTTGTGAGTTTCTTGGGTGTTCATTGATGTCCTACTTCAATATAGTTGCACAAATTGTTGGTCAGACTTGTGTTTAGGGAGACTGTTGTAGTTGGAAAGTGTTGCATGTTGCATATGTTGTAGATGTGTTGTAGAGATGTTAGTAATGTTGTTGATGAATTTAGTTCACTTGGTGTCCAAGTGCTTTTGAGAAAATTTGACTAAAAGAGAGTTCAATATGATAGAGTGGTGTTCAGTGTTTTTATTTGTATTTCTTCATGATTCAAGATATGCTCATGTGGTTTATATGTGATGATTAAAGGTTTAAAAAGGTGTCATATCTATATTTTTGGGTTTTGGATTGTACTACAATGGAAGATGTGTTTTACAAAATGTTTGTCTAGTGAAATAGGGTGTTTGGGAGAAATGAGATTGCTTCGTATTTCTCTACAGTGAAGGTTTTGGTGTTGTGGATCTAGGAACATGCTTATATCATTTGTATCTACCTTCCCTAGAAGTTTTAGATTATGAGTTGTTCCACAAAGTTTTCTAGGGTGTTGGATATATGTGCTAGTGTGTCTAGTTGCACAAAATGAAGGTGCTCTTGAGTTTCATGTGGTTGCAGTAGTTGTGCAAAGTATTCTGATGATGTTGTGTAACACACTAAATTTTCACTGAAGTAAATTTTTCTAAGTTTTCACTTTTCAAATAAATAAACTATGTAACTTAACCATTTCCATAAAAACAATTATTTATAGAGAAAAAATCAACATAGATGTTATAACAATAATCAAAATTTATTCCATTCCAATATAATATACCACATAGTAAAATATTTCCAAGAATTTGTACAAAGTTCATACATAGCTCAACCAAGCTTCAAGCAATAGATATAGATGGTCCAAAAAAATCCTCTCAAATCTTTGGTCTCCTATCACCTGCTGAGGAGGAGAAGCATCACACAAGCGTGTTTTCGCCAACCACAGACTCATATGTGGTCCCCCACACATCTATCATAATCATAAGATAGATGGACCTACCCTTTGATGAAGAGATTGGTGGAGTAACCTCGTAATGACAACCCGTTGATGGTGTTTTTTGCACAACAACAACTCAGATATAATATAAAATATCCTATCTCTCTTAAAAGGTTGATCTCTATGAACAAAGAGATAACCCCAAGGTCTTTCGGGTGTCAGGTCATGATAGTGCAGTGGAACCACTCAGTGATAAATGTGAAAATATTGGTAATCACAAAGGGACCTTACAAAGAAAATGCTGGAGACTCTAAACTTATCAGATTTTGCAATAGAGTGATACTTGAGTTCCTACTTTAACCATAGTTCAAATAAATAGCAAAAGGTAAGGGTTTCAGAGATCCTAAGATTTATATTACTCCTAAGATCAACAATACTGATGAAGAAATACTTGGAACAAACTAGTCCCTTTAAAACTACTTTCTATTTAACCTAGACTATACCTGCAATCTCACATAAACAATGCAATCTTCTAAGGAATTAAATATTTTTAGATTATGCACATTCATCCAAGCCAACCTTAGTTTTTCAGTTGACATGGATAAGTGCCCACAATTGAACTAAGCAGATAAATAACAGGTATAGGTTGACCTTGCACAATAGTCCCACAATCAAGAAGCTGCCCAAAGTATGAACCAAAGATTGCTACAACACTCCAAGCATTAAATCACAAGCACCATTAAATTATTTACTCTAAATCTAAAATACATTCAGATATTTCCAAGAAATTTGGAAGATAGAATAAGAACCATGCAAGACAAATTAATCCAAAGAAGACACCAATAATAACACAATGTCTTCACTTGTATTAAATCACCAGTAATAGCAGCAATTCTGATATTTTGTGTTACAATATTTGCTTGAAAATGAAACTAACTACTAATTCTTCTAATCGACTGTCTAACCCTTTACAAACTTGTCTAACCTCTATTTTCCAACAATAACCTGCCTTTTTTTTAACCAACCAACAAATGAGGTGAAATGCCATAATTATAGAAATCTTCTTCCATGCTGGCCCAAGCTAGGGTTACAAAGAAGGTCGACCACCAACCATATTAGCCCAAGCAGCTCGCAATAAATCATCATCTTGCAATGAATGCATAAGGTGCCCCTTCAAATCAGCCTGGGATCTCTACAAATCTCAATTCAGATCGAACAAACCTCGCAGGTCCCTTTGCCATTAGTGTCCCACTGGTGCGAAGCAACATAAGGGTAACACACATGTCATATGAGTGTAAATACGAGCCACCGACCAACAACTGAGTTGGGCCTCTCCAACGACTCCAATCAAGTCAAACCAACTTGAATTCCCCCACGTCATGCCCAACTCGGATGAATGGCCCTTGAGTGTGTTGACCTAGCCATGTATGAGAGAGTTTCACCTGCCCAAAGCCGCAAAATGCACCTGGCTGCAATCCCGCAAAGTACACCCACTTCTTCCTCTTGGCCTTGACAACAACATTCTGCCCAATCCAACCTGCATTCAAAGTGGCCACCATTAATATTCATTATGGCATGAAAATATGTGTTAATCAATCATAAAAAACATGCTAATCATGAAAGGAATCCAGAAGAGCCATCAAAATCCAATAAAGCTTCATTAAAGCAACCCCCTGCCAAGGTTCAAGATTTTCACCCCCTTGCAGAATTCAAGTTAGGAAGGAATTTTAGGAAATTCTGGGCCAGGCGGATTTTAGCGAGAGAAGCACATAAATTACCAAAAGGCCAATCAATCATCAATCAAAACTCCAAAAATGTCTGCACATATCATTAAATCATCCAAATGCATCATGCAATGCAGAACCATTACCAGTCAGATCATGAATCTTCTTAGTCTTTGACAAATAGCAGACTTTCAAAAAAATCCGATAGGGATGGAAATCACTGAAACCAGCAAAACTTAGCTTATCATGGGAAAATGAAGTAGGGACAGATTATCTAGATTTTCCCAAGGCAACGGATTCCTACGAAGTCAACATAATTCTCACATCATTGACCAACAATCTGGCCTCCCAATGCCCCCAAAGCGACTAAAACCACGTCACCGCAAGCCAAGCACGAAGCCCTATGGTATCGAGGTTAAAAACCCAAGACGCAACCCAAGAAAACAAAGATGCGAAGGAAATTTTGGAGGAATCTGGGGAAGAAAGAATTCCACGGAGCACCAAAATCTTCAAAGACAGTGCATAACCAAACCCGAGACACAACCCGGGAAAACAAAGAGGTGAAGGAATTTTTGGAGGAATCTGGGGAAGACAAAATTCCATAGAGCACCAAAATCTCCGAAGACAGTGCAAAACCAGCCCCGAGACGCAACTCAGAAAAATGAAGAGGCGAAGGAAATTTCAGAGGAATATGGGGAAGACAAAGTTCCACTGAGCACCAAAATCTCCAAAGACAGTGCAGAACCAGCCCCGTCGGGCTTTTTAGGCAGCCGAGGAAATCCGCTTGAGGGAAAAAATCCTGAAATCAGGGAAAAACCTAAAATTGTCCAAAAGACTTAGAATTTTCAATGTGTTAGCATAATGGGGGCACTTTATGAGCAAGATAATCATTTAGGAAGATTATAACATAACCCAAATCCAGGACCAAAGGACCAAAGCACCAAAAACCAAAAAACTCAAGATTTTTAAAGACAAGCTCAAAAAAGGGAAAGGCCACAAAAAATAGCCAAAAGGCCAGGAAAAAGAGGGTTCCTACTTTCAGTGGGGCATGTGTGCAAAACTACACAAAAAATGGTGACTTCCTTGGGGAAATGCTCTAGAGCATTTCAATGACAAACTAGAATCAACCCAGAATCTCTAGTTTCACAGACCAGATATGGATGGATCAGGTTACCTATGGACAAGGTTTCAAAAATCACAAACAAGAAAACCTTTCCTGTACCAAGGTCGAAGTGTGTGTATATGCATTCATTTCATTTTCCCTCAGCGGCAACAGGGACCAAACTTAGTCTGATAGGGCTACATAAAGATTCCAACTCCAAAAGCAGCCTGGATAAAGTCTCACTGCCAGTCAGACGTCCATAGCCCTGATGAGGTTATCATTGTGACCCTCCCTAACATAGATCTACTGTCAACCAGGCATCCATAGCCTCGATAGAGATACTAGGATACCCCTGATAAGGTGAACATTTATTTTCTTTTTCTTTTCTTTTGATATTCTCTTTGAGATCTTTTAAACCTTCTCTTTCACCTTGCAAGCAATGAAGCTCGCACTTAGGGATGAGAACCACAATGGCACTGGAGTAGAATATAATATTTTTCACCCAATCATACCTCACAAGGACCATATGCAACCTTGGAAACCTTAAGATTTGTGTGTACGTATGAGACCCAAATACATTTTGGAATTTGACTTAATCAAGTGAATCCAATTCCAAGCATATGCAACATAAGACAAAGGAAATCCACCAATTGACTCTGAAAAGATGATTGGATTTTTTAAAAGAAATTCCCAGAATGACCCCAAGCAAGCAACCAATCATACAGATGCAACAAGCCCAGAAGAAAGCAAGAAAACCCGACAACAGGAGTAGAGTAGAAAGCAAAACCAACTGAAGCAGACCTACCCTAACCAAAAGCAAAAACATAACAAAAATGAAACCTAGCCTACTTATGTACAAGGAAAGAGATGTAAACAACTCATGATTGGAAATAATGCTTCAAATACTGCCCATTGATAGGCAGTGAGAGTTTTCAAACATAAAGCATTATCTCCCAGAATCTCTACAATCTAATAAGGGTCGAGCCAAAGTCTATCGAATTTCCCATGCTCCCCTTTTCGGTCATGGGATTTATCCTAGTATAGAACCAAGTTAGAGATTCTAAAGGATTTTACCTTGGATCTCCTATCAAACCATCTTTTCACTACACCCTGATGCTTGGAAAAGTTTTCTAAGGCTTCATCTCTTCTCTCTTCAAGGTGTAACAATTTAGTTAAGTGGGCTTCACGCTTATCCTATCCACCATAATATTCATTGATAAATTGCAGGGTAGGGATCTTTAGCTGGATGTGAAATACAGGTTCCAAGCCATACACTAAGTGATAAGGAGAGGTTCCTAGGGATGTCTTCCATCTGGTACGATCTACCCAAAGAGAAAATCTAAGCTGGGTGTGCCAATTTTTAGGGTTCTTCTCTAGCAGCTTACGAATGACTGTCAACAGATTCTTGTTGGAAGACTCAACCAAACCATTGCCCTATGGGTAGTAATTAGATGCAAATTTTATGACAATTCCATGATCAAAATCCCAGTTAGAAAATTTCAATGATGCAAATGTAGGACCATTATCACAAACTAAAGCCAATGGACATCCAAAGCGATTAATAATACTTGACTCTACAAAATTGATTACCACCTCAGAAGTGCATTGCTTGCATGCAAGAGCCTCGATCCACTTGCTAAAGTAATCAGTTACAGTAAGAATATACATGTGGCATGTAGAGGAAGGTGGATTGATTGGACCTATGAAGTCCATTCCCCATTGTGCAAATGGTTTTACCTCTATGCTAGCTAAAGTGGAAGGGCTGCATGTTTCTCCCTACTTGCTGCAATCTGACACACATGAAAAGTCCTCACATGGTTATGTGTATCTTTGAACAAGGTAGGCCAATAATATCCTGCCCTCAGGATCTGATTTGCAGTGGAAGGTGTCGATCCATGGCTTGTGCCATATTTTCCATGAAATTCAGACATCACCCTTCTAACTTCTTCCTTCCCTAGGCACCTCAAATAAACCCCCTCATGATTTCTCTTATACAAGATAGCTCATTTCATCATAAAACTGCCCTTTTCAAACGTAGAGCTCTCCTTTGTACTACATCAAGGTGTTCAGGACACTGCTAGTTCAACATATAGTAGATGATTTCATCATATCAGTCTCCTAGAGACACTTCTTGGAGGTGATATTGTTGAGTTGTGAGGTCAGGACCTATCTCAGCCATTGTCTTTGTTAGTCCCTTCCCTCTCACCAATTTCATAGGCTGGATCTCAATATCATATTCCTATAACATAGTTACCCACTTAGCCCTGCATTCTCCCAATTCAGTCTGCATTAATAACAACTTTACTACAGGATCAAGTACTATAGCAAGGACCATATTTCTCAAGATATAGTGTATGAATTTCTTTACTGCTTGGACCAGGGCATAAGCCTATTTTTCTACATTAGGATATCTCAGTTTTGCATCCTTCAGAGGAGCACTCATAAAGGCTATGGTATGTTCATTTCCATGGTCGTACTTTTGGGTCAGCATGCCAACACAAGAATGTTCTGAAGGAAACGAATATATATAAAAGGGTTTGGCATAATCAGGACTTACCAATATTGGAGCTTCAACAATAGCTCTCTTGATTTCTCCAAATGCCTCCCTAGCTTCTGCACTCCATTCAACCTTTGCTTCCTATTTCAGCATGGCATTCAAGGGCTTTACTATTTCTGCAAATCTAGTGATAAAATTTCAGATGAAGTTGATTTTCCCAAAGAATGACTTCATTTTATTTTTGCTTGCAGGAGGCTGAATTTTCAGTATAGCCTCTACCTGTTTTGGATCAATGGCAATACCCTGTTTTGAAAAAACATACCCTAACAACTTTCCCTCAGTGACTCCAAAGATGCACTTCTTGGAATTAAGTGAGATGCCAAACTCTTTGCACCTTTGGAATACTTGGCATAAATCTACAATATAATCACCTCTCCTCTTAGAAAATACTATCAAATCATCCATGTAAATGATGATGCACCTACCAATGATGTCTTTGAAAGGAACATCCATTGCCCTTTGGAATGTAGCCTTGACATTGATTAATCTAAAGGGTATTCTTCTATAAGCAAAAGTTCCCCATTTTGTAGTAAAGGCAGTTTTGTGCCTATCCTCATATTTTACCATAACCTGATTGCATCCAGAGCACCCATCCAGAAAAGACATCATTTGAGACCCATTAACAATCTGAAGTACTTATTCCAATGAAGGGACTGGATAATTATTCTTCTCTGATGCCCTGTTAAGGTTCCTGAAATCAAGACATAGTCTGATTTATCCATTTTTCTTCCTTACTGGAACCAAGTTTTCAACCCATGTGGAATGTCTTACTGGAAATATGATTCATGTTAAAAGTAGCTTATGCACCTCCTTCTGAATGATGGGCTCCATCAGAGCATTAATTGGCCTCTGTCTTTACCTGAATGGCTTAACATTTGACTTTAGGGGAATAGTATGTGTAATGAATGAAGTATCATATGTCTTTAAGTCATCATAGCTCCATGCTATCACAGGTTGATAAGTGTGCAAGGCATCAATAATTCCTCTCCTTTCCTCTAGAGTGCACACTTTACCAATAAAGACATTTTTGACACCCTCCTGGGTCCCCATGTTGTACGTTTCACATTGACTGCTGAGAGATTCCCTTTTCACTTGTTGTTCCTGATCTTTTATCTTATCCAGATCAAAAATTCGTTCTAATTGGACCATCCCCCTTGGGATAGTATTAGTTTTCAGGTTAATGACCCCTTCTAGGTCCATTTCAGCCTTTTGAGGTTCTACCTCATCAATCACCTGGGAAGCAAACACATCACAACTAGTGATGAAATCAAGAATATGCTTGTCATCCTCAAACACCTTGAAATTTGTGACATTTCCAGGCATTGAGAGTACTGGGGTGAGCTCCATAGTGAACTTCTTCAAACCCAAGAGCAATGAGGGCTGCAATGTACTTGCTACTTGTGCTAGAGAATCGATAGTTTGATTCTTACCTCGGGGGATCAATTAAATGTTGAAGGAATCAAATCCTTCAATGAGATCCCATACTTTATGCCTGTAGTTGGTCATTCTTCTGTTATGGCATGAGTATTGTTTCCTTACTTATTTAACTAACAACTCAGAATCTCCAAACACTTGCAAGATCCTGACTTCCTTTCTCAAGGCCATTAATAATCCATGGACCAAAGCCTCATATTTAGCTACATTATTAGTGCACTTGAACTAGATTCTATGATAAACAAAATAGGTTTTACCTTTAGGGCTGATTGGTTCAAATCTTGCTCCAGCACCCTGCTTCAATTTGGATCCATTAAATCTCAATATCCAGCAACCATCAGCTCTTGATTTCTTCAGACTAACCTTGTCCTTTCTACTACCCAGAGGCTCTTTAGGAGGCCTTGGGCTCTTCCCTTTTAGATCATTCTGAATGCTCTATATATCTAGCCTGACAGCTGGAGCTGGATTAATGCATCTTTGTATCTGATCCACTGTAGTTTGGCACAGGCAACACTCTAGCTCCGAGTGAGGGGAATTATGAACTCTACACCAATTGGAGAGAAACAATTCCTTAAAATCCATATTTCTACCCAGCTGAAACTAATCCTCCACACACTTCTAGATAAACTCTTGGAAATTATCTAGCAAGTTGAGTTCCCTATCTTCCTAATCACCAAGTTCCTTTGTTTGTTCAAGTAATGCTTCAGAACTATTGGCTCCTGATGTGGATTCATCAAAGAAGCCTTGCAACATAAAAAAATCTTCCGTGTTTGAGACAGGGCGACCAAGACATAGTTCCCCATGCTGACCTTTGACACCAATATCTCATTTGAAGTATTCTAATATTCAATGATCACATAATTCATTACGGGTTCTCTTTCAATTATGATTTGATTTGGGATTCCTTTTCAAGGGAGCCACATGTGAGAATGATGTGTGGATGTATATCCATTTAGTGCCTTGGTGAAATCTCGACCCAAGATCAAATCATAAGTGTCAGGAATATCTTCCACCTGAATATTAAGTACTTGTTGCACTCTAGGATCTAAAGCAACTTGCATGGGGATCATGTTCATTTCTCCCACTATATTTACTTATGTTTTGTCCAATTGGGTGACCTTCTTCTGAGAGGCTGTAGGGGTAAGACCTAGAGCCCTACAAAAAAAAAAAGGCATAACATTTGTAGATGCCCCTGAATCCATAAGACAATTGTGCAAATTCTTCCCAAATATATGAATAGAAATCAAGAAGGGAGGGGTTTCCATCTTGCCTTGGAACAAACTCAATTGAGTCTCAACTTGTGCAGCTTGGTTCTTATCCTTTTCTTTACCCCTATCTCCGGGCTATGCTTGAATTGGACCTTTAAGTGCCTGTGAACTAGGAGGCATGTTGACTACCTCATTGATTACTACTCCTTGTGGTGCTATACTTGAATTGAAAGACCCTAGGACTACATTTCTGATTTTAGGAACCCTTAACAACTCAAAATTAGAGAGACTCACCTTTACTTTCCCAAGTTCTTCAATCACATATTCACCTAATTGTCCCATAGTCATGTCAGTGTGGGTCTCCTTAGAATGATCGGTTTGCTTATCCTTTGCTGCATCGACATTGCTTCCTTTTGACATATCTTGTTGTCCTCCTTTTGCAAAGTATTGTGTTAGCACCCGAGGGTAAGATGGATTATTGCTGGCATATGGGTTTGGTGGAGTGGTAAAATTGTTTGGAGGAATAGATGTGGTAAATGGGCCTCTAGCTTGTGGATTCTTGTTAGGCCTATTCCTCAAATCATACTTTCTTGTAGGTTGCTGAAACATCTGTACTTCTTTAATACCAACCTCCTCTTCATCCAAGGGGCCATTATCATTTTCAGTTCCCTCATTAAATAACTGAGAGATTTCATCTTCATTGAGCACTTGTTCCACCTCCTCATTCTGGCTACTTGAATCATCCTCTGGTTCATTCTCTTCATCCGTCAGGAAAGGAGCATGATTCAAAACCAAAACTAGGGAATCATACAGATTTGAGGGTACCAACTCTCGACTAGTGGAGTTGTTTTCAACTTCATACTGAAAGATGGAAGCAACAGTTTGAAATTCAGAACAATCCAACTCAGAGTGTTGGCTTGTCTTGTGAAGCCTGCACCACCTTGACAAAGCTGCTTTGGCTAGATATACTCCACTTGGAGGTTTCTCTTGATTGGAAGGTTGATCCAGTGGAGTGGGGACTCCTCCATTATTAGGTCTGGTATTCCATGACCTATTCTTCCTAGGTGGTTATCTCCTTTCAAACCCTTGTCCACCTTGATGACCTCTATCAAAGTTTTGACCAGAACCCTGGCCTCTTTCAAAATTTTGATTTCTGTTAGAGTGCTACCCTCATGCAACATCCAGATTCTCCCTATTCTAATTTGATTGCATCCTCCTCTAAGAAAATTGGAGTTGGTTGTTCTGGCTCCTCAAGTTAGTTACCTCCATATTCAACTTCTTCACTTGCTTGGTTAGCTCATCTAACCTTTTCTAACTAGGACTACTGTAAGGCATTGAATTTACATTGTTTGGGGGGTATCTTGACACTCCTCCAGGACCCGCAAACCAATTCAAAACTTCTGAGTTTTGTAAATATATAGGGAAACCAACTTATGGTTGTGGATAAAGGGGTTGATTGGCACCCTGCTGCGGATAACTGGGTATTGGGTGAGCCTGACTTATTGGATGACCTGGGTGTGGAATGAAAGGCAGCTGTGGAATGGGATTCATAATGGGAGTGTGATTTGTTAGTGCCTGGTTAAGAACTTGGACTTGCCCAAGGTGAGCAGCTGGTCCTAGAGATGGTAGGGGTCCTGACATGTGTTGTCTCAGATCAGTACTGACCTTAACAACCTCTGTGTATGCAGTGAGCAGGGTAGTTGGAGGATTAGTTCTCCACTTAAGGAAGGTGGATGTAAGACTATCTAGGGCCTCAAAATAGACTTATAAGGCAGTGGAATCATCCACAGTGTAAGGTGTCTAAAATCTAGTGTATGCATGGTGGAACCTATTATTGAATGATCCTATAGGCTCATTGACTTCTCTCTTAACTTTGGTAAACTGCATGTAAAGCTCATTGGCACTGATGAGAATTTTAAACTTCTGCAGAAATGCAGTCTCAATTTCAACAAAGTCTACATGCAACATCTTCATGATTAATCCCTCTATCCCTCACACAGGTCTGAAAAATCCTAATATGCTCCTCTATTGTTCTATTAGGATCACTCGTGTGAAAATTAGAGCAAAAATGCTTAGGGTTCTTGGGCATAACATTGTAGTTGTTGAAGGATAAAGGGGATGGGTTATTTTCCAAGAAATCCATTGGTGGAGGTGGAGGTAGTAAAGGTTGAGTGATGACTGGTTGGGATTGTTGAATGGAACCAGCCTCAGAATCAAATGAAGATGAGGTGGATGAGGGTGAGAGTGGTGGAAATGATGGATTGGACGATGAATCCTCCCTTCTTGTAGTCCTTCTTGACCTAGTTGGAGGTGGTAGTTCTTGAAACTCTTCTTCTTCTCCTAGGGTGGATCTGGTTCTCCTTTTGAGTCTCTCAGGAGAAAAAGCATTTAGAAAATGCTCCAGCTTGCTTATTCAAACCCTCCTTCTAGAGCCAATCCCGTTGATCGTGTTCTCTGCACAACAACAACTCAGACATAATATAAAATATCATATTTCTCTTGAAAGGTTGATCTCTATGAACAAAGAGATAACCCCAAGGTCTCTTGGGTGTCAGGTCATGACAGTGCAGTGGAACCACTCAGTGATAAATGTGAAAATGCTGGTAAGCACAAAGGGACCTTACAAAGAAAATGCTAGAGACTCTAAACTTATTAGATTTTGCAACAAATTGATACTTGAGTTCCTACTTTAACCGTAATTCAAAGAAATAGCAAAAGGTAAGGGTTTCAAAGATCCTAAGATTGATTTTACTCCTAAGATCAACAATACCCATGAAGATATACTTGGAACAGACCAATCCATTTAAAACTACTTTCTGTTTAACCCAGACTATACCTGCAATCTCACATAAATAGTGCAATCTTCTAAGGAATTAAAGATTTTCAGATTATGTACATTCATCCAAGCCAACCTTAGTTTTGCAGTTGACATGGACAAGTGCCCATAATTAAACTAAGCACATAAATAACAGGTATAGGTTGAACTTGCATAGCAGTCCCACAATCAAGAAGCTACCCAAAGTATGAACCAAAGATTGCTACAACACTCCAAGCATTAAATAACAAGCACCATTAAATTATTTACTCTAAATCTAAAATACTTTCAAATATTTCCAAGCAATTTGGAAGATAGAATAAGAATCATGCAAGAAAAATCAATCCAAAGAAGACACCAATAATAACACAATGTCTTCACTTGTATTAAATCACTAGTAATAGCAACAATTTTGATATTCTGTGTTACAACATTTGCTTGAAAATGAAACTAACTCTTAATTCTTCTAATCGACTGTCTAACCCTTTACAAACTTGTCTAACCTCTATTTTCCAAAATAACTTGCATTTTTTTTAACCAACCAACAAATGATGTGAAATGCCATAATTATAGAAATCTTGTGCCATGATGGCTTGAGCTAGGGTTATAGAGAAGGCCGGCCACCAACCATATCGGCCCAAAGAACCCTCAATAAATCACTGTCCTGTAATGAATGCATGAGGTGCCCCCTCAGATCGGCCTAGGATCTCTACAAATCCCGATTCAGATCAAACAAACCCTGTAGGTCCCTTCGCCATTAATGTCCCATCAACATAAAGCAACAAAAGGGTAACACACGTGTCATATGAGTGTAAATACGAGCCACCGACAAATAGTTGAGCTGGGCCTCTCCAGTGACTTTGATCGAGTCAAACCAGCTTGAATTCCCCCACGTAATGCCCAACTCGGACGAATGACCCTCGAGCATGTTGACTTAGTCATGTACGAGTGAGTTTCACCTGCTCGTAGCCATAAAATGTACCTAGTTGTAATCCCACAAATCTTGCAAAGTACACCCACTTCTTCCTCTCGGCCTTGACAACAACAATCTGCCCAATCCAACCTGCATTCAAAGTGGCCATGACATGAAAATCTGTGTTAATCAATCATAAACAACATGCTAATCATCGAAGGAATCCAAAACAACCATTAGAATCTAATAAAACTTCATTAAAGCAACCCCCTACCAAGGTTCAGGATTTTCACCCCCTTGCGAAATTCAGGTTAGGAAGGAATTTCGGGAAATTTCGGGCTAGGCGGATTTTAGTGAGAGAAGCACATAAATCACCAAAAGGCCAATCACTCATCAGTCAAAACTCCAGAAATGTTTGCACATATCATTAAATCATCCAAATCCATCATGCAATGTAGAACCATTAATAGTCAGACCATGAATCTTCTCAATCTTCGACAAATAGTAGACTTTCAGAAAAATCTAACAGGGATGAAAATCACCGAAACTAGCAAAACTTAGCATATCATAAAAAAAAGTAGGGATGGATTATTGGGATTTTCCCAAGGAAATAGATTCCTATGAAGTCAACACAATTACCATACCATTGACCTACAATCTGGCCTCCCAATTCCCCCAAAACAACTAAAACTGTGCCACTGCAAGCCAAGCACGAAGCCCCCGTGGTATCAAGGTAAATAGCCCAAGATGCAACCCGGGAAAATGAAGAGATGAAGGAAATTTTGGAGGAATCCAGGGAAGACGAAATTAGACAGAGCACCAAAATCTCTTAAGACAGTGCAGAACCAGCCTTGAGATGCAACCCAGGAAAATGAAGAGGCAAAGGAAATTTCAGAGGAATCTAGGGAAGATGAAATTCCACGGAGCACCAAAATTTCCGAAGATAGTGCAGAACCAACGCCGAGATGCAACCTGAGAAAATGAAGAGGCGAAGGAAATTTCTGAGGAATTCGAGGAATAAAAAATTCCATGGAGCACCAAAATCTCTGAAGATAGCGTAGAACTAGCCCCATTGGGCATTTTAGGTAGCTGGGGAAATCCGCCCGAGGGGAAAAATCCTGAAATCAGGGAAAAACCCAAAATTATCCAAAAGAGTTAGAATTTTCCAAGTGTTAGCATAATGGGGGCACTTTACAAGCAAGATAATCATTTAGGAACATTGTAAAGTAACCCAAATCCAGGACCAAAGGACCAAAGGACCAAAAACAAAAAAACTCAAGATTTTCAAAGACAAGCTCAAAAAAGGGCAAGGCCACAGAAAAGAGCCAAAAGGCTAGGCAAAAGAGGGTCCCTGCTTTCAGTGGGGTGTGTGTGAAAAACTGCACAACACAACCATTCTGAGCTTAGTGTTGTGTCCTACATGACTAGAACTTGTATCCCTACAATTTGGAACTACCATGCATTACTGGATCATGATGAATTGACAGTGGAGCCAAAGGCAATCACACTACTTTTTCCAAAGTTTTCTCACTTAGTACTTCGAGTGATAGTCATCCTACTTACTTACACTACTAAATCTCAAGTTGACTTTATACCACCATAATTTATGCAAAGGTATTTCCTCCAATGGGTAATCTTTAACCTCAGAAATATCATATTCCCTTTCCCACAAGCTCTATGGTATTTCTACTCACAAAGTATAAGTATAAATTACTCTCCCTTCAATGGATAATTCAAATCCTAGGTGTAACTTACAAGCTATCTAATTCAATCAAATAACTTAGCTATGAATAACCCTTAAGCTATCCTTGTTTAATCATATCTAGTATATTAATACCTATGACAAATAATCCCTCCTATTATGGAGTAAATACAAGCACTTTCATAGAAAATCATAAAATGACTTCTTTTTCCTTTCCAACGCAAATGATATGATTCCCTAATGCAAGTAATCTCAAGGAGTTCAAATAAAACATTCAATTCTCAATCTTTCATAAATAAAGACAATTAAGAGAAGACTAGGTTTTCACGACTATAAACATGCTTAACCAATTGATTGACTTGACACACAACCTTCCAACAGTAGCTTGTTAGCTTACTTTAATCCCCTTAAAACAATACTTCACTACGACTTCTCTGTCAAGACAATAATATGCACTCACAAAGTAATTCACAACTCTCTCTCAATAACTCTCAACTCTCAAAATATATAACTCTTTGAATAATTGCAGCAGAATACGTTTATAGAAGAATCTAGAATAATGTGTTCCAATGAGAGAAATAGCCTCTCTATTTATATAGAAAATGGAGACTTTACAATGTACAGAAAAGGCATGCTAATTGATAGCTTCCTCCATGCAGATCTACTCATAACACACAGCTAAAAGGTGGCAGCAAACTAAGTGTAAAATCGACACAAAATGCTACAGATTGACCCTTTTATTTGACAGTAGCAAAAAACTAATTCAAATGTGCACATGCCCAAATGATTATAGTTGATTTGATACCATATTAGACTTCTATAGAAAATGGAGTTTACATAAGTTGGCACCGTGTATTTTCCAACTTCCTTATCTCTTGGCATGGTTTTACTCTTTGCAACAATCTTTTATTATCAAGCAACACCTATATTATGTCGACTTGGTCATAGTTCCTTTGAGCAATAGAGGAAAGATGAGTCGCTCCATTATAATAGTGTAAAAACAACACTTTGACCAACTCGTATTTTGTTGTATACTTTTCCTATTATCATGCATTTATAATACTTTATGGTGTAGGCTTATATTCCATCGCTTTGCATCTTAAACATAAGCATTCCAAGTTTAATGTATTCACTGCTATAAAACAACAATGTCATTTATATCGACTATGGTTTACCTCCATATCGGCCTTTATTGTTGCACAATACTCTTACATATAAATTGGCCTTTATCTTATAACATCATAAGTATTATTCAACCTATAATATGTGCATAACATATATACAATCCAGCTTGTATATAATACCATGTATATATAGATATATACTTATATGTACATATACATATATATATGTCAATAAATAAAATTAACACTATATCCCATATATATGTATATCCCATGTCAATTAAGTATGTATTCATTCAATATATAAATGAATAAGATCAAGTTAACATTCATAAAATGATAATATCGGCTGTATATATATATTCGTCTAGGTACATGTATATGTATGTATATATATCTTGATACATCCGTATCGACATTTTTGTTTGTCGAACATATGTATGTATCGACACATGTATACATATGGATATATGTATATATCTTATATATATACACACACTCAATTGCACAATCAAGCACATACACATTACTATCTTATTGATAGGGAACATTCATTTGATGTATATATACATATTCATATACATTCATATTGTTCATTCGATAAAACCATGCTCATAAGCAACCCGTTCATAAGCATTCATAGGTATGTCTACCTATGTACTCTCATGTGCATGTTCCTTTATGAGTATGTCCCATCATTGACATGCATATGTGTACATATACGTAAATCCCACTTGTGTTTACCTCATCAACTCAAGCATAGTAATATAAGGAAGAACTCATAAGCTCTAAACAAATAAACATCATCCAAGCATGCATTCGGCAGTAATCGAGACCCTTACTAATGCAAACACATCATACTAGGGATGACTTATCAATTCCTAACATAATAACTTGACTCAACCATTCTACCGTGAATGTGTGTGTAAGCTCAGCTAGGTTACATTACTTGTTACCAGACCAAGTTCTTCTCCTGAGTGAGACTTCCCCTCCACCTAGAGGAATGAACATGTACCTCCATCCAACTAACACATTCCAATGGTAGTCAATTGTTCGAGAATATATGCTCACATAATATTTCTCCATGGTTAGAATATCCAACTCAATAACCATCCATTACACATATATACGTTTCATCACATAACATTAAATGAAATAACATTCATTCATAATTCATTGATAAAAATGTGCAAGCACCTATATTCTCAATCAAAATTCAAAGTACATTCACACATGCAATAATTTACCCTAACTTAGTAATAGTAAATAGGGAATTACATAATGTGGTGTAACATACTCTCCCCTTATGAATCATCATCCCCGATGATTTTTATGGAGCAACATAAACTAGTTAAACAAACAACATATTATTTTCAAGTACTTTCAAATGCATTTAAAACATGTGGAAACTTTTATTGTATCTCAACATAGTCTTCCCAAGTGGCAGAGTCTTCCGCATATTGGTCCCACTGGACTTTGCCTTACAAAACCTCTATTACACAAGAAAAGCTTACATGTTCTAAGCACCTTGACGAGCTTAGGTGTTACCACTCTAGGGTATTGTACCTGTAAATCATTTCAACCAATCACATGATTATCACCTGGTATATATTTCTTTAGGTATAACACATGAAATACATTATGCATCCTGGCAAGAGTTTGTGGCAACACAATTCAGTAAGCTACTAGATTCACTTCCTCAAGAATCTCAAAAGGTCCAACATATCGTGGAGATAATTTGGAAGACTTCCCAAATTTTATTGAACTCTTATGAGGTTTCACTCTCAACAACACCTTGTCACCTACTGCAAAACTTCGAGGAACTCTCTTAGCATCAACATAGCTTTTTTGTCTATTGTTAACTTCAACCAACCTTTGCTTAAAAATCCTAACTTGCTCTTCCATTTCAGCCAACATTTTCAGCCCAAGACTCACTCTATCCTCAATTTTATCCCATCACTAGTAGAATTTGGAAAATAAATGAATAGGTGACTAAAATTTTTAGTCACAACAACTAAAAATGACTAAATTCTCCTAATTTGTTGTAACGCAGTTAAAAATAACTAAATAAATGACTAATTAATGACTAATTCGATCATCGGTAAAAAACACAACTAAATAATTAGTCACATATGATATGACTAATTTGATCATTGGTGAAGAATATAACTAAATAATTAGTCACAAATGATATGACTAATTTGATCATCGGTAAAAAAAGAGGGAAACATGAGCAAGTAATAAATTATTATTTTTATTTTTGCGAGGGAAGCTTGTCGGGTTTCATTTTCTCTTTGTTTTTTTTTTAGGCAAAAGGGATGAAACAACATGAGACCTTCCAAGATGGATGCCTTCTCTGTTGTTTCTGCTTTGAAGAGGAAGGTTGCAGTGTTTCTGGGC
Source organism: Sequoiadendron giganteum (assembly GCA_007115665.2). Lineage (NCBI taxonomy): Eukaryota > Viridiplantae > Streptophyta > Pinopsida > Cupressales > Cupressaceae > Sequoiadendron > Sequoiadendron giganteum. Next base: position 782,110,407 of record CM021100.1, on the reverse strand, counting down.
AGTTATCTGAGTTTCATTCAACTAAGATCATGGGGCAACTTCATGGCATGACCATTTTCAATCTTCATTTGCATGGTTGGTTGTTTCCTTTGCCTCTTTTCTACGTTTTTCCATCTTCCTAGGATTGCTTTGTTTCATTTCTGAGTTGCAGAAGGCAAATAAGGGAGTGTTCTTTCTTCATGTTCTTGCATATGAATGTCTTCTTCGTCCATTCGAAGGCTCTTTCCCTTATTCCCACGGGTTAGGGTTTTCTTTTGTGTTTGATATGCATTTTTCAGTTTGAAATGTTGCTTTGTGGAGCTTTATTTTATGTATTATGGAGGCAACACTATGCAATAAAAGTTTTTAGATTCAAAACCCTTGCAATCTAGCCTTTGGATAGTGTTTCAAATCATTATGCTTTGGGATCTAAAGTTTCAAGAGTGTAACAAAGAGATAATGGTTTTGTTTCAAGGATATTGGCTTGTTGCATTGCCATTAAAGCCATTGTGTAAGGTTCATTAAGGAGGCGATATTCATCAAAAATGGAGATCAATCTAATTGTGCATCAAAATGAGGATCTAGTCTCTTTGACAAGGAATGGGAATCAAGTCACTATGAGGGTTAGTGATTTTGTAGTGGTTGTGTGCATTGAATATATCTTTTAATGAAGTGATTCCACCTTCAATGTAGGTCCACAACTCCAAGAGGGAACATGCATGTGTTTATCCAAGTCTACTACAACAAGGCATCATCTAGTTTTGGCCAAACACTGATCCTCTTTACACAAATATTGCTCTCAACAAAACTTTGCCATTGATTCCAATGCTAAGTGATCCATCAATCCGATCCATTCTAACAATTATAGATTTTCCTTATGGGTAACTCTTTTTCAAGAAAAAATAAATATTTATTAAGTGGGATTATACTCCACATACACAAGATATTAATGGTTTTTATTTTTCTGTATAGTCGTAAAATTGCACCCCTTGCAATTTGATATACATTCTTGTATCCACTTTAGTGTCCACTCCCTTAGCATCTTGTGTAGGCTCATTTTAGCCCCTGCATCATCCTTTTTCCCTTCTAAAGATGCTCAACACTCCTTTTCAGCAGCTACCCTTCACACATCAGCTTTGCATCGGACCTTGCGCTCTTTCTATTTTTTTCATTTTGTAGTGTGACGTGTCTAGACACTAGTGCACCGCACTAGTGTCTTGCGGCATTTCAATGATCAAATGATCATTTTTGAGCATGTTTTCCACTTTTCATCCTCTCTTTTCAGTGGTAATGGCTTGAGATGCATTGTAACCACCCGGGAAGCTTCTTTTTGCTGCTCTTCTCTCTTTTAATGATATCTTTTCCATTCAATTGCTTCTTACAAGTCTTGCTAGCACTTCTCTAGCTTCATTCCAGCTTCTAGCTTCACTCTAGCTCTTGTTTACACAACTCCATATAACTTGTCACAACAACTTCAAGCTATTTCAAGCTCTCTTAGCAACACTATTGGTAGGCTTCTTGGCCCTCGCATCTATCTCCCTTGTATTTTTTCTTTTGAGAATCTTGGGATTCCATATCCCCTATCTATTGCATCTACATATCATGATATGGGTTCTCCTCCTTGAGCGAGGATTGATTTTATCACCTCTTTTGTGATACGAGTTCTCCTCCTCAAGTGGGGTTTGATTTTCTCACTCATACTTTGTGGTGCGGGTCCTACTCCTTAGCGGGTTTTTCTTTCACCACATGTTTTTTCCATTTTGGATCATCTCTCTCTTTCTATCTGGTTGTCCATGGAGGTGGGAACACCAAAATGGGGGTTTGACTAAGGAAAACCCCTATACAACCCCAACACTTTCTCCAGATATTATACATGTAGGTATTGAAGACATTCACATGTTGGAGGCTTCATCACTTGCATGGTTGCAAGTATTTCCTTTCTTCTCCTTATCTTTATCATCTCTATTTCACTTTATCTCAGTCTTATTACATTCTGTTACTTTACCACATTCTGTAAGTTCTTAGCAATTAGAATAGAAGTAGCCACTTTGCCTTTTTCTGTGAAATTCTCGCTTTCTAGTCTATACGAGACACCAACGTGCCTCGGGGATGCCAGCGCGCCGCATTGTCATCTGTATTCTTCACTGTCGTCCTTTGGCTGAGAGCTTGTCAGATTGTCTAAAGAATCTTCGTGACCTGCTCTTTTCAATTCTAGAACTCTCATTGTTGTTCCTTGAGGTGGTTTAGGACAATTTTCCCCGTGAGGCTCTCTGAGTGAAGAGAACTCATGAATAGCGAATCCACCTTCTCTACATGTTCATCTTTGTTGTTTTTTGTTCTTAAATTATTTTTGTGTTCTTTCTTCAAATTGATAAGATTATATATAATGTTTATTTCTACATGAAAATTAAACAAATACCTTGGCTGATGCTTTGTAGGTATGAAGTACTTACTGAAAATTTGATGGAACCTTCCCATATTCCATATGCACATCATGGGCTTCTCGCTCAAACATTTAGACTCATTGGTTTCAACAATAATGTAAGTTCTTAGATTATCTTGTGTATGTTTGTTTCACATTCTTTAAAATTAGAATTTTTCAAAATAGAAACCTTAGGAAGACTTGTTGAAAATAGTAAAATCTAGTAACATTGTCAATGTGATATTGTCTTGGATTGACTTCTATATCATTCTATATCCCTTTGCTACCTTGAGTGTAGGTCTTTCAATGCTATCTTTGCATTGTATGTCTTCACAAGGAGGCATCAATCAAGTTTGCAGATTTATACTTCTTATCAACAAATGTAAGGCACCACTCCTAGGGAGCCTATGATCATTTAGTTACAGGCTACATGAACAACTAGAAAATATCATATATAGTGCCTTATATATTGCATGCATATAAGGTTTTATTCACAAACAACATTTAATTAGAAGCACCGACCAATTACATCTTCATCGCATGAGTTTTGAGGAATAATAAAATCAGATACAACGATCTTAATACATTATTTATTTTCCATTCTAGAATCCATTATTCATGCAGATTCATTTTACAACTTAAATCACAAAATTGATATTATTATTATTGTCTTAACATCCATTCTTATTCACATCTATAAAAGGGTTAGTGTAAATCAGAAACTAGAGTGTTATTAGAGGTTCATGACCTTTAATACTCTCTCTACCAAAATGATTGTTTCTTGGCATATTTTGATATCTTATCTATAATAATAAATGCAAGACTTAAATTAATTCTATAAGGAGCATTACAAAGAATAATTATGTGATATGTTGACATGTTTACATTGTCAACTCTTAACAGATTGAATCATAAAAATCACCAAACTTGGGCACAGGTTATTACATAAAAACAAGGATATTATACAAATGAACCATCACACAATAGTATATGAGAGGTCTAAGTACATCATTCATTAATCTCACAAAGGTGGCTGGAGTGTTGCACAACTAAAACAAAACAAGTCACTCAAATAGCCTTGCATAGTCTTAAATACTATTTTCCAAACATCTTTTTATCCTTGGTGATACTTGAATTTGAAATAAAGCTTACAAAAGTACTTAGCTTCGTTAGCTAATTCAAGAGCTCATCTATTGTGGTAAGGAGTGTCTATTCTTAATAGTGGTTTGTTCAATTTTCTATAATCCACACACATTTAGTAAGTTTTGTCCTTTTTTGGTAATACTACACCAGGTGACCCACAAGCCAAAGCTTTAGGTCTAATAGTTTCCTAGAAAGTGAGGGTTTTCAGTTGCACCTTCACTTCATTTTGGCCTTTATGAGGCTTTGCCAATACAATCCTATATTTGGAAGAGGACAATCAGAAAGTAGTTGGATCTCATGTTCTATTTCTCTATGAAGGGGTAACCCCTTAAACTCAAGAAACAACTCAAAAAATTGTTATATGAGCCAATCATCATTCATTTTCTCCTTATTTTTATGCATACCATGGACTTAATGTACTTCATCCACCCCGTTTTCCTCGTTTCCACACAACAATGACAAAGCAAAATTGCCACTTGCATGCTTCTTGGCTCGAGAAACACTCACTATAGATATTTTGGACTTGCCCACATACAAATTGAGAGTGAATCCTTGTCATTCAAGGACAACCTATATTGATTCTTCCTTCTGAATTAAATGGAATCTCTGATGTAGAGATAAGGACTTTAGAAGATGAAACTACACACATCCAACAATATCAAATCAACAACCACCTCATCTAAAAAATCTGGGTTAAGTCAAAATTTGATTTTACATTGCTTTTGTGATTGAAAAATCCACTCCTTGCTTCAACCACCCCAATTTGGGTGATTTTATTCATACCAAGCTCATAAACCAACATTTGTGAAATCTTATTTGCTTGTGAACATGTATTAGAAAGAGCATTGACCTTTTCATTTCATTTGTATCTTTATGCAGAAGAGTTTGGTTAGTTTGTCTTCATCTTGAGACCCATAATTAACTTAACATGTACCCTTTCTAATCATGGCACATGGTAATCTCTCATCAATCTCAGAGCTGCAATCCATCTCCTTTCCTTTTCTTTAATATGCAACATTCTTGTTCTTGTTCTTGTTCTTGTTTCTTGAAGGAATCAACTCTTTGTGCAACTTCCAACAAATATTTTATGTGCCCATCTTTTTTACAACAATCATATTTTTCCTTGCTCTTGCCCTTTGTATTGATGGTCTTAGTGGCATTCTTTTTACCTTTCCATTTTCCTTCCCCTTATTTTTCTCACTACCTTGTTGCTATCACTTACCCTATTGTTTATGAGAGAATGAAGTGTTGATCTTCTCATCTAACTCCATGTAATGTGCTTATGCACATACTTCATCTATATCTTCTAGTTTGGCTATCAAAATGGGCCACTTGATTTGCTAAACAACCCTCTTATATACTTCTTAAGAACTTCCCAGTCTATGAAACCCTTGCCCAACTAAAATGGTTTCTTTCTAAACTCACTTGTGTACTCTTGTATACTTTTGCTTTGCCTTTTTCTAAAATAGTGCCATTGTATAACTCTCTCTTCCTCATAAAAAAGAGGGTAAAATTGTTTCTATAGCAGCCCCTTGAATCCCTTACAATTAGAGATTGATGCCACATCACAAAATTGTAAGGAATAAGTATAAATTAATTACCAATCCCTTGCTTTCAATACTAAGTGTAGGCATCTCATGAGTTTCTATCAGTGACTGGATATCTGATGTAGTGCACATTATTATAGTGCAATCCTATTTTTCAGATTTTTTCATTTAGTATCAAAAATATTCTCAACAAGAACATTATCCCTCTTTAAAATGATGGAAATGGTTCACATCTCTCATAACAATTTCTCTTGCAACAATCTTGGAGATGAATTTAGGTGTAGTCTAAAAATCATAACATACTCAAAGGTTCTTAACAACTCTAATAGTTGTACCAAGGGTCATGTTTAACAAACCAAATTCAATTTCTAACTTTTCACTATGGTGGTAGATAAATGATTCTTTTTTCTTCTATTCCACAACATTGAGTTAAATTCTTGAATCTGCAAATACCCTACTTCCTTCATTTTCCAAGCCAATTTCTCCAATATAGACTTATTGGGTGTCACCAATATAGAAAAGTTATGCAATCATCCCACATAATCTTCTTTATTCTAAGTCATCTTGATTTTTACTAAAGAAATAATGTTTTTTCTATGTGATTATGAGATCTCCAAATCATTGAGCTTTGCACCCACCTTTCTAATGTCAATGTTGCAGGTTTTGAGAGTTTTTCCTTATATTTCCACAAGTATTTCTTTAGTCCTCTCAAAGTTATGCATTCATGTGTCATTTGAGAGGGTAAATCCATAAAGGTTTTGTCACAATTGAAGAGTAATGCATTGTCTTATATCCATCAAGAAAATAACAAGGGTTATTATGGGGTAATTTGATAGGAAATGAGTAGATCCTAGAGTATTCTATAGGCTTTCATACTACAACCTTGTTCACAATAGAAGATTTGTATTTTGTGACATGGAAATAATACATTAAGTGATTGACAGACCAAGGATAGTGAACTATGTAGAAATATATGAAAGGGAAGTGATAAATCATTTTATACTAAGGCAAGGCCAAGAGACACAGTTGGGTAGAGATCTTAAGCACAAGTTGGTGACAATCAAGATGAGGAATCAATGTTCAAAGATAGAGCATAGTCTATTTGAAATAATTAGATAGTCATGAATATCAAATGCTCATTAACAATGTCAAGGGGTAGTGACTTCATCTCAAGAGATAGTCAGTTAAAATACATGTCAAGTGGAATGTGCAAAGATAATTGAAGGTAGTGAAAAGTCACAAGTGCAGTGTCAAATGAAAGAGACAACCACTTCTTAAAACTAGGGACAATCATAACAATAAGTTTAACACTAACCATAAAATGATGGTGAAACAATAATGTAAGGATAATCATGATAATGTTGAGTACAATGACCATGAATGCAAGGTTTAGGACAGCCATATCATGAATGTAAAGTTTAAGATAGCCTTGGACTATTAAAGGCAGTCATAGGAAGGACAAGTCAAGATTGTCCTCAAGGATAAGTAAGATTTAAAGATAGTCATATCATCATGACTATCTAGACATATTGATAGTGATAACGATGCCATGAGATGTAGGAAAATAGTAGATAATAGCTGCAAGGCATTGAATTTTTTGATAAGATACTTTGGTAGATATATATGAAAAATGTCATAGCATAGACAAGGTAGTGAACTATTTGAAAATTTTACTCAAAGAAATGTGGTCTCATGGAATGCCATGACAAGCTAATCTAATTGGTAGCTGATCCTAGTTATTAGTTATGCAATGTGAAGTAATTGCATAACTACTTAGTTTGAATTTGTAATAAACTATATTGTAATTGAAATTTTGTCATCTATCAACATCTAGTTATTAGTTATGCAATGTGAAGTAATGCTTTGAGTTTGAAAGATGTGCAATGCAATGAATGTAATCAATGATATGAATATAAACTACAAAAATCTATTTGTTGGAATCAAGGAACATTGAGAGGGGGGTGAATCAGTTTCTGCAAAATTTAACTTTATTAACTTGATCTTTAAACCACTTATAGTATTGAACCAAAAGAAAGATGCAAGAACATAAGGAAATCAACCACAACACCATAAAAAAAGGATTTTTACGTGGAAACCCTATTAGGGGAAAAACCACAATGGAGGTTAATCCAATATTTGAGTATACTCAATATAAGTGTTTACAAATGGAATGCACATGCATTCAGGCACACTACCTAGAGCTCACTACTCAAATACAAAAGGATTTCTTCCCAAAAGAAGACTCACTATCTTACAGTCACATCCAGAAGACAACTGGAGTGGATGAACTATGAGATAGCATCTGCTAATGCCTAATTATAGTTTTGGTTAAGCACATTGGGTGCATTCTTCACATTTTATCTAATTCTGCTCTTGAAACTCTATCTGCTTTAATTTGAATCACCAATCTTTGTTCTACTCAAGTGAAACTATGCACAATCGATCTATATTCCTTCTAACTCTCGCATCATATTTCAAAATGATATGAACAATCAATTATATGTATGTACAACTAGAGATTAGAACAATTGCATGTTGGCTTTAACAAAATATGGAACATGCACAAACTGTCAGCCCAATCCATAGACATTTATCAATGCGAATCAAACAATGTCAGCCAAAAAATAGTAAGGACCCAAACAAAATGTCTCAAACATGAAACACCTTAAGCAATTATGCCTCAAATATCCACAACACGCTACACTCATCTTAGTCGACCTTTCTGCACTGTTAGACTGAAAATCAATAAACCGGATCTTCTAACTTGCACACCAATTAGTGCGAACCCTGACTATTCGAAGATAAGATATTTCATACATCAAAAGACTTTCCTTGAGATCCAAAACATAAAATGATAACAAGAAATTACATATGAGTCAATGTACACAACTCTGTCAGATGTCGTGTTTTAGCTTTGACAGATAACACATATCTTCAGTTTGACTTTCGGTATACAAAATTACTGAGATGTGGATGGGATTACTAACTAGGGTTGCCATCAATGAAAACACCAGATGACTTGTGCAGTGTCTCTTGCCAACAATCTCCCCCTTTGGCATTGATGGCAACACAGTGAAAAATGACTAAGTGTCGGAATTAGTATCAACATAAATACACTGCAATGCTCAAAACTTAATAAAAAAATTAATTCACAACTCCCCCTGAGATGAATATGACATTTTTCACTGTCCCACACTCCCCCTTTAAGATCAATGGAAAAGACAAGAATCCGCATACCAAAAATCATACAAAACTGTATATGTACAAACATGTTTTTCTAACTTACATGGACTTGAATATGTCTGCAAAATTGTTCTTCAGCAAGCTTAAACAAGTGTCCCAACCCTTTTTGAGACTCTCCAAAATATTCATGTGACCACATAATAGGTAGGATTGCATCTCTACTGACTCAAGATTTTCCGGATCACTGACAACCATAACATCCTGTGTTTCCTTCAATATACTAAGCATTGTCTCCATTTTAGGACCAATTAGTCCTCTAAGCTCACATACCCTTTTCAAATTTTTGTCTTCTTCATGCTTCAAAATTTTAATTTTGTCAAGTAGGGATATGATTTGACCTTCTTGCTTACTCACATAAACGATTAGAGGATCAAAGGTTTGAGAAATGTTTGCTAACTATTTCTCATATTCCTTAATTTTTTTCTCAGTGACCTCAGTGAATTTTGACAAGGATAAGTGTGACTTGTTGATATTTCCACCCTCAGATAATGCACCTTGAATGTTCTTTTCACAAGTAGCTAATAAGTATTTATCATTATCAATCATACACTTCAATCTACTGAACCTGTTTGCATCAAATTCTTTCTGGACCTTATCCTCAGCTAACTTTTCAAGAGACTCAAAGTGAGTACTTACAAAGTTGATAACTTTCTTTAGCTAACCGGAGGGAGAATCAGATGAGTTGACATGTGTTGACATGATCTTCTCCAAGATACCGGATGCAAGACTTAGCAGCTCACTGTCCTCAATGTGAGATTTCAATAGCTCTTCCCTTGCCTTGGTTTGAGCAAATGATGCCACCTTCAACTTCTGAATAGGAGATAAAGTGGCCAAGTTGATAGGACCTTTAACCAATTCAGGGTCAAACTCCTCCTGTTGTTCTTCTAAAAACTTCTTTACTACCTTTGCAGTGTCTCTTTCTTCCATAGCAACCTCCTTTGCCTCAACCTTCTTTTCTTCAATCTTAGATTCTCACTTGACTTTGGGAATCTCTATTTCTTTAGCTGACATATCTTTAGGAGCTTTAGTCTCCATGGGAATTTCAATATCTTCCATATCTAGAGGATTATGAGTGTCCTTAATTGTGTCTTCTTTCACTTTTTCAATATTAGCTTGAACATCTTGAACTTTCAGACTAGATGGAACATCTTCATCATGAGTTTCTTCAAAGACAACATTGTATCTATTCTTCAACAAAATTACCTTTAGAATTTTCTCAATGTCTTTTGCTACTTCCTCAGTCTACCCGATCATAAGCTTATTCACCCTTGATTTTCTCTTAAAATCCCTTTTAGAGTCATTGAGGATTTTCTTCATTTCTTCTATTGACATTGCTGGCCATAGATTGGTAAGTATAAGTTCTCTCATTCATTCATCTTCAACTCTTGCATTCACTCTCCTCGTTTCTAAGACTTCATATAACCGTTTAGGTAACCCTAACATTATTTCTATGAGAGTCATATTGAAAATATTCAAATATTTTATTTTGGATTCTTCAAGAGTTCTCTGAAAGACACTATCAAAAGTGTGATACCATTTAGAAAGTGTTTTGAGATTACCATCCTTAATTAAGGCTTTTTCAACTTCCTCTACAGTCATACCCGATTTATCAATTTTCACCTTTTTCTTGGATTTTTTTTCACCATAGGGCTTGTCCTTAGAGAATTTTGATGCCTTTGTGCCCTTATGCTTGATTTCTCTTACTTCTTCATTTGGTTTAGTTTCTTCATCATCTTCAACAACAACACAAACTCTTGTGTTTTTATCCTTCTTCCTCTTTCCTTCTCTTTCAGATGTCTTGACTTGAGATTTTACTGGGCTTGATTTCTTTATAGGAGTGGATAAGGGTGCAGAGCTCCTTGTAGATCTAGATCTAGCAGAGGATGTTGGTAGACTAGCTGAATCAGTTCTAGTAGGCTCCCCTTTTTCAGCTTGTTCTCTTTTCCTCCTAGCTTCCCTCACTGATTCAATTGATATGTTGATGCTTTCTGCAAAAGCTTCAACTTCCTTTCTCACCTTCTAGACTATCATAGGCTTCCTCAGTTGATCATGAAATTGCATATCCTTCTCTTCAAAGGTACCAAACCTTTCTTCTATCGGATCCTGATGTTTACTCAACAAGTGTTCAACATACAACTCCAAAATGTGTTCTTCAAACTCATATCCCATAGGCATTATCCAAACTGTTCTAGGTTCTGCTGCTTCCATCAAACACTGATCAATGTCAACCATGAAGAAAATAGTGTCCTTATACTTTTCCATAACATATTTAGGAATCCTTTCCCTAGCTTGCATTTCATTTTGAAATATTTTGAAGTAGCCCCAAATAGCAATTTTCCTTGCTTTTCTATCTCCAATTCTGTATAAGATGTCTCTGATTTGAACAACTACAGGTCTGTCACCTTCCCATTGCACTTTACCAACTCTTGGAACTTCATTCATGAAGTAGAAGAATAGACATAACAACAAATTTCCATACTTGAAAATGTTCTTGTTGTCCTTCTTGATTTTACCAAGGTTTTTAATTAGCTGGCTTCAAAGTAACTCACATAAGTCATATTCTGCATTTTCCTTGATCATTTGATACACTTCATAGATTACAGTACTGGATATAGAGTTATCCTAGCTGGAGTGATGGATTTTATATCCAATAAACATAGAAGAAAATTTTACATCCACTTCAATGATTTCATTAATTGTCATGGCTCTTCTGTCGAAATTGGAACTGGTTGCCTCAGTGACTGTTTGCTTGTTCAAAAATTTCAATGTGGGCAATCCATTGGATGAATTCAGACTGGTAACAATGCTTATACCTTCTCTTGTGATCTTGAAGGGACGATTTAACCACATGAATTCGACATGCATTTGACTTAGTATGTACCAAACCCATTCATTTTTGTCAAACACGGGAAACTTCACAATTTGTGTGAACTTCTCTTCCAAAGTTTTAAATTCAGGCTTTACACAAAAATCTTCTCCCACAATGTGATTTGTGTACAGATTTAACAACTGGGAGCTTCCTAACTCCTCAACATTCGCATGAATGTATGCCCTAATATCTTCAATGTGCAAAAAACCATACAAAACGAAAGAAAATGCACCTAATGGTTCCATCTCAATGGATTTGAATGAGTTCCATTTGAATTTTGTGTGGGGTCTATCCTTAATATCAATGACTAACGGAGCGGCCATTTCCAGAAATTTCAAGTTCACAAGTTTTACAGATAGATACCTTTCATTGAATTAGGGTTTATTCGATGAATCGCCTTTAAACTTGTATCACACGAAAATTCACTTGCAGAGCTCTCCAAACTTCTTCTTCTCAAAATACAATGCAATGAATGAGGAATAGAAGTAACCTTTTATTATTCACACACCTAACTTTTTATCACAATAAATTCTTTTTCCGTAGGTCTTCTGTATACCCTGTTTTCATAGTCTGTGAAAGAAAATTCTTCTACAAACCTTCAATTTTGCATAAATTTCCTCCACAAGTGTTCCCAAAATATTTGTAGATCATTGATGAAATTGTTGCAATTTGTCACATTCTAGTACCAACTACCAATAGGGGGGTAAAATATTTTTTTGAGAGCTCCCCCTAGGCCAGAGGCCTTAAACTAATTCCCAGAGGAATTTTCAGTACCAAATTCGGGTGTTGATTCCTTTCCTACATCAGAAACACTCTTCTTCACCCATGTCTTCTTCATTTGATTCTTGATCTCATTTGTAGTAACTTTTCCTTTTCCCTTATCATCCTTTTGCATATTTTTCCCTTTGTTTACCAGAACCTTCCTGCTTCTACAAAATCTTGCAATGTGACCGAATTTGTTACAATTATAGTACACGACATTTCCTTGTCCAAACTAGTTATTCCATTGATTTCCTCTTGATCCGCACTAGCAATATGGCCAAATCTATTGCAGGCATAACATCTGACATTTCTATTGAAAAAGTTGTTTGTCATATTTCTGCATTCAATTGACTTATGACCATACTTATTGCAATTGAAACACTAACCGAAAAATGATGGAACACTTGGATTGATTCTACTTCTACATTGAGTAGCCATATGACCAAATTTATTGCAAACAAAACAATATCCATTGAACTTTTGAGCATTGGGTTGTCTTACCGGATACCTTCTAGCTTTGCTTTTTTGATTACCTAACCTAAATTTCCTTTGACCTGATCCAAAGCTTTCTCCTTTCGCATATCCAAGACCTTGCTTGTCACTTCCAATATTTTGATTTTAAATCGGTTAATCAAGCTTAGCTGAGATAATCTTGAACTTCTCCTTGTATTCATTTGCAGTAGCAAGTTCATCCTTGAGAATAACAATCTTCTTTCGAGCTCTTCTTCATTGTTTCTGGATTGTTGCAATTCAAGCTCCGGCTGATTCAATTTGTTGCATTCATTAGATCTTTCTTTCAAGGATTGAGTAAGATTCTCTTCATTCTTCTTTCTCTCTTCAATCTCCTTGGTCATCTTCATCACAATAGATTCCATCTCATGCTTTAGGAAAAAATTATCTCTGGTGATATTTTCACATTCTTCTGACTTTTCCTTCAAGGCTTGACCTAGGTGTTCACCTTCCATGCTTTACTCTCTTTCTGCTTGATTTCATCACAGAGTTCCTTTGTCTTTTCCCTGGACTTATTGATTTGATCTTTCAATGATTGAATGAATTTCTTAGCATTCATGAGGCGTGCTTACAATTCTCGGACTTCAGATTTGGACTGATCAAGATCATCTAGTGCCACCAAAATTTGTTGATGAAGACTATTAGAATCCATTGAATCACCTTCCTCAATCTTCCCCTAGCTATTAAACTTCTTTTGAGGAACTAGGCTCTCATACCAATTGTTGGAATCAAGGAACACTGAGAGGGGGGGTGAATCAATGTTTTGCAAAATTGAACTTTATTAACTTGATCTTTAAACCACATAGCATTGAACGAAAAGAAAGATGCAAGAACATAATTCAATCAACCACAACACCATAATACAAGGATTTTTACGTGAAATCTTGTTAAGGGAAAAACCACGATGGAGGTTAATCCACAATTTGAGTATACTCAATATAAGTGTTTACAAATGGAATGCACATGCATTCATGCACAATGCCTAGAGCTCACTACTCAAATACAAAAGGCTTTCTGCCCAAAAGAAGACTCACTATCTTACAGTCATTATCTAGAAGACAATTGGAGTGGACGAAATATGAGATAGCATCTACTAATACCTGATTATAGTTCTAGTTAAGCACATTGGTTGCATTCTTCACATTCTGTCTGATTTTTCTCTTGAAACTTTGTCTGCTTTAATTCGAATCACCAATATTTGTTCTGCTCAAGTGAAACTACACACAATCGATCTATATTCCTTCTAACTCTTGCATCATATGTCAAAATGATATGAATAATTGATTATATATATCCGCAACTAGAGATTAGAACAATTGCATGTCGGCTTTAACAAAATATGAAACATGCATAAACTGTCGGCCCAATCCATAGACAATTATCAATATGAATCAAACAATGTGGACCAAAACATAGTAAGGACCCAAAAACCATGTGTCAAAAATGAAACACCTTAAGCAATCATGCCTCAAAGATCCACAACACGCTACACTCATCTTAGTCAGCCTTTCTGCACTTTTAGACTAAAAATCAATAAACTAGATCTTCTAACTCGCACACCAATCAGTGTGAACCCTGATGATTCAAAGATAAGATAGTTCATACATCAAAAAAATTTCCTTGAGATCCAAAACACAAAATGATAACATGAAATTACATATGAGTCAATGTACACAACTCTATCGAATGCCCTATTTTAGCTTTGACAGATAACACATATCTTCAGTCTGAATTTCGGTATAAGCAATTACTAAGATGTGGATGGGATTACTGACTAGGGTTTCCATCAATGACAACACTAGATGACTTGTGTAGTGTTTCTTTCAAACACTATTTTATACAATTTATTAGTTAAAATATTTATTTTATTTTATATTTTGTTATCTTATTGAACATATGTTAATGTGGGGAAAAAGGCTAAGATAAGCATGATTGCAGCTTTTGAAGGTGCATTACAAACTCTTCGTGGGTATGCCTACTAGGGTAGTTTCAACTACAACATATTGCAAGCCTATTTTTTAGATTTCTTCATTTAGCATCACCAATAATCTCCTCAACAACATTGTCCTTGTTTAAAATGATGGAAACAATTTGCATCTATCACAACAGTTTCTGTTTAAAAATCCATTCTATGCATATCCTGCAATCATTGCATTCCAAGAGATGACATCTCTTTGAGCTATTCCATCAAACAGTCCACATGCCTTATCTATACTTCCACCTTTTGCATACATGTCTAATAGATAATTTCCAACTATAATATCTAACAAAACTCCCCCTTCCATTATGTTATGATGGATGTCCATACCCTGTTCCAAAGCTCCCATTTTGGCATAGGCAGGGAGGATGCTGGCAAAGGTTTTTGAATTTGGCTTTACAAGAACCAATTGCATTTTCTTTAGAATTTATAAATCCTTTTCAACAAATCCATTTTGTGCATATCCTGCAATCATTGTAGTCCATGAGACCACATTTCTTTGAAGAATTCTATCAAATAGTTCACGTGCCTTGTCTATGCTTCCACATTTTGCATACATGTCTAATAGGATAGTTGCAACTAGAACATCTAAAAAAATTCCTTTATCCTTTATGTCTTGATGGATTTCCATACCTTTTTCCAAATCTCCCATTTTGATACAAGCATGGAGGATGTTGGAAAATGTTGTGGAATTTGGCTTTACACCAGCCAATTGCATTTGCTTTAAAATTTCTAAAGCCTTTTCAATAAATCCATTTTATGCATATCTTGCAATCATTGCAGTCCATGAAACCACATTTCTTTGAGGCAATCATTACAGTCCATGAGACCACATGTTCTTTCATGATTTTATGGATGTCCATACCTTGTTCCAAAGCTCCCATTTTGGAGCAAAGAAGAAGGATGCTAGAAAAGGTTGTGGGATTTGGCTTTACACCTACCAATTACATTTGTTGGAAAGTTTGTAAAGCCTTTTCAACAAATCTGTTTTGTGCATATCCAACAATCATTATAGTCCATGAAGTCACATCTCTTTGAGGCATTAAATCAAATAGTTCCATACTTTGATTGCATTGATTTTGACTTCTTGTGACTTTTAACATGTCCAAATTTGCATCTTTTTAATTTGTATTTGTCAAAATTACTTCTATTTAGTTTTTTTTATTGAGGTTACTAATTTTGTTATGGAAGCTTAATATTAATCTAATTATGGAAGCTTAATATTATAATTTCAGTCTAAAATGTGCTTACATAAAATAGGGAATTAGGTTTTTGCAAGTTTCCTAGAAACTATTAGAAATGTGCCCATACCAACATAGGATAATTAGATTGCTTCCCAAAATTGCTTTTATCTATTGAATTCTCCTTGTCTATTTGGGTATGGCAACTTTGGAATAACCATTCCAGTCTGTAATGTATCCAGGCAAAGATAGGATAATTAGACGAGGAGGCTATAGCTTGGGAAATTGGAGATCTGGGCTCTATTTTTAAATTTTCTCCACAATAATAAGAAGATTATATTTCATTAAATTCATTTAAAATATCTCTTTAATAGAGGTTTAATGAGCTAGAATATTTTAGCATTCCATGAGACCACAATTCTTTGAGGCATTCTATCAAGCCTTGTCTATGCTTCCACATTTTGCATACATTTCTACCAAAGTATTCCCAACTATAATACCTAATTAAAATTACCTTCCATTACGCTTTGATGGATGTCCATACCCTCTTCCAAACTCCCATTTTAGCACAAGTAGGGAGGATGAGTTTCTAAATCCTTATGAGGTTAAAATAAATCCATTCTGTGCATATTCCGTAATCACTGCATTCCATGAGATAACATCTCTTGAAGGAATTATGTCATACAGTTCACGTGCCTTGTCTATGATTCCATATTTTCCATACATGCCTACCAGGGCAGTTGCAACTATAACATCTGACAAAACCCCTCTTCCATTATACAACTTCCATTTTGGCACAGGTATGGAGGATGCTAGCTTTACACCTCACAATTGCTTTTCCATGAATTTTTTTAATTTTTTTTCAAATAAATATACTTTGTGCATATCCTGCAATCTTACAGTTAGACCACATCAATTTGAGGCATTCTATCAAAAAAATTACATGCCTCGTCTATGCTTCCATATTTTACATACAACTCTATCAGGGAAATTGTAACTACATCTAACAAATTTTTTCTATCCTTTATACTTTGGTGGACGTCTATACCATTTTCCAAAGATCTCATTTTGACATAGGCAAGGAGGATGTTGGTAAAGGTTGTGGAATTTGGATTTACACCAGACAATTTCATTTGCTTTAAAATTTATAAATCCTTTTCAACAAATTCATTTTGTGCATATCCTACAATCATTGCAATCTATGAGACCACATTTCATTGAGGCATTCTCTCAAACAGTTCACGTGCCTTGTCTATGCTTCCACATTTTGCATACATGTCTAACAGGGCAGTTGCAACTACATCTAACAAAATTCCTCTATCCTTTATGTTTTGATGGATGTACATACCTTATTCCAAAGATCCCATTTTGGCACAAGCAGGGATGATGCTGGCAAAGGTTGTGGAATTTTCCTTTACACTTTCCAATTGCATTTGGTTGAAAGTTTGTAACGCCTTTCCAACAAACCCATTTTGTGCATATCTAGCAATAATTGTAGTCTAAGAGATGGCATCTCTTTGAGGCAATATCTGAAAAAAATTCCCCTTCCCACTCACCTGCACGGTCTTTGGTTGGTCTCCGTGGGAATGTGGGGAGAAAATTAAGTCCACCACTCTCTCGCACCACATTTAGGGTTTGCTTGCGGGGATGCGGTACTCACTTAGACTACCTCCTGCAAGCCTACAGATAAACTTGATATCATCAAAAAAAGTGTATCTCAAGTGGGTGAAGATATAAAAAAAATTCCCTCTTGTTTTTTCCGTTTTGATTAAAACTATGATGACTTGGAGAAACTTGAAAATTGATGCATGAATATGGATGAGAAAATGAAAAAACCCTGTGCACAACCATTGAGCAGTATTGCTACAAATTTCTCCATTAGTTTGGATCACTGCAATTATTTTGAATCTTTACATTCCTCCCAGTTCATCATAGAAACTTGAAAATCAGTAAAATGAAAAAGGTAGTTTGATCATTGTTGTAGAGAGAAAGCTAAGCATTAGTAAACACAACATCCCTAGTGTTAAATGGACTAAATAGTGCTTGATCTGACTGTAGAAGACAATATCTCAAGATATCATCAACAATTTAGATGGTGTTGGATTGGGTGAAGCAGTGTGAAGACTTAAATCAACTACAACACAAGTTGAAAGAGTTGTAGGCCAAGTATCAAAATATGAAGCTATTTAATGTTATTTCAAAATATTTCCATTTACATTTGTGATTTTAACTATTTCAATTGCTTTAATAGGTCAATTTTGAGCAATAAAAGTAGGACAAATATTTACCATTTTTATTGTGAATGAGGTAAAATTGCTAGTGAATGTTTAATTATTGAAATGGATGATATTTAAATAAAATACTTTCAAACAGATCATGTTATGAAATTGAATATGAATTTTTATTTTATCTTGGAGCTGTGTTAAAATATGACCATTTTGAATATTGGATATATTAATTATTAGTTCTTGCCTCTATAAAATGCCCACTTATATTTTCATCTGATCATTTTCCTATTAGTGTATTTTAAAATCTATCTCAAAATCAATTAAAATTATGTGATGTAGGGATATTAAACCTTTAGTACTTCTTGATTTTCCTTTATTACATGTGATTCTAGTATTCTTTCTATTTGTTACAGTGGATATTTATGCATCTCTTGTTTGCTTTTGCAGCATACTATACCGGTCTCTTGTTAGCCTATCAGGTGCTGAAGTAGTTGGAGATGGATGATGAATATATTGGAAATGAGGATGTGATGCATGATTTATTTGATGTATTTTATTATGTTATGTGGAAGAGTTATCAGTTAGGTAGAGGGTTTAAGGAAGTCTTAAGACTTTCTTCTTCTTGATAGTAATCACCATGCTACAGTTCAAATTTTTGGACTCTCAAGAAGCTTATAACGGATGCATGTCAAATTATTTAGGGGCCTTTTCCACATTGGTAACCATATCAAGGAGACAAGATTAAGTTATGTTGATAGAAATGTGAATGCACTCAGAATTGAGGAGGACAAAAGAATGGATTCACCATGGTGGCAGATAAATGATTCTTTTTTCTTCTATTCCACAACATTAAAGGGCTCCAAGCATGTGTTTCCATCATTGCAATTTTTTTGGAGAAGTTTCTTTCTTGCAATCATTTCTATGCAATATTTTAACTCATATTTTCAGTCTTGTGACTGAAAATAAAAATTGTAATACTCTATTTGTAAGCTGTAACTAGAACACCTTTCTTTTATTAATAAAGTTGACCGATTTTTCCTTCTCAATGGCTGTCTTATTTTTTGCAATTGATGATTCATGATGTGTATTTCTATGTTTTATGTTTAAATCCTCAAATATGACTACAAATATATAGCTAAATATACTACCAGTTGATAAAAAATAGTGAATAAATATGACTGAATATACTACCAGTTGATAGAATTCAGTGAATACAAAAATCAGTGAATAAATATGACTAAATATATGACCAAATTGATCAAATGGCTAAATATAATACCAGTTGACAGAAACCACTAGTGAATACAAAAATAAGTGAATAAATATGACTAAATATATGACCAAATTGATCAAATGACTAAATAAATGACTGGCAATAAACTACTAATGGTCACGTGACCAAGCTCAGTGAATAATATGACTAAATTAACGACTAAATATACTACCAAATTGATCAATCAAAACAACCAATAAATGACTAAAAATGGTTTATTCATCAATCTAGTTGCATTATATATGTCTGGCAATAAACTATTAGTGGTCACGTGATCAACTGTAGTCATTTATAACCAATTTTTGGTAGTTTTTTCAGTAGTTTATTGTTGTTTACTTATAGGAGTTCGACACTTTCGACCATATAATGCTTCGAAAGGATCCATCTTTATAGCGAAATGGTATGAATTATTATAAGCAAATTCCACCAAAGGTAAGTAGTCTTCCCACTTGTGTTGTTGATCCATGCAATACATTCTAAGTAGGCTTTCCAATACTTGATTTACCCTTTTCATTTTTCCATCCATTTCTGGGTGATATGCTAAGCTAATATTCAGTTGAGTCCCTATTGTAGAAAATAAGGTTTGGCAAAACCTAGAAGTAACTCGTGCATCCCTGTTTGAGATAAACTTCTCAGGAATTCCATGCAGCCTAAAAAATTATTGCACAAATTTCCTTGCTATGATAGGAGCTCCATCAATTAGATTCTTGGGTATAAAATGTGCTACCTTAGTAAGATTATCCACAACCACAAGAATGGAATTGTTCTTATTCCTTGACATAGGAAATCCTTGCACAAAGTCCATACTTATGACTTGCCACTTTCTTTCAGGAATATCATGTGGGTATAACAAGCCTGCAGGATGATGACGCTCAACTTTCACCCTTTGACATTCAAAGCACCTATCCACAAATCTAGCAAAATATCCTTTCATCCCTTTCCAAAAGTATAGTGGCTTAACATCCACCAACATTTTGGTCACATCGAGGTGTCTAGAGTACGGTGCTTCATGAACTTATTTCCATACAATATTTCTTAACTCTTCTGAGTTAGGTACATATATTCTCCCCTTATACCTAAGTATACCATTAGGTTCAAAATGAAAACCTTCATAACTTGCATCATGTAGATTGCTAGTGAGTGCTTGCTTAACTTGCAAATAGTACTCATCCTCTTTACATTTCTACAATAATTGTCCTTTAAAGTTTATTTGAATGATCACTATTGAAGTAATATGATGTCTTTGACTCAAGGCATCGGTAACTCGATTCTCTTTTCCTTTAATATAACTGATATTAAAGTCATAATTTGATATTAACTCCAACCATCTTCTTTGTCTAACATTCAAACTAGGTTGAGTGAATAGATATTTCAACCCATGATGATTAGTTTTCGTCTCAAAGGGTTTCCCTAACAAGTAATGCTTCCATATTTGCAATGTGTGAACCACGATTGCTAACTCTAAATCATGCGATGCATAATTTTTCTCATAGGGTTTCAAATTCCTTGATTCATAAGCAATTACTTGCCCTTCTTATTAGAAAACCTCCTAAGCTCCCCCTTGATGCATTCGTGATAGCAATAAAGTTACCCTCAGGATTTGGTACTTTCAAAATCAAGGCAGTAGTCAACTTTTCCTTGATTAGGTTGAAGAATTCTTGGCACTTCTCTATCCACTCAAACTTCTTCCATTTCTTCTATAAAGAAGTAATTGGAAAGGCTATCTTGGAGAAGTTTGAAACCAACTTTTTGTAGTATCCTGCCAAACCCATAAAACTTCTTCCCTTAGATACATTTTTGGGTACTGGCCATTCTAGCACTGCCTTGATCTTAGCTGGATCAACTGAGATTCCACCTACTGAGATCACATGTCCAAGATAATGTACTCTCTTTTGAAAGAAGGTAGACTTAGAGAGTTTTCCATACAACTTATGTTCTCTAAGTCATAGAACCATCTCTAAATTCCTACAATGTTCCTCCTCATTTCTTGAGTAAATCAAAATATCATCTAGGAAAACCAAGACAAATTTATCTAGGCAGTCCCTAAACACGTTATTCATAGGGTTCATAATTTTTTTAGGTGCATTCATTAAACCAAAGGGTATAACTATAAATTCATAGTGTCCATATCTGGTTCTGAACATAGACTTAAAGATGTCTTCATCCTTAATTCTCAATTGGTGGTATCTAGATCTCATATCTATCATAGAAAATATAGTAGCTCCCCTCATTTGATCAAATAGATCATCTATACATGGAAAAGGATACTTGTTCTTTACCATAGATTTGTTAAGAATGCAATAATCTATGCTCAAACACAAAGTACCATCCTTATTTTTCACAAAGATTACTGGTGCTCCCTAAGGTGAAACACTTGGTCTTATCAACCCCTCAAACACCAATTCATCTAGTTGTGCCTTAATCTCCATTAATTTCATTTTCATCATTCTATAAGGTAACTTAGAAACAGGTTCAAATCTTGGAACTATATAAATAGAAAAGTCAAATATCCTTTTTGGTGGTAGTCTAGGTAATTCATCTAGAAACATGTCTACAAACTTTTGTAGTTTAGGATATCTCTCCATAATTGACATCCCAGTTTCCTCCATTTCACCATCTCCCATCTCTTGGAATCTATGTGGTTCCAAGCTATCAAGGTTCTCTTGAGAATTAGATCCCTTATAATCTTCAAGCTTTTCCATCTTGACTACAAAGAGTTTGCATCCTTTCTTCTTAGCCTTTAACAATTGCATTATAGAGATTTGAAAAATATTGACCTCTCTAGGTATCCCTTGAAACTTCACTTGGTTACCAAGATCATCTAAGAATTCTACTATTTTGGTATGGAAATATACCTTGGCCCTATGTCTCCATAATCAATTCATACCTAGGATCCTAAAGGCACAACATATAGGCTCACTTCTATAGAAAAACAAGGTAGCTCTATCCTAGCTTTGAACAAGCAGTGTTCCACTGTTGCTCTTGTTTGGTTTGCATACTCTACATCCCAAGACTTTGACATGTAACCAACTTTCCTAGATATTTTCGTAGATACTCTAGGTGAAATGAATTTTTTAGTTGCACTAGTATCTATAAGTATAGAAATGGGTAATCCAAACAAAATACCTAGAGTCTCTATTGGAGTCACTTGATACTCCACCTGATGATCATCCACAACTGCATGTATCATTTGCTAGAACATCGCTTGTTAGTTAGGAAGTGGATTACCATAAGATCATGACCCAAAAGACCTATTGGGACATTATTTAGCTTAGTGGTCTCCTCCACATGTAAAACATCCAGTAGTTGGTCCTTTCTTTCTTGCGGGTTCTCCAGATTTACTAGCATTTCCACCAGCATTGTTGGTATTCCCACCACTGGAACCATTCCTCTTTCATTCCCTTCTTGATTCTTTTCCATTATTATGGGATCGTTTTCCCCCTTGCTTTGGCTTATTTTTCACAACTTCAACCTTCCTCGGAGTTCATTTGTCTTGAACTCTGACAATCTTCTTATGATTTCTATTAAATCTTGGTGAATGGGGATAGCTTTGAGCTTATGCTCTTGTTTAACCAATTTCTCATACACAAGATCTATAGTAGTTTGACCATGAACATCTACCTCTCCTTTGATCTAACTATTAAGTCCCATCATGAAATTTCTTATGCAGAAGCATTCATCCTTCTAGTACATAGGAACATAACATAGCAGATAGGTAAACTTATCTCAATACTTATTAACCGTCATCTCACCTTATCTTACATTCTAAAAATCTGAGTTTCTGGTCAAATTAGAGTTGGGGTAGCCATCTTTTACAGAAAATTTCAACAAATTCATTCCATGTTAGTTTTAGTGAGCTAAGATCGAGTTCCATTTTTTATTCATCCACCGACTACAGGCTTCTCCTGCTAACTAGTATGCTCCCCATGCTGCTTTCGTGACCTCAGAGTAATTTTGAATCTTAAAATACTTCTCCATTTGGACTAACCAAGCCTTAGCTTCATCTCCATTGGTGCTTCCCTCAAACTTAGGTGGGGTAATTTTCTTCATATCTCTAGAGAGTTGAGAAGCCATACGCTTCCTATTAGTTTCCTCAAATAGAGAAGGTGATTTATCTCTCTCATGATCATGATTTTGATCATCGTCGTGAGAAGAGTTTTCTCCCTCATTCTCATTATTCAGAACTTCCTTCTCAACTCTATCCTTTACCCTTATTTCTTGCTCTAGGTTTTCCAACCTTGCTAAGATTTGATCTAGTCTAGCTTCAACTCCTACTGGTTCTTGCCCAAATTCTTGGCTTCCACTAGAATTGGTTCATGTTCTTATCATCTTCGTATGAATGGATTATACCTAAAGGTTCATGCATATTAGATTCAATCATGTTATCAATTATCTTATAGAAAACATTTAAATGAGCAATCAATTGCACACAAGGAATTCCACATAAGAATTTAAGCACAAGATTTTTGATAAACACATGATTTTATTATTCCCAAGGATTTCAATATCATTTTGATTACACAAAGTGACTATTCAGATAGTCAAGTGGAGAGTATCCCTCAGATTCACTCTTAGACATGTAACTCAATGGGGTATACCCTATAGATTGAGATTGTTTCTCATCTCTCATTTGTTCATATCTATCCTAGAATGGATAATAACCTTCAAATTTTTCATTTGATACACAATTGTGAGGTACATAACCCTCAAAATCGTTACTCGAGAAAATTACAATTACTTCTACCATTGGAAGAACTCTAGGGTCTCTAAAGATAAATTTCAGATTGACACTTCCTTTCTAGGTCATATCCCTAGAAAGTGATAAAGATTAAGACTTCTTTGGTGAGATGGAAGGTAAATAGTTGTATTGAGCCTCCATCTTCATCTTTCTCTTTACATCACTAATTTGAGAAAGTGCATGGTTAATGGTTTTAGTGTCGCTTAACCAAATGAAATTATCATACTTGGTACCCTCAATTGTTTGAACAATGGCCTCTCTTTCCTTCTTGGAATTAAGGTAGGGCTCATTGTCGATTATTGACTTCCTTGCAGTTAACTTGAGACACACCATCCTAGCACAAGAATTTCCAAACATTAGATAACGTTGGACATAAAGTATAATGAGCTCATAGGTTCTAGAGCTAAATGTGGTAGCTCTGATACCACATGTAACATGCCAAATATTCACTGAAGAATTTTTTCCTAAGTTTTCACTTTGTGAGTAAATAAACTATGTAACTTAACCATTTCCATAAAAAAATCTTTTCTTTATAGAGAACAAATGAGCATAGATGTCATAACAATAATCAACATTGATTCCATTCCAGTATAATAACCACATAATACAATATTTCCAAGAATGTGTACAAAGTTCATACATAGCTCAACCAAGCTTCAAGCAATAGATATCGATGGTCCAAAAATCTCCTCTCAAATATTTGGTATCATGTCACCTACTGAGGAGGAGAAGCATCACTCAAGCACTTTTCCACCAACCATAGACTCATATGCATTCCCTGCACATCTATCATAGGATAGATGGCCCTATCCTTTGACGAAGAGATTGGTGGAGTAACCTCATAACGATAACCATTCCGAGCTTAGTGTTGTGTCTTACATGACTAGAACTTGTATCCCTACAATTTGGAACTAGCATGCATTACTGGATCATAGTGAATTGATAGTGGAGCCAAAGTAAATCACACTACTTTGGCCAAAGTGTTCTCATTTAGTACTTTGAGTGATAGTCATCCTACTCACATACACTACTAAAGCTCAATTTGACTTTAGAATACTATAATCTATGCATAGCTATTTCCTCCAATGGGTAATCTTTAACCCCAAAAATATCTTATTCCCTTTCCCACAAACTCTACGGTATTTCTACTCACAAAGCATAAGTACAAGTTACCCTCCCTTCAATGGATAATTCAAATCCTAGGTGTAACTTACAAGCTATCTAATTCAATCAAATAACTTAGCTATGAATAACCCTTAAGTTATCCTTGATTAATCATATCTAGTATATTAATACATATGACAAACAATCCCTCCTATTATGGAGTAAATACAAGCACTTTCATAGAAAAGCATAAAACAACTATTTTTTCCTTTCCGAAGAAAATGCTATGATTCCCTAATGCAAGTAATCTCAAGCAGTTCAAATAAATCATTCAATTCTCAATCTTTCATAAATAAAGAAAATTAAGAGAAGACTAGATCCTCATGCCTATAAATATGCTTAACCAATTGATTGACTTGACACACAACCTTCCAACAACAACTTGCTATCTTACTTTAATCCCCTTAAAGTAATACTTTACTATGAATTCTCTCTCAAGACAACAATATGCACTCACAAAGTAATTCACAAATCTCTCTCAATAACTCTCAACTCTCAAAATATACAACTCTCTGAATAATTGCAGAAAAATAAGTTTTTCAGAAGAATGTAGAATAATGTGTTCCAATGAGAGAACTAGCCTCTCGATTTATACAGAAAATGGAGACTTTACAACCTACAGAAAAGTATGCTAATTGACAGCTTCCTACATTTAGTTCAACTCATAACACATAGCTAAAAGGTGGCAACAAACTAAGTTTAAACTCAACACAAAATGCTACAGATTGACCCTTTTATTTGACAATAGAAAAAGACTAATTCAAATGTGCACATGCCCAAATGACTACAGTTGATTTGATACCACATTAGAATTCTATAGAAAATAGAGTTTCCATAAGTTGGCACCATGTATTTGCCAACTTCCTTATCTCTTGGTATGGTTTTACTCTTTGCAACAACCTTTTATTATCAAGCAACACCTATACTATGTCGACTTGGTCATAGTTCCTTTGAGCAATAGAGGAAAGATGAGTCACTCCATTATAATAGTGTATAAACAATACTTTGACCAGCTTGTAGTTTGTTGGATACTTTTCCTATTATCATGCATTTATAATACTTTATGGTACATGCTTATATTCCATTTCTTTACATCTTAAAAATAAGCATTCAAAGTTTAATGTATTCGCTGCGATAAAATAATAATGTCATTTATATCGACTACGGTTTACCTCCATATCAGCCTTTATTGCTGCACAATACTTTTGCATATAAATTGGCCTTTATCTTATAACATCATAAGTATTATTTAGCCTATAATGTGTGCATAACATATATACAATTCAACTTCTTTATAATACCATGTATATATAGATACATACTTATATATGTATATCTATATATACATATATATGCTGGAATAAATAACATCAACGCTATATCCCATATATATATGTATATGTATATATACTAATATATATATATATATATATCCCATGTCAATTAAGTATGTATTAATTCAATATATAAATGAATAAGATCATGTTAACATTCATAAAATGATAATATCAACTATATATATAGATATATATTCATCTATGTACATGCATACGTATGTATACATATGTCGATACATTTGTATGGATATTTTTGTTTGTTGAACATACCTATGTATCGACACATGTATACATATGGATATATGAATATATCTTATATATATACACACATTCGATTGCAAAATCAAGCACATACACATTACTATCTTATTGATAGGTAGCATTCATTTGATGTATATATACATATTCACATACATTTCGTATTGTTTGTTTGATAACACCATGCTCATAAGAAACTCGTTCATAAGCATGCATAAGTATATCTACCTATGTAATATCATGTACATGTTCCTTTATGTGTATGGCCCATTGTCGACATGCATATGCGTACATATACATACATGCCACTCGTGTTTAACTCATCAACTCAAGCATAGTAATATAAGGAAGAACTCATAAGCTCTAAACAAATAAACATCATCCAAGCATGCATTCAATAGTAATCAAGACCCTTACTAATGAAAACACATCATACTAGGGATGAATTACCAATTCCTGGGACAATAACTTGACTCAACCATTTTACCGTGAATGTGTGTGTAAGCCCAACTAGGTTACATTATTGGTTACCCGACCAAGTTCTTCTCCTGAGTGATACTTCCCCTCCACTTGGAGGAATGAACATGTACCTACATCCAACTAACACATTCCCATGGTAGTCAGTTGTTCAACAATATATGCTTTCACATAATATTTCTCCATGGTTAGAATATCCAACTCAATAACCATCCATTACAAATATATACATTTCATCACATAACATTAAATAAAATGACATTCATTCATAATTCATTGATAAAAAAAATGAAAGCACCTATATTCTCATTCAAAATTCAAATTACATTCACACATGCAATAATTTACCCTAACTTAGTAATAGTAAATAGGTAATTACATAATGGGGTGTAACATACTCCCCCCCTTATGAATCATCATTCTTGATGATTTTTATGTAGCAACATAAACTAATCAAACAAACAAAATATTATTTTCAAGTACTTTCAAATGCATTTAAAACATGTGAAAACTTTTATTGTATCTCAGCATACTCTTCCACATATTGGTCCAACTAGACTATGCACCGTAGAACCTCCCTATTACATAAGTGTAGCTTATCACCTGGTATATATTTCTTTACTTATGACACATGAAAGACATTATGCATCTTGGCAAGAGCTTGTGGCAACGCAATTCAGTAAGCTACTAGATTCACCTCCTCAAGAATCTCAAAAAGGTCCAACATATCGTAATACTTCACTATGACTTCTCTCTCAAGAGAACAATATGCACTCACAAAGTAATTCACAACTCTCTCTCAATAACTCTCAGCTCTCAAAATATACAACTCTTTGAATAATTGTAGCATAATAAGTTTGCAGAAGAATGCATAATAATGTGTTCTAATGAGAGAACTATCCTCTCTATTTATTCAAAAAATGGGGACTTTGTAGCCTACATAAAAGGCATGCTAATTGACAGCTTCCTCCATGTAGGTTGACTCATAACACAACTAAAAGGTGGTAGAAAACTAAGTGTAAAATCATCACAAAATGCTACAGATCGACCCTTCTATTTGATAGCAGCAAAATACTAATTCAAATGTGCACATTCCCAAATGATGACAATCAATTTGCAACCACATTAGACTTCTACAAAAAATGGAGTTTCCATAAGTTGGTGCCATGTATCTACCAACTTCCTTATCTCTTGGTGTAGTTTTACTCTTTGAAATAGTCTTTTACTATCAAGCAAAACCTATGCTATGTCGACTTGGTCATAGTTCCTTTGAGCAATAGAGGAAAGATGAGTCACTCCATTATAATAGTGTATAAATGACACTTTGACCAGCTCATGGTTCGCTATATACTTTTCCTATTATCACATGTTTATAATACTTTACAGCACAAGCTTATATTCCATCGCTTTGCATCTTAAAGATAAGTGTTCCAAGTTTAATGTATTCGCTGCTATAAAACAACAATGTCATTTATATCAACTATGGTTTACCTCCATATCGGCCTATTGTTGCGCAATAATTTTGCATATAAATTGGCCTTTATCTTATAACATCATAAATATTATTCAGCATATAATGCACATATAGCATATATACAATTCAACTTCTATATAATACCATGTATATATATAGATATATACTTATATAGGTACATATACATATACATATATATATATATGTCAATAAATATCATTAATGATATCCCATATATATATGTATATGTATGTATACTAATATATATATATATCCCATGTCAATTAAGTATATATTGATTTGATAAATGAATAAGATCAAGTTAACATTCATAAAATGACAATATCAACTATATATATATATATTCCTCTATATACATGTATACGTACATATACATATGTTGATACATCCATATGGATATTTCAGATTTCCAAACATACGTATGTATCAACACATTTTTACATATAGATATATGTATATATCTTATATATATACACATTCGATTGCACAATCAAGCACATATAGATAACTATCTTATTGATAGGGAACATTCGTGTGATGTATATTGTAATACCCCTCCGTTTTGCCTTCTGGTTGGGCAGTGTGTCCTTGTGTGGGTATGTTGCTTTGATGTATTTTGATGTGATGTTACTATATTTAGATGTTACCTTTATTCCATGCTTTGGATTAGCATAGCAGTTATTTGAATTAAAGATGATTATGCTTTGAATTATATCATGTTAGAATTGTCAGTTATTTGTAGTGTATTGGTGAAGAGGACGGTATAGCATCACTCGCTTGCGAGTGCCCTACGATCCCGTGATTTCCTCTTCACGGTGTGTATTTTATGCTAGATATATTATATGTTGTGGTTACTTGATTTGCAAGTTGACAGGTACAGGACATCGACTCCACCTGGTTCCACAGGTGAGAGCGTGTTCAATACCCGATGGTATTTGATTGGGAGATAGTAGCTAGGTTTCCATGCCAAGTCATCACCCTAGTCCTTGTATGTCATCAGTTGTTTGTTAGGTTGTGTTGCTTTGGATTTTGCACCCTCTCTTCGTTATTTAATTGCAAGTTAAATTGGGTGATCTAAATAGCTTAATGTATTTAAGTTGTTGAGTAATGTAATTTGGATTATGTTGAAATATAATTGATTTTATTATTAATTTATAAATAATTTAATCATTGATTAAATCTATTTATTAATTAATTAAATTTATGATGTTGAAAGGATTTAATTTATGTATGTTGAATTATTGTTATTTTGTTGAATTTGAAAATAAAGAAATTTCATGAAAGTCAATTTGAGTAATTTGGAATTAAAAAATTAGAAAAATGATTTAAATTTCAATTTTAGAAAAGTTTGAATTCAAAGAGTTGAAAAATGAGATATTTTGGCAATTTCTGTTTTCTAGAATTTATGAGGGGGTTGTTGGATTTTTTAATGGTTGAATTTGGTTTTGAATTTTTGGATCTTGGAGTTTTGGAGAAAAGTTGGAATTTGAGAGAGGAAGCATGTTTCAATTTTGTGGGTTTTGTATTGGGGTTGTGAAATTTGCTGATCTGAGGAGGGAATCTGAGGAAGGAGTTAAGCATCGTCTGGATCATCTCAAACACACCAGTTAACCAGGTTCATTCTTATAATTTGTTTGTTTTGAAAAAAAAAAGAAAGTGTATTCATTTATATTTGGATGATGAAAATCATGTTTAGAAATAAAAATAAAAAAATGATGTTCTTGAATAAAAATGGCTATTTTGATGTGGGTTTTTCTCAATATGTTATTAAAAATCCCCTTTTTAAAATATAGAATACATATACATATGTGAATATGCATATATATTTATATATTTATAAGTTTTTTTGTCTATTTTATTGGGGTTCTATCAAATTGGTTTTATTTTAAACCCTGGTTTTATTATTTAAAAAAACATAAAAAAAATCCGGACTTTGCAAAATCCGCAGGTTTAGATAATTAAAATTAAAATTTTAAAAAATCAAAAAAGACGTTTGGGGGGCTGGGGGCTCAACCCCCACTGCACCTCCCATGGAGGCGGGTGGAGGGAGCCACGCCTAGCGCATTCCCCACCCTCCCCCCATCACCACTACTTCCCCTCCCTTTGGCCAGCACGGGCTGTGCAGGCCGTGCCACCACGAAGCGTGGCTGGCGCTGCCAGCGCCGCCCGTGCCCTACGCACACCGCCGCCACTTCTCCTCCACCTGGCGCCTTCAGCTGCCCCTCCAACCACCGCCGTCGCTAACCCTACAAATAACCACCACCCATTGCATTAACCCTACGGCCACCTCCACCCCCAAACCACTGACATCCACCTTAAACCGCGGTCTGTGGAAATCCACGGCCAAGGAAACCACGACCACTAACCCTAAATGGCTACCTCGAAACTCGTGCAGCCGCCTCATGACTTTGCATGGTGCGCGGCCCGAGGCCGAGGTTGCCCTTTTTAAAACAAAAAATAAAATAAAAGTATAAGTTAATAAAAATAAAATATATTTTATATTTAAATATTATATTTCATAATATTTAAATATTAAAATATCTTTGGTTAAAATAAAACATATAAATATTATTTTAAATATTTAATATTATTATAAATATTATAATATATAATATTATTATTATTATATTATAATATTTAAAATATATATTTTAATATTTATTTTATTATTATATTAGATAGATCATGTTTTGTTTTTTTTAAATAATGTTGTATTTTAGAGTGGTAATTTAAAATAAAAAATGTATAGGGAAATTATTGATTTTTTTCCAATGGCATGTTTTAAATTTTAATTGAGGAAATGAAAAATAATTAACTTGGATTACATCAGTGTTTTATTTTAAAACATTATTTTAAAGGAAAATAGTTTGACCTTAGAATAATACGTTGTTTAGTCAAGTTAAACATTTGATTTAAAATGGCTATAGTGAAATAAGGAAACAATATTTATTTCAAATCAACGTATTTTGAATTATGGAAATAAATGGTTATTTTATTATTATTTAAAGGCTAGTGAGGAATTAAGTATTAAGTGTTAATTTCTCCCTTGCCAGGAAAAGACGTACTTTAATTCAGTGTATTTAATGCAATAAATTATGGAATGATTATGTGGAAAATGGATTTAAAATATCCAAAAGTAGTTCTTTTATTTGCCTTCAGTGAATATGTCTTTCGTGCTCAGGGTTAGGGAAGTGGGTTAAAGGTGTGTTTTGTTCGTAAGTCTTCTAGATGGGACTTTCAGTTATGTGGTTGTCGTTTGTGATGTGTGCTTCCTTGTCAGGAGCGGTCAGGAGCCATTTTGTTATTGTTGTTTTCTCTAGTGTTTGGAGATGGTTTTATCTTTGTTGCTCCTAAGAAAGGAGTGGATTTTGTAATGTGTGCCTCCTTGTCGGGAGCGGTCTTGTTATTGATGTTTCCTCCAATGTTTGGAGATGGGTTCATCTTTGTCACCTCCTGAGAAAGGAGTAGACGTGTTATCTTGGTTGTTGCACCTTCGTTCCATTGATGTTTGTTTGGATGGTGTGTGTGTGTCGTCGTAGAACAGTGGCTTGCAACGGGGGCCAACACACGAAGTGGTGCTAGGATAACTCGTTGTAAGTTATTTAATCAAGTGATAACTAAAACAATACTTAGAAGCTTAGGACTAACTTCACACTAATCAAGATTTTTAATGCCTCACTCATGGACCCAAGTGCTCGGTTAGGTTTGGGATGAGATGGGAAGGCTTGGAATGGAAAGGTCATCTATCTTGTCTGTACGAAAGGTATTTGGCTCTGCATGAGTGAGTATGGGGGCCGGGATTCGGTAAAGGTCACCAGGATAACCTTTTCTTGTGGGGGTCAGAGCCTATGAAGATTCCCAAGGATAACCCATGACGAGTTGTGTGATGACACTCTATCTAAGATAATAGTTGGTTCTTGTTTATTGTGGGTATGGTTTCCGAAACATACCTGATGTGACCATGGTTGGTGTTCGATTATTATGTGTATGGTTCTCGTAACATACTTGTTCTACTTTATTTCTGGAAGCAATGTGACCATGTAGAGTTGTCCTTGTGCATTACTCATGATGCTTGTGAGTTGTACTTTTGTTGTACTTGCATGGTATTTGAGTTGTACCTTGGAATGTACTTGTGTGGTTCATGTGTTTGGTTGTTTCAGTTTGGTTCAGTTTATGTTAGCCTGTGTCTAGAGGTAGATGGTCTTGGCTAGGGTCCCTGGTTACTATCTGCTAGCATGGGGGGTGGGCCTTTGGGTTCCACTTGGTTGGGTGGCGTGCACCTAAGTCCGTTGGGTTCTTTCTTCATGTTCATGTGGATGAGACTTCCAGTTGGAGAGCTCGTTGGTTTCAGTATTAGTTCATGCTTTATTTCATTTCAGTTATCTTGTATTATTTTACCCCTCATTGTTATCGAGGTGGAATGTTGTAATTGTAATATTATTGATGGCTAGCCTCATTTGGGGAATGAGTGTTGTAACCTTATGGTTTAATTTATGGATTAATGAAATTGATGATTATCTCTTATGCTTGATTTAAATTATTTTATATGAAATGTATGTGCTTAATTTATTTAGTAATTAAATGACATGGTTTAAATCATTTTTTTTGTTTAGGCTCTTTTAAACCTCTGTCTCATAACCTTAGAGGTTGTTGGCATTAGTTAGTGAACTTGCTTATTAATTATACTTAAAAAAAAAAATTTATTCCGTTTAAGTAGTTAAATGCAACTTCCTCTAGGGTTGCGTGGCGGGGTGTTACATATATATACATATTCACATACATGTTGTATTTTTCGTTCGACAACACCATGCTCATAAGCAACCCGTTCATAAGTGTGCATAGGTATGCCTACCTATGTATTCTCATGTACGTGTCCCTTTATGCATATGGCCCATAATCGACATGCATATGCATACATATACATACATTCCACTCGTGTTTACCTCATCAAATCAAGCACAATAATATAAGGAAGAACTCATAAGCTCTAAACAAATAAACATCATCCAAGCATGCATTCAATAGTAATTAAGACCCTTACTAATGCAAACACATCATACTAGGGATGAATTACCAATTCTTGACACAATAAATTTACTCAACCATTATAATTTGACTATGTGTGTAATTTCAGTTAGGTTATGTTACTAGTTACCTGACCAAGTTATTCTCCTAAGTGATACTTCCCCTCCACCTAGAGGAATGAACATGTACCTGCATCCAACTAACACATTCCCCTGGTAGTCAACTATTCAACAATATATGCTTTCACATAATATTTTTCCATGGTTAGAATATCCAACTCAATAACCATCCTTTACACATACATGCATTTCATCACATAACATTAAATGAAATAACATTCATTCATAATTCATTGATAACAAAGTGCAAGCACCTATATTCTCAATTAGTATTCAAAGTACATTCACACATGCAATAATTTACCCTAACTCAGTAATAGTAATAGGTAATTACACAATGGGGTGTAACATGTTGGAATATTCTAAGATGTTGTATGGATATTTTGTAATGTTGTTGTGTAGTCCATGAAATGTTAATGAACCTTGAGAGCATTGAGAGGTGTGTTTGGAGCCACTTGTTAGTGCTAGAGCATGTTTGGACAACCTGGAATGCTACCGCTAATTGCAGAGGTTAATTGTTGTTTGAGGAAGTGTTGAGAAGCATGTTGATGTAGAGTTGGGTCCTAATTAAGTAGTGTCATGGTTTGGATTCACTTATTTATATTGTGGAAGTGTTTGGTGTTGACCTATTTGGTGTTGCACCTGGTTGAAGTGCATATGTTTCCTTAAGGCCAACCTAATTGAGATTTTTTAGGTCATGGAGGGTATAAATACAAGGATATTTTTTGTGTGGATTAAGAGCAGAGGGTGTGATGTGAAATATGCTAAAGTGATCAAGTGTGATGATCTGAGTGTGAGACTTAATGCCTATGACTTCCTAATGCAATGAGTAGAAGGTGTCTACATTTCAGTCTTTTTAATGAGTTGTTTATGCTTCAGTGAAATTGTACCTTCAACATATGAGATATGAATTATTAGTAGTTCAAATTGGCATTGAGCATCCCTTCCTCTATTCTTATTTCTTCTAGATAGTGAGTCCTTTGGTAGTGAGCCATCGACAATGATCCTTTCTTTATCTTTCTGGGTAGTGAGCCCTTGGCAATGAGCCTTATTGTATTCGGTTTTTCAATTCATTTATTAGTGAGCTGATCTTCACCATGTTTTTTCCCTTCTTGGGTTTTCCATGTAAATCTAGTGTTCTTATGTGTTTGGATGTGTTTGCACTATTATTTCATATGTTCACATTCTTCTAATGCATGATAAGGGTTTAATTAAAGGCTAATGTAGATTTGAATGTTAATGAGGGTTTTTGGTGTTTTAAAATATACAACTGATTCACCCCACCTCTCACTTTTCCTGTGCATCTAACAATTTGTATCAGAGTTGTGGTTCTCAAGAGGAAGCTTAACTACTTGAGGTAGATCTAGATGGTGCACAAGAAAGGTGTCAAAGCTCCTTTATTTGATGGAACAAATTTTACCTATTGGAAAGCTAGGATGGAGTCCTTTATGGTTTCTCTTGGATTTGGTGTTGGGTAGTCTATTGAAAAAGGTTATACTATACCTACAAATGGTCCAACAAGTAATGATGAGATCAAGGATTATGAAAACAATTGAAAAGCAAGGAATGCAATCCTAAGTGGTTTTTTCTGGTTCTGAACTTGGAAAGGTGATAAGTTTTAAGTATACTAAAGAGATCTGGATAAATCTAGAAGGTATCTATGAAGGAGATGACAAGGTCAAACAAGCGAAGATGCAAAACTAAAAAGCCAAATTTGAAACCATAAGAATGTCTGAAGATGAAGATATTACTGCCTACATGATCAAAGTTGATGAAGTTGTCAATGCCATAAATGGTCTTGGTGGAAAGTTAGATGAAAGCAAAGTTGTGAAAAAGGTATTAAGAACTCTACCTAAAGCTTATAGTTCTAAATTTTATGCTATTGAGGAAGCTCATAATTTGGATAATTATTCTAGAGATCATATGTTTGGTACTTTAACTTCTTTTGAAATGAGAGAGTTTGGTCAAGATGCTACAAACAAAAAAACTACTTTTAAAGTCTGCAAAGTGGAAAAGGATGATGGATCAGATCTAGATGATCTTGATAAGGTGGAAGAAAACATTGCAAGGAGATTGAAAAAGGGTAATGGAAAATAATGAGGTAAGCTACCTTTCAAATGTTTCATTTGTGGAAGGATAGGTCATTATGAATCTAAATGTCCAATCAAATTTACTAATGAAAAATAAAAGGATCATAAGGGTAAATTTATCAAAAAGAGTTACTATGTTGAAAAGGACAATGGTGTATCTGATGATAAAGAATAAGATTATCTATATGAAGGAAGTGGTGAATTCCTATTCATGGCTTTAAATTTTGGAACCAATTCTACTAATCTTGAAATACGTGTGAAGGAAAGTGCTCCAAAAATAGGTCATAACATTGAAGGAACTATGTTGACTGCTTTTCATGCTAGAGAGGAGAAGAATTGTTGGATCATTGATAATAGACACTCAAATCATATGACAGGTGATAAGAGTAAGTTTTTTAATCTTGAAAAGTATGATGGTGGTCTTGTTAAGTTTGGTGATGATACATCTGCTAAGATCTATGGAAAAGGTTCAATTAGTTTTGATAGAAAGCATAATACAAATGATGTTCTTTTTGTCAAGGGTCTCCGACATAATCTTTTAAGTGTAGGAAAAATGTGTACAAAGGATATACTCATGTATTTCAAAATGGTGGTTGTGAAATTAGAAAAGGAAGCTCTGATACTCTGGTTTCTATTGGAACAAGGACATGAGGTAATGTCTATCAACTCAAAGGTAGTGGTAAAAATTGATTTATGCCTCAAACTAATGAAAGTTGGCTATGACATAGAAGAATGGGTCACATTAATTTTGATAGCCTAGTAAGGATAAGTTCTACTAATGTTGTGAGAGATTTTCCAAAGATTATAAAGCCTATCAATGCAATTTGCAAGGAATGTCAAGTGGGAAGGCAAACAAAGACAAGATTCAAGATGAAGGAATATTCTACCACAAGTCCCTTGGAGTTACTGCATGATCTATGTGGACCTACTAGAACTAGAAGCTCATGTGGTGATATTTATTTCATGGTATTAATTTATAATTATTCTAGAATGGCTTGGGTTACATTTCTTAAAGAAAAATAAAAAGCTCTAGAAAATTTTAAAGCATTTAAGGCTATGGTTGAGAATGAAATGAATATAAAAATAAAATGTTTGAGATCTGATAGAGGTGGTGCATTTACTTTAAATGAGTTTAACCATTTTTGTGAAGATCATGGAATAAGAAGGCATTTATCAGCCCCTAGAACTTCTCAACATAATGGAGTTGTAGAAAGGAAAAACATAACAGTTTAGGAAGCAACTAGGACAATGATGAAGGAAGCTAATCTTCTACATGTCTATTGGAGAGAAGAAATTCATACTGTAGTCCACATTCTTAATAGAGGTGATACAAGAGTGAATAGTTCAAAGAATCCCTATGAGTTATGGTATGGTACACCTCCTACTGTGAAATATTTTAGAGTTTTTGGAAGCAAATGTTATATTAGAAGAGATGAAGAAAAATTAGGAAAGTTTAATGCAAGTTTTGATGAAGGAATATTCCTTGGATACTCTACAAGAAGCAAGGCCTACCAGTGTTACAATAAAAGGTTGAAGAATATTGTTGAAAGTGCAAGTGTCAAAGTGGATGAAGAAACACATCAAAGTTCAATATTGATAGAAGGATATGAATTTGATGAATCCCCTTGTAATGAAGAAGAAAAGGTTGAAAATAAAGAAAAAGAGTTGATAGTTGAAGAGGAAGAAGCTCCAAAAAAGAATCCTAAGACTCCCAAGTATTTGTAGAAGAATAATTCAAAAGATTAGATCATTGGAGATAAGAGAAACGTATTTTGACAAGAAGAAAAGCTGCTATGATAGAGGAACAAATAAATTTCTATTTACTTTCTAAGGTGGAATAAAAAACAATGACCAAGGCATGCAAAGATGAGAACTGGATCAAAGTAATGAAGGAAGAGTCAGAACAGATAGAGATGAATCTAACTTGGGAATTGGTCTGAAGACCAACAAACAAGAATGCGATTGGTACTAAGTGGATATTCTAGAACAAGATGAATGAGGATGGAAAATTTGTCAAGAACAAGGCTAGACTTGTGTGTAAGGGTTACTCATAGGTTGAAGGTATAGATTTTAAGGAAATTTTTCCTCTAGTTGCAAGAATGGAAGCTATCAAGATGTTTTTAGATTTTTCAGCATATAGATATTTCCAAGTTTATTAGATGGATGTGAAGTCTACATTCTTGAATGGTGAATTGGAAGAAGAGGTATACATTGAAAAACCATAAGGTTTTCAATTGTCAGAAGATATAAATATGGTCTGTAGATTGAAGAAAGCATTGTATGGACTGAAGCAATCTCCTATAGCTTGTTATGAAAGGTTAGATAAGTACTTGTTGCAAAAAGGATTCAAAAAAGGAACTGTAGATAACAATTTGTATTTAAAAATTGAAAGTGAATAAATCTTAGTTGTGGTAGTATATGTTGATGATACAATCTTTGGAGGAAATGAAGGTATGTGTAAAAGGTTTGCAGAGGAAATGAAAAAATAATTTGAGATGTCGATGTGTGGGGAGATGAATTTCTTCCTTGGTTTATAGATCAGTCAATCAAACAAAAGGTATATTCATATCACAATCTAAGTATGTTAAGGAAATATTGAAGAAGTTTGGAATGGATGATTCTAAACTGGTATGTACTCCAATGGTTATTGGTTGTTAGTTAAGCAAGAATGATGAATCTCCTAAGATAGATAAGAGAAAGTATAGATCAATGATTGATGGACTATTATACCTTACTGCTACTAGACTAGATATCATGCATTAAATTTGTCTTGTAGCTAGCTTTCAAGAAGATCCTAGAGAATATCATGTTGCAACAATGAAGAGGATATTTAGATATTTGAAGGGCACTCTAGATTATGGTTTGTGGTATTCTAAGGATATTAAATTCTCCTTGAGTGCATATACAAATGCAAATTGGGTTGGATGTGCAGATGACCAGAAAAGTACAAGTGGTGGTGCTTTGTTTCTTGGAAGCAGGTTGGTTTCATGGCTAAGTAAGAAGCGGCATTCAATGTCATTATCTACTAAAAAATTAGAATATATTGCAACAACATCATTCTATACATAGGTTTTATGGATGAAGCAAACATTGAAGGATATCAAAGTTTTTTATTGCATTGATGTCAACATATGGAGATACTTTGGTTGGTTGCATTATGTTGTAATTAGTAATATCACTGATTTCAACCTCTAGTGTTGATTTGGTGAGCATATTTTTATGGATTTTCAACCTCTTGTGTAGTTGATAAGGTTTTATAGATGTTGAGATGATGTTTTTGGTGCTTGGTTTCCAAGTGCTTTTGAGAAAATTTGAATAAAAGAGGAAACGGTGTGGTAAAGAGTGTTCAATGTGGCAGAGTTGTGATTAGTTTTTTTCTCCACATTTCTTCATGGTTGAATATTTTATTGTGTGGCTTAGATATGTTGATTATAGGTGTCCATAGGTGTTATATCTAGAGTTTTAAGTTCTGGATCGTTCGGTAGAAGAAGTTGTGTTCACTAGTATGTGAACTGGGATGTAGTGTTGTCTGGGAGAAATGGTTTTGATCTGCATTTCTCTACATTATGGTTTCTAGTTTTGTAGATTTGTAGGCATGCTTATATTGCTCATATCTATCTCTAGTCTAATTTTTTTGAGGTTTGGTTCTCTGCAAGGTTGGATTCATCAGTTACAGTATGTGGAAGGTCATTGGTTGTAAAGAATGAGTATGTTCTTCAAGTATATGGTGTTGTAAAGGATTTTTCGGATTTCAAGGTGTTGATGGAATATTCTAGATTGTGTTTAAGTTTTTTTTATGGTTCCTGAGTCATCTTTGAATTTGGTGAAGTGTGTACTTAAAATTTTAATGGTGTTAACACAGGTTCGACCGACCTTGGGTGTTTACACTAATTGCAGATATGCTTTGATGTTTGTGGAATCATGGTGTGGCATGCATATGAAGATTTAGGTCTGACGTAAGGTGTGATGTGGTCTACCTTCATTCCTCTCCATCACAAAAATGTTTTGGTGCTGACCTAGTTTGAATTTGCATGGTTGAGGTGCATAGTCGACCTTGTAGATTGTTTTCAAGGTTGATAACAGTGTATATTTGTAGTGTCAAAAAAGGTATCCCTCTTTCATACTTAATTTAGGAATAATTAATATTAAAATGAGCCTAATTATGCCTTGATTTAGTGTTGTAATGTGTTTTGCACATTCACATTAAGTTTAGGGCCCTTTCACATTAATCTAGGGCTTTATTAATTAATTGAGGTTAATTGAGGTTAATTGGCCCCTTAAATTCAAATCCAAGCCTAATTAATTGTAGATTCTAAGGGATAAAGCCTGACATTCATAAATGATATTATACAACAATTAATTTTACAAGGTGTATGTCCTATGTTAGTGACCTAGAACCTATTTTGATTCCATTTACAAGATTTCATTTTCAGATTGTTCCACAGTGTAATTAGTAAATTACCTTGTTTAGAATCTGAAAATTGTATTTACACATTGAATTCAAGGCAATTGCATTCCATTTTAAGTCTCTTTCATATCTTCTGGCTCATAAAAATGGTCTTAGCAACTACTTTAAAGTGGGGGCATACATCGATGATATCATTCGACATTTAGCATATTTCATGGTGCAATTTTCTTTTTTCTTGTGATGTGTCCTTTTCTTGGTGGTGTCATTGGTTTGATGTGATCCAAGAGAGTGATATTTCTTAGCGTATTAATTTCCTCTTAGTGGTGATGCAACACACTACATTCCCTAAGTTGTGAATCTTTTACTCTTGACTTGTCCTCTTTTAGAGACATTAGGAACGATGTTCCCTAAGAAGAAGACCTTACATGAATGAAGCAAAATCCCCTTGAACAGAAACCTATATACAAAATGTTCATAAGTTTTTGGCATAACACAACTTGTTGATCTTATGAAGCTTGCAACCTTAATTCAAGGCCATCTAGCATAACACACCTTACTTGCCTAAGGAGCCTTTCCTAACATTGTGGTGCCTTATTGATGTTGTTAGGAGGATAGATTTGACATGGTATGGGAGCCTAATATGATTCTCTAATTTAACACCCTTTTGGGATACTCACCTAGTGGATGGCCTGAGGTTCCACTATCCCAAAGTGAGTGCATGTGTTGTTTGCATAATGGACTTCAAGTTTTTCTTGTGAATGTTCTTTGGACAAATAGTTGAGACGTGTTCCACACCACGTTGGACAATCAAGGCTTGATCCTCCCCCCTCTTCTTTTTGGACAAATAGTTGAGACGTGTTCCACATCATGTTGGACAGTCGAGGCTTGATCCACATCCTTTTTCCTTTTGGTGTTTGGTGTTTTATGATTGTGAATCTTTGTCATTGTTGTATACATAATTTTATTGAATGTCTAATTTAGTGTGAGTTTGACATCGTGTCATACTCTCACTAAAGTGGGGGAAAAATGTAGTGTTGAAAAAAGTATCCCTTTTTCACACTTAATTTGGGAATAATTATTATTAAAATGAGCCTAATTATGCCTTGATTTAGTGTTGTAATGTGTTTTACACATTCACATTAAGTTTAGGATCCTTTTTATTGAAATGTACTTAATGGTACCTTATTTTTGGTGTTGTAAAGTGTATCTTTACACTTTCACACTAATTTAGGGCTTTATTAATTAATTGAGGTTAATTGGCCCCTTTAATTCAAATCCAAGCCTAATTAATTGCAGATTCCAAGGGGTAAAGCCTGACATTCTTAAATGATATTACACAACTCTTAAATTTACAAGATGTATGTCCTAGGTTAGTGACCTAGGACCCATTCACCACTTGTTGAATGGGTCCTCACTAGGTCCTAGGACCCTATTTTCACATAATATTTCACATCTCTCGAAGTGTGTCCTAGTTAAGTGAGCTAGGACCCATTTGCCACATGGCGAATGGGTCCTCACTTAGACCTAGGACCACTCTTTTGAATATGCTTTTGGTGGATTTTAATGATTTCAAATCCTAGATTTGATGTTGGCTTGTGATATTTGAATTTTGGGAATTCATCTTAAGTTATGTATAAATACAAGGTTTTTTCATTATGCTGGAAAAGAGATCTAGAGAGAGTTTTCAAGAGAGAAGAATCTAATCAAGTGTTCATATTCAAGGAGCAAGCAAGAGTGAATTCTTGGAGCAGAACTAAAGTGTTTTTGTAGGTCTTCAAGCTTATTTTGTTGTGAAAGATCGAGCATTATTGAAGAAGTGATGATAGATGCCTATGGAGAATCATGATGGATTCTAGGTTTTGGGAGAAGCACCATGAGATTCAACCAAGCCTAATGACTTGTTTCCTTAGTGATTCCATCTTCTATGATCATTCTATTTTCAGCCTAAAAAGAGGTATAATCAGATTTGTGACTTATTAAGGGGATTCAGGATCCCCTAAAATAGGTCTCTTACATTGTTCATGTTTCATTCTAGGATCCTATACTAACACAATTGAGTAGGGTTTCTTTGCATCATTAGAGATCTTAATCTTAGAAACACTTAAGGTTAGGATTGCACACACATTTTAAATTTCCCTTTATCATCAAGGTTTAATTACCAAACTTGGGGTTTGATTGAGGCAAACCCCTATCCACCAACAAACATCAAAATTTGTTTTGTAGATTATTGGCATATCTAAATTTGAAAATGGGGATTTCAAGTTACAGGAAGGAATTACAGGTCTATAACTTCAAATTTAGATTTAGATTTCTTTGGTATATCCTACTAGGACCCATTCACCACCTGGTGAATGAGTCCCTATTAGGGTTCCTAGGGTTGCATATTTTCAAGGTTCATAAGCTATTGTTTATAATTTAGAACCTCCCGAAAAAGTCTAACATGACCCATTCACCATAGGGAGAATGAGTCCCTATGAGGGTTACAGAAACAACAAGTTTTAAATAGGTGCACAACATTCCTTACTCTCAATTTTTCCAAAAAAGTCACTGTTTCCTTTGTTTTGTGATATATTTCTCAATTGCACTTTGTAGATCTAGGTTTAGAGATGTTTTTCTACTTCAAATTTATCTCCCCAAAACACTACTTGACCTAGAACCCTATCCTATCAAAAAGAGAAATTGCAAGATTCAAACATTGATTGTACTCACCTTTTGGGTTGATAATTACTTCATGGTTTGGATCTCATTTCTTGAATGAAATATTGGAGAATAGGGTCATATTATTGCCCCATTTTTCTTTATTTCATTGATTTAATTTTTAGGTTGTTGCATAGTGTAATTAGTAAATTACCTTATTTAGAATCTGAAAATTGCATTTACACATTGAATTCTAGGTCATTACATTACATTTTAAGTCTCTTTCTATTTTGGATTGGTACACTAAGCTTGTGAAACTTGTATGAGCTTTACAACTTGGTGTCCTATTAGAAATACTATTGTGAGATGTATTTCGAGACTCATGCCATCCTGTGATACACCATTCACCGTGGATCTTGGGTGTTCTAACTCTCTTTCTAATAGTGTTGATAATCAATCCCCTATGGATCATAGTATGCATAACTCATTTCCCATGACTTCACTCCCTATAACCAATGTGCATGATGTTCATTTCTCATAAGACATAAAAATACTAGATGAAGGCCTAGAAGAGCTACAAGACTTTATCCTTACTGAAAGCATGGACATTAGCATGGTTCCCACTTTACAAAATCTAAGGAAACTGCTTAAAATTGGAAACGAAACACAAATTGTTAGTAGCCTCAGCTCCTTCCTTCTGATAACTTAAACAAACAAGAGAATAATAACATACATACCTTGATCATCCTTATCAAAGCTAGACCTTGTAAGAGCTCAACCAAAATGCCTCTTGATATTGATTTCTTACAAAAATATATACTAAAGCATGAACCTAATGGTCCTCTTTACATAGCTAGAAGAATCAATGACAAGCCTACTAATGGGATATTAATTGATCCCATCTACGTAGAGAATGTGATTACTGAATAATTCCTATTTGTTCATGAACTTTATCAAGATACATATGAAAAACCGAAAGCATGGATTAAAACACATAATGGTTTTTCTTATCCTACAATGGGCTTAATAAATCTCCCTTTAAAAGTCAGACCAAAAACATCAACTGTCTCATTCACCATCATCCCATCATCAGACCAATTTTGTGTGAAGTTAGGCTATCCATGGCTTCGTTCCATGAATGTCATCCTGTCAGTTGTGCATAAATGTTTAAAATTCCCCTTTTGCAGTGAGATCTTTATAGTAACTCATAGTGGCTTTAATCCTATGTCTTCTGGAGGGAACTTTTCATTGGATTTATTTTGGTTTGAGCCTATTGAACCTATTAGACCTCATGAGGAATAATTTTTCAAATCTTATCAAAAATTTAAGGAAAAAGGTATAACATATCTATCCATTAGAAACATGCCACAACTTGTGATTGAGCCACCCATCTTTGAAAAAAACATGATTGAACCAAAATCCCTTCAAAATATCCAAAAACAACCTATGACACACTCTCCTACCATTTCCTACAAGAGACCACGAGATAATCAAAACAATCCCATTGTGCCTCCTAAATTCAAACAAGTTTACAAAGCTAAAGAGAAAGTGGGTGAACAATTGCCTATGGTTCCTTCCATTCCTCCCCCAAGGGAAGAGAAGAAACCTATGA
Source organism: Sequoiadendron giganteum (assembly GCA_007115665.2). Taxonomy (NCBI): domain Eukaryota; kingdom Viridiplantae; phylum Streptophyta; class Pinopsida; order Cupressales; family Cupressaceae; genus Sequoiadendron; species Sequoiadendron giganteum. Next base: position 782,065,912 of record CM021100.1, on the reverse strand, counting down.
TTGACAAACCTGCTCCTATACAAATGCAAATTGTCAATAGATTGAAATGAAATCAAAATTCTAGAGAGTGTAGGCGTAGACATCGTGCTATTGCTCGTATGTTAAAAACTCAAGAAGAAAAGAACAACATAGAAAATAAAAATTTTAATTTTTGTGAAGCAATGCATGATGATTCTATACCCTCACTGCAACCTAAACAAGAACTTTCTAGAGATATTTTCATTTGAACTCTTGTTGTGATTAATTTAGATGATGAAATTGATACTGAAATATTGATGAACAAGTGCATAATGAGTTGAGTTCATTATTCTCTTCTTCCATGAACTTAAATGATGATAAGAGTGTTGAACTTGGTACTTGTCCTCGTTTGGCACTTCTCTGCCTTCCATATATACCAATTGAGATTAGGATGTAGACAACCTGTTATAGGTTGAATTGAATGTGCCTAACTAGTGTTTTGAATTTTCTTCTTTTCATTTTTATTTATATGATTGCATGTGCATAATGTGATCCCCCGTTTTGTTTTGTTTGATGTATCTCTCTCTCTTTTTATGCTTTCCTCTATATGTACCTACATTCGTCTCTATGTCATAATTTTTTTTTATCCTTTTTCACTTGTCTTGTGTTTTCCTTTTAGGGATGATGCAAGGCTTTGAGTCATTTAGGTCTCTTCCATGTTGAATCAAAAGGATTTTTCTTTCTTTTTTTCACTCTTTTTGTGTCATTCTTCCAATTTCTATGAGAATTTGGGGAATGATGAAATTTCCAAGCTCTAAAATCAACATTGTAGCAAAGACATACTGACCCTGAATCCATATATCCCTTATATATTATTGGGGGTAACCCCTCCCTCATTTTTCATGGAGTAGCTTCATTTCAAAAACATAGGACTTAGCATAGGGTTTTCTGAGGAAAGCTCTCATGTCTTAGGATTAAACATTGGATACTTTAAAGAAATTTCTCACAAAAATGGTGTTAGAAATCATTTTAAAGTGGGGGCATACATTGATGATATCTTTTGACATTTTTGCATATTTCATGGTGTGATTTTCTTTTTCTTATGATGTGTCATTTTATTGGTGATGTCATTGGGTTTTATGTCCTCCAAGAGTATGATATTTCTCAGTGTATGAATTTCCTCTTAGTGGCTTGGTGCGACACTAGGCATCTCGTAAGTGGCAATATGTTACTCTTTATTTTTCCTCTCTTGGAGACATTAGGCACGGTGATCCCTAAGAAGAAGATCTTACATGAACGAAGCAAGATCCCCTTGAACAAAAACCTATATATGCATATTTTTCATAAGTATTTGGCATAACACAACTTGCCAACCTTGTGAAGCTCGAAACCCTAATTCAAGGCCACCTAGCATAACACACCTTGCTTTCCTATGGATCCTTTCCATGTGCATTAGTGCTTAGCATAAAACACCTTGTTAAGCATGAGACATGAATGTGAGTGGAACCCTATTGGAGCTATCATAGGGATAGCTTTGGTATGGTAAGTACAGTGAGAGCTGACATAGAGGCATTAATTTCTCACTAAGCCACCTTCCTGGAGGGATACTCACCTAGCGGATGGATTAAGGTTCCACTACCCCAGAGTGAGTGTGTGTGTTGTTTGCATAGTGTACATTGAGTTTTTCTTGTGAACATTCTTTGGAAAAACAGCTGAGACGTGTTCCACATCATGTTGGATAGTTGAGGCTTGATCCACCTCCTTTTTCCTTTTAGTCTTCGATGTTGTATGATTGTGAATATTTGTCATTGCTATATACATAAGTGTCTTGAATGTCTACTTTAGTGTGAGTTTGACACACGGTCATACACTCACTAAAGGGGGAGAAATGTAGTATCGAAAAAAGTATCCCCTTTCACACTTAATTTGGGAATAATTAATATTAAAATGAGCCTAGTTATGCCTTGATTTAGTGTTGTAATTTTTTTTACACATTCACATTAAGTTTAGGGCCCTTTTTAATAAAATGGACTAAATGGTGCCTTATTATGGGTGTTGTAAAGTGTATCTTTACACTTTCACACTAATCTAGGGATTTATTAATTAATTGAGGTTAATTGAGGTTAATTGGCCCCTTTAATTCAAATCTAAACCTAATTAATTACAAATTTTGAGGGATAATGCCCAAAATTTATAAATGATATTACACAACACTTAATTTTAGAAGGTGTGTGTCAGAGGTTAGTGACCTAGGACCCATTCACCACATGGAAAATGGGTCCTCACTTAGACCTAGGACCCCCCTTTTGGATATGTTTTTGACGGTATTTTAATGATTTCAAATCCTAGATCTGATGTTGACTTGTGTTATTTGAATTTTGAGAATTAATCTTAAGTTATGTATATTTATAAGGTTATTTAATTAAGTTTCATCCTAGATCTTCATAAGCAATCAAGAGTACTTTCACAAGAGCATTATAGAAGAAATCAAGAGAATTTTAAGGCATTCAAGGGTAGATTTGAAGAAGAATATTACAACAATCGAGAGTCATTTCATCATGTCAAAGATATAATGCATCATGCATGTTGTTGAGCTAATGTGTTGATGTAGCATTGAAGATCAATTCAAGCATTGTTTCATATCAAGTTTTATGATCAAGATCTACATTCATTGAGGCCACTTCATGCTAGTTTATAGATTTATCGAAGGTTCAATTAAGGTGATAGGCTATTGTTAGGTCCCATTAATTTAGAAGATAAAAGTTCAATATGTCGACTAGGCAGTGTCCAAGGAAATTTACAATAGAAGAAGATTTGACTATCTCCTTTAGATTTTCTAACTTCTTTTAGAGCTGCTAACATTAATTCATAACATAAGGCCATGTAACTATCTAACTAAAAAATAGTTTTATTTTAAGAAAGTTGTGAGTATATTAAACTAGAAAGCAAAAAATGACTAATCTAGAAAACATGATAACTAAATAAGAAAGCATAACAATAATTAAACTAAAAAGCGTATAAACTACATAAGTAGAAAAACTCATAAACAAACCATGGAACATCTAATTAATAACAACAAATATTAAACACTTCAAACTATGGAAATGATAGACAGTGAGTGCTTAGGAACTTTAGACTCTACAATAATAGTGTTAATGACTTCTAAAAGATTAACATGTACAAGTGACTATACTTATAGTTATTATGTATGAAATAAAAATAACCGAAAGGAAAGTACTCATCTATTTAATCTACTCCCCCTCGAGTGGCCAACTCGCAGGTTACTACGTTCATCCTCAGGTCACATACACAACTGATTCAAAAATTATTCCATTAAGAATAATTTTCATCCATACTTCAACAACTCAAAAATTGATATGTAATAATATCTTTATTCATATATATTTAGAAAAAATGTCGACAGCATAACATTACTATTTTGCGTTATCTTCTGCTTATGGAGATTACATCTTTATAGAAAACTTCTAACTAAGTCCTATATTTCAGATGGCGTAGATGACCATTGAAAAAGTCTATAATAGATTACAAACACACTTTATATCTTTAAATACCCATTACATAGATATTAAAGAGGCTCGAGTTGAACCATGAAGTCTTTAAACTTTAAAACATAACATAAATTAAAACTAACAACAACTATAGTTTTGGTCCATCATCCTAAAGTTCTAGAGCATGTTTCCAGTGCACATCTTTAGTCTATTTTGGAGCATGTGCTAGTTGAATGCTTTCCAACTGCTACTTGATGACTGATTATTATCCTACAAAATACTCAAAACAACCCATTGAATTTGCATTGGCAAGATACTTCAATAAATCACAAGAAATAAAGTTTGTACAATTTTCCTTAAAAGACAAGCAATTATTTCTCCTAAAGTTTAATTAATTGGCAGAGGATAAGGGTTTTGCATTTATGAAATAAAACTTTATTATGTTATTATGATGAGGTTATTTTTACCTCATCATTTCCTCCCCTTCCTAATTCCTGAGAGGTCCTCCTGCCCCTTTGCTATGGCCCTGTCCAATATTTATGTTCCATTCTTCATACTTAGCACTAATATCATACAAATCCTTTATTGTTTTATCAAAATTTATAGGTGTATGGAGGAAGCCTCTATGAAAAGAAACTCCCTCTTTCCATTCATTGAAGATTTAATCATTTTGATCTGTATTAATATGAAAAGCGGGGGGTGGAAAGAGCAACAAGGGAGGTCTATACCTCATCCCTATCCAATATGTTATGAGGTTTTTCAAGATTTTAGCCAAGGCATCTGCTCTTCTGAAGGACCATTTGATGTTAAGAGGGGAGATCACCTCTTTTTTCTTTATATATGCTGGTAATGGAGTGTATCTCTCTTCACACGCATGCCAAGCTGGACCAATCAATTTTTTTCCATGTCTACTATTGGGGGATCTCATTTGAAGACCCACATTTTTCTCTGCTTGAGCATATTCCCTACCGCGCTCTTGCCAATGAACCTGATTACGCATGGTAGACAACAAAGATCTCAATTGCACTTCTCCAACAAAAATTTTAATATAGAAATCAATATGGTTTTCTAATAGAAGATCATGAACAAAGAATTCACATAGCATAACTTGCTCTTCAAGAGTTGATTCTTCAAACATTTCAACAAATTCTTTGTCATCAGGTTCATAAGTCTAATCATTATAAATTATGAGCAATTTCCATCTTAACCATTGTTCATTTAAAAACATTGAATATAGCCTTGATGGTCTTCTACATGATAATATAAATTCTTCTATTTGGCATGCATCCTGCTTTCCCCTATAGGCTTTATGAAATGACTCTTTCAATAGTACCATCTCCATTTTCAACTTGTAATTTTCAATATTGGCATTTCTTAGGAAATAGCACCATTCCATCCACTTCATTAATAATGGAGGAATTTGAACTTGGAACCACTCAATTACAGTTGGTTCAGTATGACTTCCTTTTGATTCCACCATTGGATTATTGGTGCTTTTCTACAAATCTTGCTCTAGTTCCACAATCCTACAAAGAGAAGCATTCAGTTCTTCTTTCTGTCTTTTCTTTTCTTCTTCAAAAGCTGAAAACATAAGCATAAAATTATTTTTCAAACTTTCAATTTCTTTATCTTTATTAGACAGATTAGCATTGTATGTCCCGTTCTCTTGATTCAACTTTTAAATTTGTCTCTGAAATTCATTAATGAATGCATCCTTTTCTTCTATCTGCAGTTTCAAATTTTGCATTTCCTGATCTCTTTTTCCTATTACAGTAGTATGTACTATGATTTCCTCTTGTTGTTGTACAATATTTTCCTCATTTTTGTGCAACTGATTTCTTAGCTCATCAATTTCTAATCTCAACTTTTCCAAATCTGCATTAGCATTTTCATTTTCAATAGTCTCAACAACTTTATTTACAATGGGGGAAAAATTTCCTAAAATACTGTCCTCAATCTCCATGGAAGGTGGACATTACTCCTTTTCTATTTCTTGAATTTCCTCAGCAAGGGCTTCTTCTTCATACTCTATGTGGGAAGGCATTTCTTCAACAAAGGTTTCTTTTTTTGGAGACTGATGAATTTTTTCCCTTGTTTCCCTTATTTCTACATCATCCACAAGATCAATGGTTTCTATGGGATTTTTCTACTTCTTGGACTTCTTTTTCTTTGAGCCACTTCCTATACTCTACACTGGGGTTTCTGTAGACTTAGAGGATAATCTCTTGCTTCTCCTCAAGGGAGGATCATTTTGATAAGTGATAATTTTTCTTCTTTTCCTCTTCCTAAGAGGAATGTTGTCTACACTTGGATGAATAATTTCAACATCTTCTGGCTTGTCCGAGGTTTTAAATTCCTCGTTTACAGATTTTGGCACTTCCTCACTAGGGGTTGTGGGAATTTGGGCTTCAGGAGCTTTAGAGGCCTCAGGGGATGTTTCTATAGAAGGTGAAGCAACTTGTTTAGAGGATTCCCCTAGTTTTGATTTTCTTTTGGGCATAGACTTTTCAAACTTCCACAAAACATTTTCCCACTTGCTTTCAGGTTTCTTTCGAAAATGATATTTACAAATTAACTGAATTAACCCATGGTGCTTTAATGACCCTGAACTAGTCTTATATATTTCTATGGAGGAATTAATAGAATCACTCAAAAAGTCAGGCAAATTAACCCTAAGGGTAGGGTTTTCTTTCCCATGACGCAAATGAATTAGCATACGAAATGCAGGTCCTACCACAGTAGTGAGTTGGCCTTCATAGGTAATATTTTATAATCCATGCAACCGCTATTCCCTAGGGCTCTAATATAGAAGTTATTTGAAACCCTTTATTTTTTCCTCTAGTACTGATAACTATCATGGGCTGCGGGTCTCCCTCTCTAAGAAATAACTTTGATAATTTTTGATATGTAACTTGAGAAGTTTTAGACAATTTAATGCAATAATTATTTAACCCTGAGAGGTGAGAGATGATTTTTGGACTTACCTTAAAGTGCTTCCCATGAAGTGTCACCTGACCATTGGAGTAATTTTCTGCAAATGCATTCACCAACTTCTCATTATATCCCTCAAAATTTTTAATTAAATCTAACTATCCCACTTCCTTAAACAAACTGGAAATGTTGCTCAATCCTAGTAATTTTTTGGTTGAAGCTGGCTCTGATTTCTTCTTTTCACCCCCCATTTTTCATCTCTAATCTATGACTCTGTTGAAGATTTCAACAACATGAGAAGCTTGCACAATTGTTTTTGAAAATATAATAAAAAAGTGATTATTTATTTTGTCTTTGCTCGGAGCTTATTGTGCAATGATGATAATTTGCATGGAGGTGTGCGAAAAGAGTGTCATACTAGTTGTTAATCACTGAGTGGCTCAAGTTAATAAATTAGGAAGGAATCGTGCCAATTAATTATGCCTTATTAAAAAATAACTACTTACTTTAAGCAAAAATTTGTACTCATTTTGTGATCGCCTAAATATCTCATACCTTTACTGATTTAACGGGATGATGAAATTGTATTGGTTGAGGTGATGAAATATTCATTATGACATGAGTGAGGAAGCTTGTGAATAACAAAGTCATCAATGAGGATAGGCTGTCATGGAAAATTTTATTTGTGATGAAAAGATAGCGGCTTTTATTTATGACAGAGAAAACTTAAAAAAAAGGAAGAAGGTGTGTGTACTGAGGTGTGACAATCAAAGCATCGAGGATATTTCAAATTTTATGTAAAGAGATGGGAAGAATGGAGATGGATAAGTTCTGGAGCACGCTTATGAACATGTGCTCGAAATTGATGATTAAGTTCCACAACACGCTTTGTGGCATGAATTCGAAACGTGGAAGATGAATAAGTTTCGAAGTATCACTGAAAGATGTAGCTCGATCAGCAATTGAAGAAGATTCCAAAGAATCGTCAAAAGATGTAGTCAGAGTAGCATCCGAAGGAAGATTTTGAAGCATCGTCAAAAGATGCAACCAGAGTAGCAACTGAAGGAAGATTCTAGAGCATCGTCGAGAGATGCAGCCAAAAAGAAGAAAAAATGGCTATATATGAATGAACTTAAACTTTAGGAGCTTTCCTCTACCAATCACCATTCTACAAGAACAATCGTCTAATGTGATGAGTTGAGATGCAAGTTCCAGAGCATCTAGGCATCAAAGTCCGCAAGTTTTGGAGCACCTTCGCAACAAAGTCCATGCGTTCTAGACCTTTATCGTGACAAGAGGTAAGTTTCGGAGCACTGGGCATCTGGACTATCAAGTTTTGAAAGCATCTTGGAAAAGTGCTCTAGAAGTTATATCTATCTTTATGAGAAGTCCTGCAAAATGGGGACAACCCATATTTAAGTCTGAAAATAAGAACTAATAAATAAAAAAATTCTTTGAAACAAACTAGTACACATTTCTTTTTATTACAATTTTTCACGTTTATTTTTTAATTTTTTTAATTTTTTTAAGCAAGGTTAAATGGACTCTGCCTTGGCACAGTCAATGCATTGGATTTATCCTTGCATTTCTACCAACTTTGTAAATTCTTCTTTGTTGAAAGGCTTATGGTAGATATGTAGGCGATGACCATTGACTAAGAGAGTTTGTGTATCACCATCAATGGGTTTCAGCTAAACTATGCCATTTGAGAAGACTTCAAAAATTTCATATGGCCCCAGCCAATGAGTCCTGAGTTTCCCTTTATGATCTTTATATCTGGAATCGAATAGCAGGCCCAATCACCATTGTGGAACTCTCTCTCTTTAATGTGTTTGTCATGCCAATTTTTTCGCTAGTGTTGAACCAGCTTGGTTTGATGGACAACATCTAAATGAAGCTTGTCCACTTCACTTAACTATAAAATTCGTTCTACTTGGGCTCATTTCAGATCTAGACCCAACTCCATAGCTGTTCGTAGAGTTTGGAGTTCAAACTCAATGGGAAAAAGAGGTTTCTTCCTAAAAAAAAGCTCATAGGGGTTGAATCCAGTTATGGATTTCCATGTTGTGTTGTATGCCTAGATGGCTTCAGGTAGTTTTCTAGCCCAATCTTTTCTTCCTGAAGAAATCATTTTTGTCATTATGTTTTCTAACTCCCTATTAGTCACCTCTACTTGGCCATTTGCCCGAGGGTGATAGGGAGAAGACTTCTTGTTACTCACTTGAAAATGGTTCGTAAATTCTAGATGAAATTTGGACATGAATTGGAGTCCCTGATCTATAACGATGGTTCGGGGGGCTCCAAATCTAAGAAAAATATTATTATAGAGGAAGTCAACAACTTGTTCCTCTCTAGCAACAAGTAGGGCTTGAACTTCTGCCCATTTAGCTAGGTAGTCGGTGCAGACAAGGATATATATTCTTTCCCTTGGGAGGAAGGGTCTATGGGACCAATGAAATCCAATCCCCATTTTTTGAATGGTTCAAGGACAACCTGGAGCTGCAAGGGCATTTCTATAGAAGCAGCTGGTCTTCCTACTCTTTGATATTCATCACAGTGATGAATATACTTTTTAACGTCTTTATGAATTGAAGGCCAATAATATCCAACACCCAAAATTTTATGAGAAGTTATTTTTGTAGAGTAATGACCCCTAGAAGGATCATCATGATAGGCCCTCAGAATACTGTAAGTCTCATTGGCCCTGGCACATCTTCTCAAGACCATATCGGGTCCACAATGAAATAAAATCCCATTAATCCATTTAAATGGTGCACTCTCTCTAATAAATCACTTCCTTTTTTTTGATGTAAAATGAGGAGGTACTTAGGAAGTGGCTAAATAGTTGGAAATGCTAACGAACCAAGGTGTCTTTACAAAAATAGCAAACAAATTTTCATCTAGAAACTCATCTTGCACCGGTGCACAATCACCATCTTCTTGTTTAATTCGAGACAAAAATTTTGCCACTACATTAAATCTCCCTAGCTTGTCAAGTATTGTTACATTGAAATCCTGAAGGAGTAGTAACCACCTCATTATTTGACCATTAAGTACAAGTTTTTTCATTAAATATTTTACAATTGAGTGATCTATATAGACTTTAACTTTATATCCTGTAATATAATGGTGAAACTTTTTAATGGCATGAACCACAACCAGGAATTCTTTTTTCGTTGTCGTGTACTTTTTCTCAATGGATGTTAGGTTTTTACTAATAAAGTATATGGCATATTTACCCCCATCCTCATCTTCTTGCCCCAATACTACACCAATTGCGTCATCCAAAGAATCAACATAGATATAGAATGGAAGATTCCAATTTGGCCCACATAGGATGGGAGTAGAGATAAGCTTATCCTTTATGGTTTCGAATGATAGTTGACACTCAAGTGTCTAGTTAAACGCTACATCTTTCTGGAGAAGGGAAAGCATAGGGGCAACTATTTTACTGAAGGCTTCTATAAACCTTCGACAGTATCCAGCATGCCCAAGAAAAATTCTAACATTCGTTTGTGTCTGAGGAGTAGTCAGTTGTTGAATGGCCTCAATTTTCTTAAGATGAACCTTTATTCCCTCCGAGGAGATATGATGACCTAAGACTATTCCTTGTTCCACCATTATTAAACACTTTTCGTGGCTAAGGGAAAGTTGGTGATCTTCGCAAACCTTTAAAACTTTATCCAAGTTTTGAAGGGATTCATCATAGGTTGAACCATAAATGGTGAAGTCGTCCATATAAACTTCTACACAATCATTGACAAACTCAACAGATATAGCCAGAATGGTTCTTTGGAAAGTTGTAGGAGCATTATAGAGTCCAAAGGGGAGAACACGATATGAAAATGTGACCCATGGACAAGTAAACACTATCTTATCTTGGTATTTTGGTGCTATCTAAATTTGGTTGTAATCACTAAATCCGTCCAAAAAGGAGAAATATTTCCTCCAGCCCAAATTGTCTAGAACCTAGTCAACAAATGGTAAGGGAAAATAATCTCGATGAGTGGCTTTTTTGAGTTCTCTATAATCTACATAGATTCTCCACTTCCCATTTTTCTTTGGTACTACAACCATAGGCGAGTCAGAGATGGGATAAATACATCTTGCACGGAGGAGTTTGTCAATTTCAATTTTGACAAGGTCCTTTAATGCAGGATTGAGTCTCCTTTATGGCTGACGTATATGTCTTATATTAGGATCAGTATAAATGTGATGCATACAATCACTTGGATGGATTCCCTTCATGTCTATGTAGTCCCAAGCAAAATCTTTAGACCTCTTCACCAACACATTAAATAATCTATCCTCTTCTGATTTTGTCAGCCAACTATTGATGTTCAAGGTTTTTCCCAACAGTAACATAATTGATTTAGTCCCTAGATGGGTCAAAGTAATAGTATGAATTGGTCGCAACAAGGTGTTGAGAGGATAGGTATGAGGTATTAGTTGATGAAATCTAGTAATATCCTCAAAAAAATATCTAGTTCTGGGAATCATATTGGCCAAAGGACAAGGCATTCCCATGGTACTGAAATTTTGTTCCATCCCATGTACATCAATTGGTTGTCCCAAAATTTCCAGAGCATCAACCATTTCCTCATCACTTGAACCTATGGAAAGATGCTCTACATCACTTACTAACTCATCCTCTAATTCTTCTCCATGTTGTTTAATGAATACCATGGATAATGAGGCCAAACTGTCTTGATTAGTAACATCTTCTGGTTCATCAACCCAGAATTTGTTATTTTCAGTGGGTTTGGCAGGAGGGTATAAGAATAAATGTTTACTGTCTGGACCATGAGAAATGGTCATTCCTCCTTCTCTGCATTCAATTTTAGCTGTGAAAGTGGCCAACCATGGTCTTCCGAGAATTATTGGATAGCTATCTTTGGGTGTAAGCGACTGTATGACCTGTAAGTCAACTGGGTATTCCCATCCATCAACTTTGATAAGGACATTTTCAGTAACACCCTTCAGAATGGCTATGGATTGATTTTCCATCTATAAGACTATAGTTGTGGGATGTAAATCAATAAGACGTAATTTTTCCATCACCTCCATAGTCATTACGTTAATGGTTGCTCCTAAATCCACTAATGCATTAGGTATTTCTACCTCATTAATTGTGACAGTTATAAGTGGACTACCAAGATAATCATATTTCAGAGCGACAGTCTTTCCAAATAAAAAGTTAGCTAAATAGACATCGATGTGTGCAATATTTATTTATTTCGTTTCCTCCTCGGGGTTTTAATACATAGTTGTTTGATCAGCTGATTCAACTCAGGAATTTCCTTTATTGCTTGCAGCAAAGGAACCTCTATTTGTAGTTGTTTTATTTCTTGAATTAATGCAATTTCAGAGGTAAAAAACATTTCTAGAGTATCTTTCGAAGTGGTTGATTTCAGACACTCCATAAATGGTGCTTGAGTTTTCTCTTTTGGAGAGGTATCCTTTCTAAGATCAGTTAGAGCCTAACCTTCCTCCTCCTCCTAAGGTAAGTCAACAACTCCTGTTGCTGAAGGAGGTACAATGTTATTTGCGGGAATAGTGTGGTTGGGTGGAGTATCCTTCTTAGGAGTTTTAGGAGTAGGCTCGTCCACAATTTCTTCAATGGTTGGTGGTTGAATTGTTTGACCTGAGTGCAACTCAACATTTCCATAATGTATAGCATTAAGTCCGGTAACATTATCTTTTTCAGTAGAAGAGTATTTTGTCGATTGTTCTTTGGATTGGGAAGTGGCTGTGCTGGGAGATGAGGTTGATTTATCTGTTCATTCTGAGGAGGATTTTGGGGTGGAGGTAACAAATTTTTTTGTTGGTTCCTACAAGGCCCAGTATAGAATTGATTCTTCCCTTGATTCCATTAAGGAGTAGTATGTTGTGGATACCATTGTTGTTGTGTTTGGGTTGGCCACTGCTGAGTTCCCCATGATTGAGTTGCCCATTCAGGGGGTCCCAATAGGGATTTACCTAATTAGATTATTGAGAGGGCAGTTGAGGCCAAGATGGAGTCCATTGATTACTAGTCCAGTTGTTTTGTGGTCTCCAAGTAGGATTGGAATTTTTCCCATAAGAAAAAATCCCTCCTTGGCGTTGATTTACCACATTGATTTCTTCCTCAACATGTGTATTCCTTTTATTGGAATTCTTGAGATCAGTAAGGAGCTCACACTAGTGTGTAGTATGATTCTATTCACAAAGTTGACAAACATTAACCTTTTCTAAAGGACATTCTCGCAACAAGTGTTTATTTCGGCATCTAGGATTGTAAATGGACAAGGTCTCAGGATTATGTGTCTTAGCTTGTATGCCATCTAGTGTAGTTTTCAATTGAATGAGTATGTCCATTTTAAGGTTTTCTATTTCCTCCCGGAGCTTGCCTATGTCATTGGACCCTTTAAAAAGAGTAGTTTTGTGAATTCCTCCTTGTGTACGTGAGAAATTATGACACAACTTACATATTTCTTCAAGGGCCATCTGAGACACGTCTCCTTTTCCCATCAAATCAAGGCTTCACCTTGAATTCTCATTGAGTCCTTTAAGAAATATGGTCTTGAGAATATTGTCACTAATGGTCTCTTCTCCACATCATTTAGACAAGAAAAGAAACCTATCTAGGTAGTCTTCAAGACTCTCATCCTCATTTTGTCTAAGTTAAAAAAACTCCTCCTTTCGATCACTTACCCTACAATAACTCTGGTATTTATGTAGGAAAGCATTCTCCATGTCCTCCCAAGACGTAATAGATCCTGAAGATAATCCCATAAATTAACGCATGGCTGTATCCTTCAAGGTAGACTATATTTAGGTCCCATTACTTTAGAAGATAAAAGTTCAATATGTCGACCAAGCAGTGTCCAAGGAAAATTGCAATAGAAGAAGACTTGACTATCTCTTTTAGATTTTTTAACCTCTTTTAGAGTTGCTAACATTAATTCCTAACCTAAGGCCATCTAACTATCTAACTGAAAAAAAAAATTATTTTAAGAAAGATGGGAGTATGTTAAACTAGAAAGCAAAAAATAACTAATCTAGAAAACATGATAACTAAATAAGAAAGCATAGCAACAATTAAACTAAAAAGCGTATAAACTACAGAAGTATCAAAACTCATAAACAAACCATTGAACATCTAATTAATAAAATCAAATATTAAACACTTCAAACTATGGAAATGACAGACAATGAGTGCTCTAGAACTTCAGACTCTACAATAATAGTGTTAATGAATTCTACAAGATTAACATGTACAAGTGACTATACTTATAATTATTATGCATGCAAGAAAAACAACTGAAAAGAAAGTACTCATCTATTTAATCTACTCTCCCTCGAGTGGCTAGCTCATGGGTTACTATGTTCATCCTCAGGTCACATACACAATTGATTTGAAAATTCTTCCATTAAGAATAATTTCCATCCATTCTTAAACAAATCAAAAATTGATATGTAATAATCTCATTATTCATATATATTCACAAAAAATGTCGACAACATAACATTACTATTTTGCGTTATCTTCTGCTTCTGGAGATTACATCTTTATAGAAAACTTCTAACTAAGTCCTATATTTCAGATGGCGTAGATGACCATTGAAAAAGTCTATAACAGATTACAAACAAAATTCATATCTTTAAATACCCATTACATAGATATTAAAGAGGCTCGAGTTGAACCATGAAGTCTTTAAACTTTAAAACATAACATAAATTAAAACTAACAACAACTATAGTTTTGGTCCATCATCCTAAAGTTCTAGAGCATGTTTCTAGTGCACATCTTTAGTCTGTTTTGGAGCATGTGCTGGTTGAATGCTTTCCAACTGCTACTTGATGACTGATTATTATCCTACAAAATACTCAAAACAACCCATTAAATCTGCATTGGCAAGATACTTTAATAAATCACAAGAAATAAAGTTTGTACAATTTTCCTTAAAAGACAAGCAATTATTTGTCCTAAAGTTTAATTAATTGGCAGAGGATAAGGGTTTTGCATATATGAAATAGGACTTTATTTTGTTATTATGATGAGGTTATTTTTACCTGATCATAAGGTTTGGTGAGTTGTTACATATTGTTAATCATTCATCTTTCCTTGTATGCATTGTTTCATTTCAAGGTTTAATTACCAAAATGGGTTTTGACCAAGGAAAAACCCCATTCCCTAACAAAACAACATTTTTCTCTTTTTGATGTGCGATTGTAGGTTTTAGGTTTAAGATCAATTGAAGAAAAAAGTTGTCAAATTTGTCACCTTTCTTGCAAAATCATGGAAACTGAGCTACATAATTTATTTCAGAGTTTTTGACAGTCTCTGATTAGGATTTGGAAGTGTAGACATTGAAGAATAGAGCCCAAAAACAGATTTTACAGAACCCTAGCTAGGACCCATTCGCCATAGGATGAATGAGTCCTCAGTGAGGTCCAAAAATCACTTTTTGTAATAGGTACATAACATTTAGCCCTCTTAAAACTTTCTGTTTGACTGGTATTTGGGTTAATTTTAATTTATGTAACTCATTTATGTATTATAACCCTCATAATTGAGTGAAACTAGGAAGGTAGGTCTATTCATTTTTTCATTCCATTTTTGGATCATGCCCTATTTTTCTTTGTTTCAATATATGTGTTGAATGGATGAAGTATTAGGATGTGAACTGTGTGATGCAAATTATAATGTGAAGTACAAAAGTTTGAAGTGTAGTGTGATCTTTAACAACTAAGACCACTGGAAGTAGTGAGAAAAAGGTGTCTACATTCTACAAAGAGAGTGTGAATGTTATGGTGAAGTAGTGGTGGAACTTTTCAGTTTCTCTGAGATGGATTTATCATTGTAACAATATTCTTTCTTCTTCTTTCTATTCTGGCAGTGAGCCCTTCTTTCTTTTGGGTAGTGAACCCTTTGATAGTGGCCTATTGTATTCGGTGTTGCAATTAATTTATATTGTGAGCTAATCCTCACTATGGTTTTTCCCTTCTTAGGTTTTCCATGTAAATCTAGTGTCCTCATGTGTTTGGATGTGTTTTCATTACTATTTCTCATGTTTATGTTCTGCTAATGCATGATAAGGGTTTTCAAGGGTAAGGATTAATGCAGATATGAATGTTAATGAGGGTTTGATGTTTTAATGTACAACTAATTCACCCCCTCTCAATTGTCTTATGCATTCAACAATTGGTATCAGAGCAAGATTCCTTAGAAGAAATCTTAACCACTTGAGGTGGATCTAGGATGGTGCACAAGGAGGCTCCTCTATTTGAGTGATTTGATTATGCATTCTAGAAGACTAGGATGGAAGGTTTCCTTATTTCTCTAGGGTTTGGAGTTTATAAGTCTATTGAAATTGGATACACAATGCCTATAAATGATCTAAGTACTGATGATGAGATTGAGGCAGAATGAGAATAATGGAAAAGAAAGGTATACTCTCTTGAGTGATCTTTCTAATTCAGAATGTGTGAAAGTTATGAGTCTTAAAATTATTGGTGAGATATAGAAAAAGATGGAAAGTATCTATGAAGGAGATGATAAGGTCAAGAAAGCAAAGATGAAAAATATGAATATTGAGTTTGAAACCCCAAGGATGATAGAAATGAAGACATTATAGGATACATGCATAGAGTGGATGAAGTTGTCGATTCCATCAAAGACCTTGGAGGAAAAATTGAAGAAGATGAAGTAGTAAAGAAGGTATAAAGAACTCTTCCTAAATCTTATAGTCATAAGGTTTCTACTATTGAAAAAGCTCAAAAATTAGATCATTATTATAGAGATCAGTTGTTTGGTACTTTAACTACTTTTTAATTGAGAGTGTTTGGTCCAAGTAATTCAAGAAAATAGATTGCTTTTAAAGTTGGAAAAGTAGAGAAGAATGAGGAATCTAATTCAGATGAGTTTGATGAGCTAGAAGCAAATTTTGTGAGGAGATTGAAAAAGGGCATTGGAAAATACAGAGGTAAGTTACCTTTCAAATGTTTCAATTATGGAAATATAGGTCATTATGCTTCAAGATGTCCAAAAAAAGATTCAAATGACATATTTAAGGAGAAAAAATCTCCCTTCCTCTTATCCCCCATTCCATCCATCACCTTATTATCTCCCATCCCATCCATCACCCAAATCCCTCTCTCCTATCCACTTCCATCCTCTACCATACCTTGGTTTTCCCTTGTCATTGGATCCCATTCATTCATCTATCCTATCGATCCTACCCTCCATCCAATATTATCTTATCCAATCCATCTATCCTTCCAATCCAAACATTATAATCCAATGCATCCAAGTTTAATCAACCCCAATCCACATAATATAATCTTGCAATCTTGTGCATAATCCTTAATCAATGCATAATTTTGGTCCAGGTTAGTTGAAATCCATTGATCCTTTATATTTACCATCATAGAGATGTATCATTCCCAATATAAGTGTTGTTCTTATCCTTAACAACACAATCCTTGGGGTATACATTATTCTTACTGTTAACTTTGATATCCTTATCATGGTCATTGATAAATCCATCAATCAATTTTCATCTTGACTTGGAGAATAGACCTTGTCTTCTTTAGGTTTGTTGTGCATGCTTGCTTTTTGCTTGTATATGTTGGAAGTTTGTGGTTTCATTAATTTCAACAAATCTATGTCTGTGTTGCATTGATGTCAACCTATGGAGATGCTTTGATTGGTTGCATTATATTGTAATTAGTAGTCTCACTGATGTCAACCTCTAGTGTTGCTTTTATAAGCATGTGTTTTTAGATGTTCAACCCCTTGTATGGTTGAGATGATGAGAGGAGTGTTGCAGGTGATGAGATGATGTTTGTGGTGCTTGGTTTCTAAGTTCTTTTGAGAAAATTTGATTAAAAGAGGTTTTAGTTTGGAAGAGTAGTGTTCAGTTTTTTTCTCCACATTTCTTCATGGTTGAAGATATGATTGCATGGTTTGGATATTTTTATCATAGGTGTTCAAAAGTGTTATATCTAGAGTTTCATGTTTTGGATCGTTTGGAAGTTGTGTTCACCAATGTGTGAACTATGAAGCAATATTGTTTGGGAGAAATGATTTTTCTTCGCATTTCTTCATGTTGTGGTTTCTAGTCTTGCGAATATAGAAGTGTGCTTATATTGTTCATATGTATCCTCTATTCGAGTTTTTTGAGTTTCGGTTCCATGCAAGGTTAGATTCATGAGTCATAGTATGTGGAAGGTTAACTAGGTGTACATAATGATTACATTCTTTAGGTGAATGTTGTTGTGAAGGATTTGTTAGATTTTAGGGTATTGATGGAATATTCTAGATTATGTTTAAGTGTTATGTGTGGTCTGTGAGTCATCATTGGATCAAAGGAAGCATGAAGTTAAATATTTGATGGTGTTAACACAAGATCAACCAACCTTGGGTGTTTACACTAATTATAGATGTGCTCGGGTATTTATGGAAGCGTGGCATGGTGTGTATAGATTTAGGTTTGAGTTAAGGTGTGATGTGGTCTACCTTCATTCCCCTCTACCATGGGTATGCTTTGGTTCGTACCTATTTTGAATTTGTACTTTTGAGGTGCATAGCCAACCTTGAAAGTTTTTAGGGTTGTGAATGCTATAAAGGCAAGGTGAATTTCTAGATAACTGTGTGTAGATGTGAGGATGTGTTGAGATGTGAGTTTAATTATATGCAAATATCTGAGTGTGAGCTTAATTCCTATGACTACCTAAAGTAGTGAGCATAAGGTGTCTACATTTTAGTGTGTGGAGGTTGCAGATGGTGTGGTGAAGCAATGATAGATCTTTTTTGTTGCTCTAAGATGAATTTCTCATTGTAACAATATTCTATCTTCTTCTTTCTAATTTGGCAGTGAGACATTGGTAGTGAGGCCTTATTTCTTTTGGGCAGTGAGCTTATTGTATTCAGTGTTACATTTAATTTATATTGTGAGCTAATCCTCACTATGGTTTTTCCCTTCTTGGGTTTTCCAGTTAAATCTTGTGTTCTCATGTTTATGTTCCACTAATGCATGATAAGGGTTTAAGGCTAATGCAGATCTGAATGTTAATGAGGGTTTTGATTTTTAATGTACAACTAATTCACCCCCCTCTCAGCTATCTTGTGCATTCAAAGATTGGTATCATAGCAATTTTCCTTAGAAGAAAGATTAACCGCTCGAGGTAGATCCAATGGCACACCAGAAAGAGGCTCCTTTATTTGATGGATCTAATTATTCATTTAGGAAGATTGAGATGGAAGATTTACTTGATTCCCTAGGGTTTAGAGTTTGAAAGTCAATTGAATATGGATATATAATTCCTACAAATGGACCATAAACTAATGATGAGACCAAGTCTTATGAGAAAAATGACAAATAAATATATGCTCTCTTGAGTGGTCTTTCTAATTCAAAACTTGTGAAGGTTATGAGCTACAAATATGCTAAAGAAATTTGGAAGAAGCTAGAAAGTGTCTATGAAGGAGATGATAAGGTCAAGCAAAAAAAGATTCAAAATCTAAAGACTAAGTTTGAAACCCTAAGGATGATAGAAGATGAAGATATTATAGGCTACATGCATAGAGTGGAGGAAGTTATCAATTCCATCAGAGGTCTTTGTAGAAAACTTGAAGAAGATGAGGTGGTAAAGAAGGTATTTAAAAAATCTTTCTAAATCCTATAGTCATAAAGTTTTTCTATTGAAGAAGCTTAGAATTTAGATCATTATTCTAGAGATGAGTTTCTTGGTGCTTTAACTAATTTATAATTGAGAGAGTTTTTTCCAAGTGATTCAAGGAAAGAGGCTTCTTTGAAAGTTGGAAAAGTAGAGAAGAATAAGGATTTAGATCTGGATGAGTTTGATGAGTTAGAAGAAAATTTTGTGAGATTGAAAAAGGGCACTAGAAAATAAAGAGGTAAGTTACCTTTCAAATGTTTCAATTGTGGAAAGATAGGTATGTATGCTTACAGATGTCCAGTCAAAGCTTCAAATAAAAAATTTAAGGAGAATAAAGGTAAATCAATCAAGAGAAGTTATTATGTTAAAGAAGATGCCAATTTATCTGATGATGAATATGATTACCTTGATGATGAGGATAATGGATGCTTGTTCATGGCTCTAAATGTTGGAACTAATTTTGCTAACTTTGAGAAATGTATGAAGGAAGTTGCTCTGAAAGAAGGTCATAATGGAACTATGGTGACTACTTTTCATGCTAGAGAGGATCAAAACTATTGGATTGTTGACAATAGATGCTCAAATCACATGACAGGTAATAAGAATAAGTTTGTTAAACTTGAGAATTTTGAAGGAGGTCTTGTTAATTTTGGTCATGATACATCTACTAAGATATATGGAAAATGCTCAATTAGTTTTGATGGAAAGCATAAAACAAATGATGTTCTTTATGTTAAGGGTCTCTGACATAATCTTCTAAGTGTAGGAAAAATGTGTAGCAAAGGATATAATCTTGTATTTTAGGATGGTGGCTGTGAGATGCTTTGAAACTCTAGTTGCTGCAGGAAGAAGGGCATATGGGAATTTTGATTAGCTTAAGGGTGCAAATGGTATGTTTTTTATCACTCAAATCAATAAAATTTGGTTACATATGGCATAGAAGAATGTGTGACATCAATTTTGATAGCCTAGTTAGAATCAACTCTGCTCAAGCTGTGAAATATCTACCAAAGATTACAAAGCCTATAAATGCAGTTTGTAAGGAATGTCAGGTTGGGAAGCTAAGAAAGAAAAGGTTCAATGTCAAATAATACTCTACTATAGGACCTTTGGAGTTGGTGCATACAGACCTTTGTGAACCTATAAGAACAAGAAGTTTTCAAGGTGATATGTATTTCATGTTGTTGATTAATGATTACTCTATAATGACTTGGGTAACTTTTCTTAAATAAAAATCAGAAGCTCTAGACAAGTTTAATGAATTCAAATCTATGGTTGAGAATGAAATGGATATGAAAATCAAATGTTTAAGATCTGATAGAGGTGGAGAGTTCACCTCCAATGAGTTTAACAATTTTTATGAAAATCATGGAATAAAGAGACATTTATCAGCTCCTAGGACTCTACAGTAGAATGGAGTGGTGGAAAGAAAGAATATGACTATTCAAGAAGCAGCAAGGACAATGATGAATAAAGAAAATCTACCAGATGTCTATCGGAGAGAATCAATTCATACTGCAATCTACATACTTAATAGAGTGCAAGCAAGGACAAACAGTTCAAAGACTCCCTATGGGTTGTGGTATGGAAGATCTCAAATATTTTAGAGTGTTTGGAAGCAAGTGATATATCAAAAGAGATGAAGAAAAATTAAGAAATTTTGATGCTAGATCCGATGAAAGAATCTTCCTTGGATACTCTACAAAGAGCAAGTCTTATTGATGCTACAACAAGAGGCTAAAAAGGATTGTTGAAAGTGCAAATGTCAAAGTAGATGAAAACCTACATAAAATCTCAAGGATGATAAATGAATATAAATAAGATGAGTCCTCTTGCAGAGAAGAGGAAAAGGATGAAGGTAAGGAAAGCAATGTGTAGATTGAAAAGGAATACAATCTAAAAAGGATCCATAAGACCCATAAGTATGTGTAGAGGAATCATTCTAAAGATAAGATTATTGGTGACAAAATCAGAGGTACATTGACAAGAAGAAAGACTGCTATAATAGGAGAACAAGAAAATTTATGTTTACTTTCCAAAGTTGAACCTAAAATAGTGATTCAAGCATTCAAAGATGAATTTTGGATCAAGGCTATGGAAGAAGAATTGATGTAGATTGAGAAGAATTAGACTTGGGGAATTTTCCCAAGACCAATGAACAAGAATGTGATTAGAAGTAAGTGGGCATTCCAGAAAAAACTGAAAGAGTGGAGAAGTTGGTAGGAATAAGGAAATAATTGTGTGTAAAGGCTACTCACAACCAGAAGAAATAGGCTTTGAGGAGACATTTTATTTGGTGGCAAAGATGGAGGCTATTATGATGTTCTTGGCTTTTGCAACACATAAGGATTTCAAAGTTTATCATATGGATGTGAAGTTTACATTCTTGAATGGTGAGTTGGAAGAAGAGGTATTAATTGCAAAACCATAAGGCTTTCAGTTATGAGATGATCATAAAATGGTATATATATTGAAGAAAGCACTATATGGACTCAAGCAATCTCCCATAGCTTGGTATGAAAAATTGGATAGGTACTTGTTGCAACAAGGATTCAATAAAGGTACCATAGATAGCAATATTTACTTTAAAGTTGAGAAAGATCAAATCTTGATTGTGGCTAGGTATGTTAATGATATAATATTTGGAGGAAATGAGAGCATGTTAAAAAGATTTGTAGAAGAGATGCATAAAGAGTTTGAAATTTCTATGTTTGGGGAGATGCATTTTTTCCTTGGACTTCAAATCAATCAGATAGAGAAAGGTATATTCATTTCAAAAATCAAAGTATGTCAAGGAAATTCTTAAGAAGTTTGGAATGGAAAACTCTAAACTGGTATGTACTCCTATGGTTACTGGTTGCAAGCTGAGTAAGAATGAAGAATCTTCTAAGGATGATTAGAGAAAGTATTGAGCAATGATTGGAGGACTGCTATATCTAACTGCTACTAGAATAGATATCATGCATGCAGTTTGTCTTGTGGCTAGATTTCAAGAAGATCCTAGAGAGTCACATGTGGAATCAGTAAAAAGAATATTCAGATACTTGAAAGGCACTTTAGAACATGGTTTATGGTATCCAAAGGATATTGATTTCTCTCTAAGTGGGTATATAGATGCAAAGTGCTTATATAGATGTAGATTGGGCAGGTTGTGTGGATGATAGGAGAAGTATAAGTGGTAGTGCTTTCTTTCTTGGAAGCAGGTTGGTGTCTTGGCTAAGTAAGAAGTAGGATTCAATGCCATTATCTATTGCAGAGGCATAATAAATTTCTACAACATGCTACTACACACAGGTGTTTTGGATGAAGAAAATATTGAAGGATATCAGAGTGTCATATGATGAGCTGATTCCTATCTTATGTGACAATACAAGTGCTATCAATATTTCAAAGAATCTGATAATGCATTCGAGGATAAAGCATATCTCAATATAGTATCACTTTCTATGAGAAAAGGTTGTAGAGAATGAGGTGAAGTTGGAGTATGTGCCTACAAAGGATCAAGTTGCATATATCTTCACTAAGGCTCTTTGTAAGGATAATTTTGAGTATCTTCGAGAGAAGTTGGGGGTTATTGCCCCTCCTTATTTCAATTATATACATAAGGTTATGTATCAGTCAAGTGGATTTCAAGATTCATTCCTCATTCTGGACCGATGTTGGTGACTACCTCTTAGTGGGAGTCAGTAGTGGAATTGTTGGTTGTTACAGTTAGGGGGAGTGTGTAGAGAAGGTGTGAAGAAAACAAAGTGCAATAAAATAAAAGGTAGTTACAAAACAGTTGTCCCTTGGGGGAGAGAAAGTATGTGTGATTGATGTCAAAGGGGAAGCAAAGAAAAGGAAGCATGTGTTTCCATTTTCAATTGATGTCAAAGGGGGAGAGAGTTAATTGGAAAACCATATGAAGAAAGAAGGAGAGAAGTCCTATAAAAGAGAGTATTATAAAGAGTTGATGCTTGTGTAAGGAGGATTAGTGTGCACTAATGTGCAATGTATGTGTTGGTGATCAAATATTTTGGTTGTTTCGTTGTTGATGGTTTTTCACGTGTTTCCATAAATTAAAAAGGGGGAGATTTTTGGAAGTATGTGTTGTCATTGATGTCAATAGATCTTTGTTGTTGCATTGATGTCAACTTATGGAGATGCTTGGATTGGTTGCATTATGTTGTCATTAGTAGTATCATTGATGTCAACCTCTAGTGTTGCTTTGATGAGCACATGTTTATGGATGTTCAACCTCTTGTGTGGTTGAGAAGCTGTTGTAGATGATGAGATGATGTCTTTTGTGCTTGGTTTCCAAGTGATTTTGAGAAAATTTAAATAAAAGAGGAAATAGTGTGGTAAAGAGTGTTCAATGTGGCAGAGTTGTGATCACTATTTTTCTCCATATTTCTTCATGGTTGAAGAAATGCTTGTGTGTTTTGGATATGTTTATCAGAGGTTTACAAAGGTATTATATCCAAATTTTAGGTTTTGGATCGTTCAACAGAAGTTGTGTTCACTAGTGTGTGAACTATGATGTAGTGTTGTCTAGGAGAAATTGTTTTTATCCACATTTCTCTGCATTGTGGTTTCTGGTTTTGCAGATTTGGAAGTGTTCTTATATTACTCATATGTATCTTCTGTCTGAGTTGTTTAAGGTTTGGTGCTCCTCAAGGTTGGATTTATCAATTACAACATGTGGAAGGTTATTGGTTGTACAAAATGAGTATGTTCTTCGGGTGTATGATGTTGTGAAGGATTTGTTGGATTTTAGGGTGTTGACAAAATATTCTAGATTGTGTTTAAGTGTTGTGTGGTTCAAAAGTCATCTTTGGATTTGGTGAATCATGTACTTAAAATTTTAATGGTGTTAACATAGGTTCGATCAACCTTGGGTGTTTACACTAATTGAAAATATGCTTCAGTGTTTGTGGAAGTGTGGTGTGATATGCATATGTATATTTAGGTCTAAGGTAAGGTTGATGATCATCTTCATTCCTCTCCACCATGAGAGTGTTTTTTTGTAGACCTAATTTGAATTTGTACGGTTAAGGTGCATAATCGAACTTGTAGATTATTTTCAAGGTTGAGGATAGTATATATATGTGTTGAATTTGTTGGAAATTGGACGATTGTCATTGATTTCAATAATAGAATTTGGAAGATTATCATTGATGTACATTACTTGTATAGTTTATTAGTTTCTCTATTAATGGAAGTCTGTTGATTTAGTATTTTGGTTTGGGTTATCTTATTTGGTAAGATTCAATTAGAAGATGATATTATGTTCTATGTTGACATCACTTGCATCCACTAACAAGATATCAGTTGACCTAGCTATATAGTTGGAAATATACAATTACAAGTAGTTTGGGAATCAATGTTCTACATATACAATGGTTTAGTACATCAATTTTTTGGTTTGAATTCTACCTCAAAGAAATATGTCACTATAGGACTTTGTATATAGATTTGTGACTACAAGATGCATCTCACATTGAAGTTTTGTTATGATATGTGAACGCATACAAAAGATATGAATGATAGTATTATGTTTTGAAGACTACAATGAGTTTTTGTATAGTGCATTGATGTGGGGGATTCTATGTTTCCTCATAATTAATTATTTTTCATTGTGGAGCTGAAGATAAGTTACTCGATGTCATCAAAAGGAGAATTTGATGTGTTAACAAGTTTTTTGCATTACACGTCTAATGAATTGCATATATGTTTGGAGTGTTAATATTTTAGGTCTAACTCTGGCCAATCTAATTATGAATTTGTGTTAACAAGATTGAATATGTGTTGTGAATGATAAAGGGATCTATCATAGTGAACCACCAAAAATGATGGTTGTGCTTAGGGAAAGAGGATTCCCCTATAGGCTCCTAAGGTTTTTCACCTAGGAGCTAGGTTGAGAAATGACTCTCTTTCGCACTAAGGTGTTCTTGGTGAGTTCATTCAAAGAATTATGGGGTTTGGAATGGGTGTGATGTGTGTGTCTAAATTTTGTAATGTAATGAAATAAACTAGCTATGAAATGTAAACTAATGTAAATGCAAGCTATGTAGATTGACCTAAGAATGACCTAAAATGTATGCAAACTTCAAAGAAACGAGAAGAGACAGAAATGGTGCACTTGGAAACTGAAGTTCGATGAAGAGGAGCTCTGGAATCATTTGGAATCTACTGAAAATGTGTACTAGGACACTTATGCCAGAATGGGTGACTTAGTCTTCTTCTAGGGAAACTTTACTGGAACAGGTTTCTGGCAAAAGGGCATCCAGAAACACAAAACCACTTTGCATGCCTAGTACAGGGACTAATTCACCAATGATGGCGAATTAGTCCACCTAGAGCTTTCAGCATTTTCAAGGTTGGAATTTGTAGGTGCCCACTTGTACTTTTGTTTCTGATAGAGATCTATGTCTAAATCTTTAGAATGTGACATGCAAGTTCTCTTTTAGCTCCTTCTAGGGTTTGTTGACTTGGAATGATGTGGATTGAATGGTGACACCTTTTCAACACCTTTCTCTTTGACTAATCTACATACAAACCCGCAAAACACACATGCAAAGAGGGGAAAAGGGTTAGGGTTAGAGAATAGGGGTTTTCCTTAGTCAAACCCCATGTTGCTAATCAAACCCAAATGAAATAGAATGTAAAGGGAAAGATGATTGAATAACATGCAAAAGTAAACACTCACCAAACCCTTGTTGAAGAAGTTTGAAGACTTGCAAGAACCAAATCCAATGGATGCTGCTTGAAGTGCTTAGTGATTGAATGCTTTCTTGAGAAGATTGATTGCTTGAGTGCTTGTGAAGATGAGAGATGTTAAGAGGGGGGTAAAATGAGGAGAGAAACCATTATTTATACATTTTATGCCCTAATTCCCCAAAAAATAACACAACATAGGTCCACCTTAGGGTTTTGGAGGAAAAGTCCCATTAGAATTTTGATTTAATTTTGAATTTTATGTCAAATGGGACTAAGTCGCCCAAGATAGTCCACTTGGAAAAATTCAAGTGGTAGTTAGGAATTAAATGGTGTTTATTGTTGATTAATGGGATTGTCTCCCGAAACACACTTAAGTCAGGCCTATAAGTGCATTAAGGGGCCATTTTGTCATAAGAAAGGGTTGATTTAGTGATGACAAGTGTAGGAAAATGTAGAAATGTGTTACAACACTTCACAACGCTTTAGAATAAGGCTTGGAACAAGGTTATTTAGGTGAATTATTATGAAAAAGTCCTAGAAAAGTTAGGAAATGTGTTACAACACTTCACAACACCTTTGTAAGACTTTGTTAGGTTATTGTTGATTTGCAAGTATTCAAGGCCTAATGTGAATGTGTTGGCCACATTAAAACATTAGATCTAAGTAATATCAAGCCAAAATCCAAGGGAAAAGGCCCAAATGAGTGGAAAAGTGTCAAGGCTATACTTTTTGGTGGCACACATAGGTCCATGTTGACTAGTATCATATATTACACACGAAAATGAATATGTTTTTAAGGACAATTCTGACAGAGTTGGTTCTAATTTGAAATGGGGTTTCTCTAATTAGGTTGACCTAATTAGTGGATACGAATGAATATGGTATATATGTAAGACACTTTTGGAGAGAAGCAATGAGAGATGAGAAGTGTGTGTAGTGAGAATGTAGAATGAATAGAAGAATGGATAGAGATCAGTGATGAAGAGTGAATGTGCGAAATTGTGTGAATGAGTAGACATAATTATTGAGTACATTGTATAGAGAAGTGTTTTATATATTTTACTTCATTGGAACTGAACTCCAGCATAAGGAAGGTGCATTCTATCTTAGTTTATCTCTTGGAAGTGAGCCATACCCTATTTTGTGAATTTTTTTAGGCTATGAGCCTTCAAGGATAGTGCATCCTAGTAGTGAGCCATTATAATATTCTATATCCGGATATATTATATTGTGAGCTAACCCTCACCATGGTTTTTCTTATTTTGGGTTTTCCACATAAAATCTGGTGTTGATGTGTCTTATGGTATCATTATCCTTTCAATGTATTCATTCTTATTTTCAATTAAATATGCTTTAATAATTGGATGGTTTATAGCTGAATGGTTTAATGGAATACTGATTCACTCCCCTCCTAGTATTCTAGGTGTTCAACAATCGGTATCAAAGCATGGTTCCTTTGGAGAATCTTAAAAACTTATGATCTTGGAATTTGAACACATGAAAGATAAGAGATTTCCCATTCACCTAGAAGAGATTCTTGCTAAACATATTGAAGAAGATTGTATCTTAGATAATAATAGTGAAATTGAAATTTCTCTTTAAGATCTTGATAGTGCTGAAGAAGAAAACAAGGATTTGAAGGAAATCCTGAAGGAAGCAAACAAATGCATTAAGAAACTAAGAGAGAGAAAAAATAATAATTTCAAGGAAATATACAAAGAAGCCAATGATCAATTGAAGAAAGAAAATGAGGACATCATCGAACTAAAAGAACACATGGAAGAAAAGAAGGAAATTGAAGATTGCCAAAAAAATGAAATTCAAAGGAAATTGGATGAGTGTGAAATCCTTGAACAAGAAGTGGTGATTCTAAAATTAGATGTAGAAAAGGCAAGAAGAAATGAGGATAAATTCACGACAAGTTCTATAATACTAGATGAACTAATTCCAAGGAAAAAACCCTCTAAGAACAAAAGTGGTTTGGGATTTGAAGAAGGAAAAAGCTCAAAAGAAAATCAATCTCCTAGAAAAATTGACAATCAAAGGAAGACTCAGGGCAATGGTATATAGTTCAAGAATCAAAGAAGCAACACCGAAAGGACTCCTATAAAAAAACCTAATGCTAAAAGGTACTTATCTTTTAATGGTGTTTGTTATTCTTGCAGTAGGTTTGGTCATAGGGAAAATGATTGTAGAAGTGAATTAAAACAACATGATGGAATGTATCAAAATGCTTTATCATTCATCGGCCAATGTTTTAAATGCAAAAGAATTGGACATAAAGCTATAGATTGTAGAAGATAGATGTTGAAACAAAATGAATTATCCCTTTAAAGGTTACTGTTATCAATATAATTTATTTGGAAACAAGGCTAACCAATGCAAATATAGATTGAATAAAGGATAATTTGGAAGAAAGGATGCTATTTGTTATGTTTGTAGAAAACTCAAACACTTTGCCAGAGACTGTAGAAGCAGAAATATGGAAATAAACTATCCAGTAAAGAGATATGAACCAATCATTAATATTGATCTGAAAGAAGTTAAGAAGGAAATGGAAAGGATTTGGAGAAAAGAAGGAGAGCCTGAAAAGCGAGGAGAATCAGAAGCATCAATTTCATCCGCACCATTCTCTAGTGCAAAGAATTTCGTTAAAAATTAAAATTAGGCAGTGACTAAGGGGGAGAAATAATCAAAAAATTTAATATCCCCTTGTCAATATATAATATCATATCATGAAATAAATACATTTATTGAAGATAATGAATTCAAGATCTCATGCGAAAGGAATTTTCAGGTGCACATGTGTGAAGAATAAATTTTGTAGAGCTTGAAAAGATAAAGTGTACACAAATTTTGAGGACATCTACTTGTGGTCTGAATCATTTATTGCTGAGGCAATTGGGATCAAAGAAATAAATTCAAGTATGTTAAGGAAAATTGATTCAATAAAAAAAAAATTGTGGAAGAAAAGAAGCATGTAGTGCAAGCTTGAAGAAACAGGAGCATTTCCACACTGCAAAATTTTAGAGTTTGCCTGGTGTGTTGGAAAGAGGTAAGTTACTACTGCTATATGTTATTTACTCTGAATTATTCATTTAATTTTGAATGTGATGGATACACCTCGAGTTGTAGAAAATTTAGAGAGACCAAAACCATTATTTAAGAATCTTATTAAAAACCTTGAACTTGATCCCTTGGGAGAATTTTTGGAAATTCCCCTTGGTGTTATTCTGACTGAATATGTTGGGATAGACATTCATAGAAAATTTGAAGAACATACCTATGGAAAATAACACATACTATGGTTAGAAGAATTAAGCAAAAATGACTTTACCCTAAAATCGGAACACAAAGTGCCTATAGAGATAAAATTGAATGTGTGGGATCGATTTCTGA
Source organism: Sequoiadendron giganteum (assembly GCA_007115665.2). Taxonomy (NCBI): domain Eukaryota; kingdom Viridiplantae; phylum Streptophyta; class Pinopsida; order Cupressales; family Cupressaceae; genus Sequoiadendron; species Sequoiadendron giganteum. Next base: position 782,036,750 of record CM021100.1, on the reverse strand, counting down.
ATTTTAGCAATGTGAAGAGATGTATTAGATTGGAACGTAGCAGAATTCATGATCAGTTTGTATAGCTTTTCAATTCACATATGATATCCAAAGAGGCAATTAGAGATGTTACTTGTTTATCATCCTCTAGATCAACTCTTGAATACAATCTTGACAAAGGAAAAGGACTAATGAAGAACACTGGTACTAGAATTATTAATTCGATGTCCAGTACGCAAGTTTGATTATTTCACACCTGATTGTTGGTAACAATGATATCATTACTATCACAATTGAATTAGCATTGGAAATGATTGAGAAAGAGGCTAGAAGTCTATTCTCATTTTGTTAGACATGGCCTGATGTGATTCAAAGATTTAAAGATGTTGAGGTTATAATTGAAACACAAATAAAGTATGCTTCCAACACCTTTAATCCAACTCTTGATTTGGATGATCAATCTTGGTATGGTTTAACAAAGCTAAGTGAATAATATCTTTCTTCACATAAGGATAAAGGAGAAATTATTGAACAACATGGGAATCTCAGAGAACTAGTAAAGATTAAGTGCACTCCTGTCTACTATGCTCTTTCTTTGGCTGACAGGATTTTGAACTCATATGTTATTCTCAAGACTTTTGTTGAAGGAAAAGACAATCTAGTTGATCTTAATTATTTGTGCAGAGCCTTGTTAGAAGCGAATATTCTCTGGGATGAAGGGAAATCCTCTTGGATAGGTATTCTTAGCAAACTTCAAGGGATAACCTCCTCTGGTTGATCACTCATAGTTACTGTTTTAGATGTAGTCCTTAGGGGGAGTATTCAGGTATGTAATTGAAGTTTTTAAAGAATTCAATATATTATTATCCTTTTCCATTGATGTCAAAGGGGGAGATATTTTTCTATGTGAAAAAAATATTTGTGTGAAAGTTTTTGGGAGAGATTGTACCAGTTGAAAAAGTTTTTGTTTGAAAAGTTTTTGGAGGAGAGAGATGAAAGGTTGAGAAGAAGAATTTTTGATGGTTTTCACATCATGTATTTCCATCAATGACAAAGGTGGAGATTCTTGGAAATTCAAAGATTGTCATTAATGTCAACTATGGAATTTGGAAGATTATCTTTGATGTACATTAATTGTATAGTTTAGTAGTTTCTTTGATAATGGAAGTCCGTTGATCCGATATTTTGGTTCAGATTACCTTATTTGGTAAGATTCAATTAGAAGCTGATATTATGTTTTATCTTGACATCAGTTGCATCCACTGACAAGATTTCAATTGACCTGGATATATAGTTGGAAAGATACAGTTACTAGTAGTTTGGAAAATAATGTTTTGCGTATACACTAGTTCAGTACGTTAGTTTTTTGGTTTGAATTCCACCTCAAAGAAATATATCACTATAGGAATTTTTACATAGATCTATGACTACAAGATGGACCTTACATCAAAGTTTTGTGATGATATGTGAATGCACATAGAAGATATGAATGATAGTATTTTTTTCTGAAGATTGCAACGAGTTTTTGTATAGTGCATTGATGTGGGAGATTTCATGTTTCCTCATAATTAATTATTTTGCATTGTGGAGCTTAAGATAAGTTACTCGGTGTTGTCTAAAGGATAATTCTATGTGTTAACAAGCTTTTTGTGTTACACACCTAATGAATTGTATATAGGTTTGGAGTGTTGATATTTTAGGTTTAACTCTAGCCGACCTAATTATGAATTTGTGTTTAGAAGATTGAATATGTGTTGTGAATGATAACAGGATCTATCATAGGTCCATGCCGACTAGTATCATATATTATGCATGAAAATAAATGTATTTTCGAGGAAACTACCAATAGAGTTGGTTTTGATTTGAAATGGGTTTTCTCTAATTAGGACAACCTAATTAGTGAATATGAATGAATATGGTATATACATCTAAGACACTTTTGGAGAGAAGTGATGAGAGATGAGAAGTGTGTGTAGTGAGCATGTAGAATGAATAGAAGAATGGATAGAGAGAAGTGATGAAGAGTGAGTGTGTGAAATTGTGTGAATTAGCATAAAAAATTGTTTACATTGTACATAGAAGTGTTTTATATACTATGCTTCACCATAACTGAACTCCAACACAAGGAAGGTGCATTCTATCTCAGTGCATCTGTTGGCAGTGAGCCATACTCTATTTTTTAAATTGTTTCAGGCTGTGAGCCTTCAAGGATAGTGTGTCTTGGAAGTGAGCCATTGTAATATTCTATATCCAGATATATTATATTGTGAGCTAACCCTCACCATGGTTTTTACCATTTTGGGGTTTTCACATAAAAATCTGGTGTTGATGTGTCTTATTGTGTCATGCTCCTTTTAATGTATTCATTCTTATTTACAGTTAAATATGCTTTAATAATTGGATGGTTTATAGCTGAATGGTTTAATGGAATACTAATTCACCCCCTCTTAGTATTCTAGGTGTTCAACACAATTGATGAAGGATTAGGATGTGAAGTGTGAAAGTGTGAAATTTAGTGTGAGCTTTAACTACTAAGACCAATGGAAGTAGTGAGTAGAAGGTGTCTACATTCTACAAAGAGAGTGCAAATGTTTTAATGAAGCAGTTGTGGAAATTTTTGTTGCTTTGAGATGGATTTCTCATTGTAACAACTTATTTTTTCTTCTTTCTATTATAGCAGTGAGCCATTTTTTTATTTTGGGTAGTGAGCCCTCCAATAGTGAGCCTATTGTATTCAGTATTTCAATTACTTAATATTGTGAGCTAATCCTCACCATGGTTTCCCTTCTTGGGTTTTCCACGTAAATCTGGTGTCCTCATGTTTTTGGATGTATTTTCATTATTATTTCTCATGTTTATGTTCTGCTAATGCATGATAAGGGTTTTTAAGGGTTTAAGGATTAATACAGATCTAAATGTTAATGAGGATTTGATGTTTTAATGTACAACTAATTCACCCCCTCTCAACTATCTTGTGCATTTAAAAAGTTTCATATGATGAACCTATTTCTATCATGTGTGACAATACAAGTGTAATCAATATTTCAAAGAATTCGGCAATGCATTCAGGAACAAAACATATCTCAATCTAGTATCACTTCTTGAGAGGGAAAGTTGTAGATAATGAGGTGAAGTTGGAGTATGTGCCTACTAAGGATCAGGTTATTGATATTTTCACAAAGGCTCTTGCAAAATATATTTCTGATTATCTCCGAGAGAAGTTAGTGGTTATTGGCCCTCCTTTCAACTAGATGCATAAGTGTGCATTTGTCTGGGAAGCATTTCAAGATATATTTCTTGGTCCTAGACTGATGTTGAAGGCTACCTCTTAGGGGGAGTAGGTAGTAGTGGTTGTTGGATGGTACAGTTTGATGGAACATATCATGTGCCCCTAAGGGGGAGTATGTAGGAAAGTGAGTGCAACAGATACAAAATAGTGGAAAGAGAGATCTATTGTTGCCCTTTGAATGTTGTCAAAGGGGGAGAGAAAAAAGAGTTCAATACAAAAAAGAAAGTACAGAGGAGAGAAAATGATGATATGACCCTTTTCCATCGATGTCAAAGGGGAAGAGAGTTAAAGTGGTTGAAAAAAAATAAGGGGAGAAAGAAAAAGATGGAGAGAATTGGTTGAAAAACCATAGTGCAGAAGTGAATATGGTCTGGAGACTATAGGGGGAGAGAGAATTTGAAAAAAATTAGTATAGTGTATGGGAGAGTATTTTTGAGGAGTGAAGGAGGAGAGTGATCTAGAGTGTAGGTGTTGTTGGTGTTGCAGGATAAGAAGTCTATGAAGAGAGAGGATGAATCATAAAGAGTTTTTCCAGTTAGAGAGAGTACTTATTGCAATACTATTATTGGCTATTTTTGTTGTTGATGGTTTTTTAGAAAGCGAGTGTTTCCATCAATGAGCATAAGTTGTTTGTGAGTTTCTTGGGTTTTTTCATTGATTTCAACCCATTGTATAAATAAAATGTTGGAATTTTTGGTATTGATGTCAACACATGCTGGTGTTGTCATTGATGTCCTACTTTAGTATAAATGCAAATATTGTTGGCGTGACTTGTGTTTGGGGAGATTGATGTAGTTGGAAAGTGTTGCTTGTTGTAGATGCTATAGATATGTTGCAGAGATGTTAGTAATGTTGTTGATGAATTTAGTTCACTTGGTTTCCAAGTGCTTTGGAGAAAATTTGAATAAAAGAGAGATTAATATGATAGAGTGGTGTTCAATGTTTTGCTCCACATTTCTTCATAATTGAAGATATGCTCATGTGGTTTGGATGTGATGATAAAAGGTGTTCAAAGGTGTCATATCTATAGTTTTAGGTTCTATATCATACTACAATGGTAGATTTATTTGACAATATGTCTACTTGGTGAAAAATGGTGTCTAGTTGAAATGAGATTGCTCTACATTTATTCACAGTGAAGATTTTGGTTTTGTGGATCTAGGAATGTGCTTATATCATTTTTATCTACATTCCCTTGAAGTTTTAGGTGCTAATTTGTTTTGAAAAGTTGTCTAGGGTGTTGGATGTATGTTCCAGTGTATTTGGTTGTACATAATGAAGGTGTTATTGAGTTTCATGTGGTTGTAGTAGTTGTGTAGAGTATTTTGATGATGCTATAATATTCTGAGATGTTGTATGGATATTGTGGAATGTTTTTGAAAAGTTAAGCAGCATTTACAAGGTGTTGTACCCTTCACAAAGAGCCATGAGGGACAAAAAGGAACAAGTATAAAAATCTAACATTAAAACAAAAATTAACAAAGACAGCACTTTAACAACACATAAACCGCAGAAAGGCAGCCAAAACTCAGAACATCGGTGCAGGCAACAGCTAACTGGCATTATCCCAGTTTTTAAACAGGAGGTCCACGACATCATCACCAACCTAGTCTTTGTTCTCCTAGCCATTATGTCCCTCCAATTCCTCCTTTATAAAAGTGGACAAGGTGCTAGTGACAAAGTGGCCCAACTTCATCGTGAAGTGGGTCAATCCACGAAACCTTTTGTTGAGCATGCTCATTTTCTTCTCCAAGGCACAGGGCTCCTCCCCAACGTCCATAGTCCCCAGGATCTCATCAGGCTCATCAACTAGGGGATGCGAAGAATGAGAGGCCGAGGTTTCTTTTGGCAACTTGCTATCTTCCGGGGTAAACTGGGGCCCCTCCACATTCTCTTCCTCATCTTCCTCGATTTCCTTAGCCTTATACTTTTTGCTGTCAGACCGCTCCTCCTCTGAATCCTCAATTATCTGTCTCTTTTTAATATTTTTTGCCAGCCTCCCAGATCTCCTTATGGTGTTCTCCCCACCAGTCATTACCGTGGTTTCCACAATAGTATCACCTTTAGAATATTTTCCTATTATGTTCTTCCCCTTCCCCCCCCCTCACAATCAACTCCTGGATACCTTTCTTACCATCCTTTCCTTTTTTGGTAGTGTTGGCCCTGTAGGCAGACTTTGCCGAGGTGGACTTCAATTCACATAGGCTGGCCACTGCACTAACATGTGCATTACCCATCCCTCCCTTTTGTTTCTTGGTAGCCAATTTAGCTTTGGGGTTTCCCGCGGTACCCAAATTGGATTTTCGAGGAGGGATTTTTGACTCAGCCTATGAAATGTTCATAATAGTCAGGGGTTCTATTTCATTAATGCGCACAAATGAGATGGATTTTGGAGGACAAAGGGCCAGGTGGAAGTGGTAAAGTCTTAGGATGAGCCCCTAATGAAGCATAAGAGGCGGGAGGTCACTAGGGTTAAGGCTGGCTAGCCCCTTGCATTTCTCGACCGAATTTTCCAAGTCCATAAGCAAAAAGAAGGGAAAGCTAAGCAACATTTTATGTCTTAAATGATTTAACAGGGGAAAATGATAGAAGAAATAGGTTTTGAACCTACCTTCCAAGGTGACATATCTCATCAAAGCTAAGCACACCTAGTCCCTAGGCTTCAGAAGAGCTTCATGCTCAAAACCTGACTGGTTCTGCATCGGTTCCTCGCTCCCCATGAAGAAAGCTTTCATGATTTCATTGTCCGACGTCTTAGTGTGCTTAGGGTATTTTTTCCTGGTACACAACATTCCGGTGGATTGCATGATAACTTCTTCACTAACTTCAAAAGAAATACCGCCCATCGTGACCCTTTAGTCCTTCCATGAATTAGCAAACTGACTAGACAAATTAGGGTCATGGCCAACCAAAATCTCCATAAGAGGAGCAATGCCACCTTTAGCAAAGATGTGCCAGATTAATGGATTCTTCCAGAATTCTTTGCAGTTGTCTGGCTCAGTCCGAACATGGTCACCACCCATACTTTCCACCTGCACAAAGAACCAAAGAGTTTGCAGAAAACACAAATTGTAAAAGCCAGTAGGGCAATGTGAATTCATCACATAGTGGTCACTTAGGCAAGAAATGCAACAATGGGTAATGACGCCAGCGTGTAGGTCACATGCGTGGAAGGGAAAATCACCACAGGGTGACTTGACAATGGTGTTAATGTGGATCTTGGGAAGATTGCGGCCAGCTAAATAGGAATTGGTGGGCATGCATGGCTCCTTAGCCTTGGGGTAGGCACGCAAAAAATAAGACAAGTTGGCCATATGGCTAAAATTAGAAACATTCCTATGAGTGTAAATAGAGACCCACACTAAAATAGCAAGCATGAAGGCACTAGAAGGTAGCATTCCTTCATAATGAGGGGTCAAATCATTATTTAAACTCACAGTCTTATGAAGGCTATGACGAGTTAAAACAAGATATCACAGAATCCCAAAGAGGAGAGATCGCACAATACAACCTCTCAAATTCATCAAAGTCTCATACTTTCTTATTCTCTTCATAAAGCCATCTTTTTTATCAACATGAAAAGCCTTAAAATTTGATACCCACCACCTGTTAGCCACCTCAGTAATGGAGCTCATCCACCAGGCCCAAAGGACAAAAAATTGGCCCCCCCATCCAACACCCACCACCCGAGGATCTCTAAACACATAATGAGCCATAAAATTTGAATCCCTCCACCTATCAGCCATCTCGGCATTAGAGCTCATCCAATAGATCCAAAAGATAATCAAGTGGGCCCCCCATCCAACACCCAACACCCGGAGATTTTAATTCATCATGATAATTGGTTGCTTTGTTCTCTCAAGATGATATCTTGAATTCTTGGTGGTATCTTCTCCATTCTCCTCCAACATTTAGAATAGCCCCAGCAAGTGCCAAGATTGGCCAAGGCATCCACCACTTGGTTTCCCTCCCTAAATATATGTGTCACTTTTTAACCCCTAAATTTGGATAAAAGGAACCTAGTGTCCAACAAGATATCCTTAGTATTCCAACCAATTAGTCTGTCCATATTTACAAAATCAGTAATTGAATTAGACTCTCCTTCAATGTGGAGATTAGCAATCCCCAGAGAGACAACAAGTTGGAGGCCCTTGAGTAGCACATGAGCTTCCGCCACAATAGAAGACTGGAAACCAATACCTCTAGCAAATCCCGCAACCAAAACTCCCTTGGGGTCTCTAATCACACCACCAATACTAGCCCTGCCTAGGTTGCCCTTAGCAGCCCCATCAAAATTGAGTTTGAACCAGCCTCTATCTGGAGGCTCCCATTTGGTATTTTTCCTTGCTAAGGATTTTGAATTGTCAAACGAGTTAGCCTCTAACCCCCGGTGCCAAGCCTTGGCCATTCTAATTTCATATCCAGAGGTCCCATCTCTAGGAGTTTCCCATTAAAAAGGGATATGTTTTCCTCAATGAGCCGGACACCTATGCCAAAAACATCCCTAGGATTTATCTCAATATTCTTGAAGACCCTGTTGTTCCTCTCCTTCCACAGACACCAACCCAAAATAGGAGGAACCTGGTTCCAAATTTCACCAGGCAAGGGATGGGAATAGGGACCTCGCAAACCCAGGATGAAGGATAAGAGATCCTTACTCATAACCCAAGAGAATCCTAGGTTTTCAAAGGCCATCCCCAAAACTTCAGTTGCTATGTGGTTTGCGAAATGTTTCCAATTTTTGAGAGGTGTGTTTGGAGTTGCTTGTTAGTGTTAGTGTAGGTCTGGCTGACCTAACTTGCTAGTGCTAATTGCAGAGGATAATTGTTGTTTGAGGAAGAGTTGAGAAGCATGTTGGTATAAGTAGTGTCATGGTTTGGCTCCACTACTTTATATTGTGGAAGTGTTTGGTGCTGACCTATCTAGTGTTGCACAGTTGAAGTGCACACATTTCATTAAGGTTAATGTTTCCTTAAGGAAAACATAATTGAGATTGTTTTAGGTCACAGAGGGTATAAATGCACAAAGATTTGTTGTGTGGATTAAGAGTATATGGTGTGATGTGAAAGATACAAAAGTGATCAAGTGTGATTATTTGAGTGCAAGCCTTAATGCGTATGACTTCCTAATGCAGTGAGCAGAAGGTGTCTACATTTTAGTTTGTTAATGAGATGTTTGTGCTTCAATGGAACTATACCTTTGGCATATGAGAGATGCATTATTAGTAGTTAAAATTGGTAATGAGCCACCCCTTCCTCCATTCTTCTTTCTTCTAGAAAGTGAGTCCTTTGGTAGTGAGCCACCAATCCTTTATTTATCTTTTTAGGAAGTGAGCCTTATTGTATTTGGTGTTGCAATTCATATATAAGTGAGATACTCCTCATCATGGTTTTTCTATTCTTGGGTTTTCCATGTAAATTTGGTGTTCTTATATATGTGTTTGGTTGTGTTTGCATTACTATTTCATATCTTTAAATTATACTAATACATGATAAGGGTTTAATGGTTAAGGGTTTAAGGGCTAATGCAGACCTAGATGTTAATGAGGGTTTTTATTTTTTTAAAGTATACAACTGATTCACCCCCCTCTCAGTTATCCTAAGCATCTAATAGGTAAGATGTCCTTCACTTCTGGATTTGAAAGACCAAGGGAGTTTTCCCTGAGATGCCAAATGGATGATTTGAAACACTAAACAAAACCTTATAGAAAACTATACCCACCACATAGTGTATCCAAATACTGGTGTCACAATATACCTAAATGCTATTTTTGACAAGGTTGAGAATCTTTCTAACAAATATTATACCATATAAGTGTTTGAGAATGAGTTTATGATACACCCTTGTATTGTTGTATTTATTCAGACATGGTAGTAAAACACACATAAAGTAAAACTTTACAAGTTTTTTAGATTGATGTGTTTGGAGTGTGTTGAGGATGATAGGCGAAAAAATAAATTACAGACCAGTGTCTTTATCCATTGGGAAACTGAGTCTCTATATTTAACCATAGATTAAATAACTAAAAACAAGGCAATGACTTAATGAAGTCACCACAAAATAACATTCCTTTCAAAATGCACAACAAGTTGGGCTCCACACATTCATTCAAAGACAATAGATAGCTGCAAAATATTGAGAGAGTCTACTTAGTAATCCTCAAGCATACCCATACATTTCCTTTATTATATTGAAAAGATACTATATAAAGGATTTGAAAATATTTTACAAACTTCTAGCTGAAAAACTAATCAATTATATACCTTTGGAAATGCATACCACACATAAGGAGATACTTTGCTAAGGTTGATTTTTTCTTTAATCACACAATCTTCAATGTTTTTCAAATTTTATTACAAGCTTGGGATCAAAACTATGTCATTGCAATATAAAATAGCTAAACCTAGAACTAGAAGTTGAAACCTAGGGTTTCCTATGAATACTTTCTTCTATTGGCTATGAAATTGCTACTTTCTAGAACAAAACTTGAACAAAAACGTCCAATCTCTACAATGAGCACAAAGTGAAATTTATACCTCTAGAAGTTGTGAAGGAAGAAGTCCCAAGGACAAGGTCTAAAACCTTAGAAAACCAAACGCAGACATGTGGAAATCCAAATATGAGAAGAAATCACACCACACAGGTCCCAACACCCATGCCATGCCTCCACATTAATGAGCACACAAAAGGGAAGCAAAACTCCCACAAAATCAACAAAAAATCACAACCAAGATTGGGTCTCTAACAAAAGGAGGCTTGGGAATCATAAAGAAGCATGAAGGCTAATTTTTCTTGCTTGGAGTTGATGAGATGTGCATTTAAGATCATCCTTGTAGCCCCAAGAATCAAATCTAGCAGTTGAGAGATTTGTTGCAACATTAATGGAGAAAACGTGAAAATATCATAGAATTTCCAAAAGTCTAATCGGGTCTTTCAATCCCGGTAGGATCCTAAGGAAAAAATGAATGGAGGGTAGGAGTGGAAATAGAAATTGGATTCAAACTATTAGGTCAAAAATCCAAAATTCTAAAGAAAGTATGAAGTATCAACAAGGAAGGCAATTGGGTTTGGGAAACCGAAACAGATTTGGAAATTTGGACCTTTGGTCCAAAAGTCCAATCGGGTCTTGAAACCCTAACAAGAAATTAGTAAGAAGAAAAAATGGATCAAGAGCAAAAGTTTTGATAGGAAATAGACCTTTCAGACCTTAGATCCAAAAGTTCTATCAGGACTCAAAGTCCCAATAGGATTAGAAAGGAAGAAGAATCGAGGTTGGAAATTTCAGACCTTAGGCTTGAATGTCCTTTCAAAACTTGAAGTCCCAATGTGATAGAAAAGGGAGACCAACTAGAATTGGGAATCCCAATCAATTTTGGAAATTTTAGACCTTAGGTTCAAATGTCCTTTCGGGACCTGAACTCTTGATGGGATAAAAAGGGAAACCAAAAAATAATTATAAATTTTGAACCAAAAACAAATATGCCACATGGTATCTTTTCTCACTTCTATGAGCCAAAGAGGGGCCCACCATAAAAATTTGGTGGAATCTCAGAAAACGTGCCATGTGGTAGCTTTCCACTCTCTCATGGGCTACAAAAGAACGAACCAGAAAGAAAGGGTGGGCAGATAAAAAATGTGCCACATGGTAGGATTTCTGCACATCTGTGAGAAGAAACAAGGCTAGGGAATATAATTATGTGGATTCATGGAAAGGATGCCATGTGGCATCATTTTTGTGCATTTGCAGACCGAGAAGGGGCCATCGAAAAGAATACTACACCCTTAATATTAGAGTACACCGGGTTATGAATAGTCGGCTTGTAATACCCCTCCATTTTGCTTCTCGTTTGGTTTGCTTTATGCTATGTTTGGTTGCAGTTACTTTGAGACTGGATACATTTTGTTATGATGTTTTGATCGCTACTATTGAGCGACAACTATTATTGTGGGATGTAGTTATCTGATTATTGTTTCACATGCATTATGGATTAATGATGTTGTAGAGTTAACATGAGATGTTATTATGAGATTCCTAGATTATGATGGAAGTGTCAGTTTCAATGAGTGTATTGGTGAAGAGGACGGTTTTGCATCACTCGCTTGCAAGCGCCCTACGAATCCGTAATTTCTTCTTCACGGTGTGTATTATATGCTGGATATATTGTATGATGTTGTTTACTTGGTTGCAGGATTACAGGTACATGACATCGACTCCACCTGGTTTCACAGGTTTGAGCATGTCGATCCAACGGTTAAGTTGAACGGGAGATAGTAGCTAGGTAACATGTGTCAAGTTTACACCCTAGCCTTAGTGTGTCGTTAGTTGTGTGCGTCGAGTTATTGTCTATCTTGTTTTGATGTTATTTAATTCTGAAGAATTCTTGATTTGGAAATAGATATTTAGAATAATTGCATTTAAATCATGTTGATGGTTATTTAATTTAAATAATGCAATGTGGATAAAAGTTTATATTTAAATTAATTAATTATATTTAAATTATTTAATTAATTAAATTTAATCAAAGGGGGTTGAGTTTAGTTATTAAATAATTAAATTAATTAATTAAACGTGATGCAAGAGAATGAAAGGAAATAAAAGAATTAAAATTAAATTTGGAATTTAATTTCAACGTGCGGGAATTAAATTGGAAATTATAATTAAATGTTTATTTGGGAAATTAGTTGCAACTTTGGAAATTAATCTATTATTTGAAATTGCATTTTATATTGAAATTGAAATTGAAATTAATATCTAATTTGCATGTAATGTGAATTAGGGTTGTAAAAATTGAAATTGAAATATCTAATTTGCATGTAATGTGAATTAGGGTTGTATTAGGTATTTTTGATTTATAAAGAATACATGTTTTAATTTTAGGGCAAAAAAAATCTTTTAGAAAAAAAAATACATTTTTACAGCAGGGAAGAAATTTTGGAAAATTTGCACAAGGGTTTGAAGAAAGTTTGATTGTAGAATTGATTGAAGGAAATATTGTTTTCATTTGTTGGATTTTGGATTGGATTCATTGGAGGATTGAAGAAAATTCAGGAAATCTTTGGAGGAGGCTTGCGTAAGAAATTCATCTCTTCCTGTAGCTTCTTGTACCAGGTTTTTCTCTTTGTATTTTATTGTTCTTGATTGTTTTTCTTTAAAATAGTAGTGATTAAAGATTTGTTTGTTAAATCTGTTTTAGAAAATAAATTTGATATTAGAAGAAAAGAATTAAATAAATTTATAGCCTTTGCTTGTGAAAATTCTTGAGTGAAAATTGTGGAAACTTCAGTTGAATTTAAATTATTTGGGGAAATCGATTTTGTTGTTATTGAAATCAAACATAGAGATTGAACAATGCATTTAGAATGTTTTTAGAAAATGAAACCTTCTGTTTATTATTAAAAATCGGATTTTAAAATCTGCAATATAGTTATATTTTCATGGTAAAATGGTCTGGTTGTGTCGCCTATAACTTCACTTACACAAACTAGGTTGTCAGGAAATTTAAAGAGTTTTTGCATTTTGAAATTTTCTTATCCCTGTCAAAAAATCGCAAATACCTAGATCGTAGTTTTTGAGTTATGCTTGAAACATGAGACTGCTATTAAGTTATTTTCCCATGGCTGCTTTGAAAATAAAATAATAATAAATTGATATTTATAAATATTAATATTTTATGTATTGTTATTATAATATTAAAATATTATTTAATAATATTTTATATTATAATTTATAATTAAATTTAATAATATTTTATATTATAATTTATAATATTAAAATATTATATTTATTTGTATTATTTTAAATAAAATTTGTATATTAGATTAGTGGAATTAGAATTATAAACATATGGGAAAATTATTGTTTATTTTAAAATGGCATGTTAAAGTTTAATTGAAGGAGTTAAATATTTGATGTAAAGAATGCATAATTTAAAATTTGATTGTGGAATTTAAATTCATGTGTAAAAGGTCCAATTATTAATTTGATTTAATTGGAAAAATATATTTATATTTTGGAAAATTAATGATAAGGGATATTTTATTTTGAATTAAACAATTCGATATTCTCTAAAGAATAAAAGATATGTTAATGATTAAATATATTTAAATATATTAATTTATATTTAGTATATATATATATATTGAAAAAAATATATTGAAATGTATATATATATATATATCCATGAGTATTTTCAATCAGTATTTACCTTGTTTTATTTAAGTGCGTGTAATTTAGCTTTGTATGAAGAATTTAAAAGATAAGTTTTGAATGTATGGTCAAAATTGATAAGGAAAAAGATATTTAAATATATTGAAGAATTATAGAAATATTTATATTTAAATGTTTGTTTTAATTAATGAGATTTAATTAGAAACAATATGAATGTGGTCAAATAGATAAGCCAAAAATATATTTTTATACATTGATGAAATTGCATGTTTTTAAATGGATAGTTGAAGAGACATAGACTCTGGATAGAAAATTGAAAAGATTGTTTGCAATAGTGTTAGGTTGCATTAAAAGTAAATTTAGGAACTAACTATATTGAAAAAGGCAAATAGTTATTATGTTTTATTTAGTTCCATAGAGTAAGCTAGTCATTGTGAATGGAATATTAAAGAATATATGTAATTAAATTTATTAATATATATATTTGGTGTCTATATAATATGGAGCATATATATATTAAGTGTAAAATTCATTATTGTATTTTATTTTAATGAGATACATGCAATATATTATTGAATAGAGATTTACAAATGGATTGATTAGTGTATATGGAAAATGGATAGAGAAACAATATGTTATTATATTAAAGTGATTGAATATTTTAAATAGAAAATTGAATGAGACGTAAGATTTGGTTAGGAAATGGAAAGAGTTTACTTGCATGGATTTGTGTCGATTTAAAAGTAAATTAAGAAGTTGTTTTATTGATGAAGCAATCAATTATGTTATTTATTAATTTCTATTTAGATTAATTGAATCATTGTGATTGGATTATGAAAGAGATATGGATTTAGTATATCCAAAATTAGTATCTTCCTCTTGATTATTTTAAAGGATTTAATTCTCTGTATTCAGTGAAGGGAAGTAAGTTTAATTGTTTTAGATTTTCAATAATGAAAAGGGAAATAGAGGTTATGATTATTTTAGATGATCTAGCTATCGTGTCTTTAACTTTGTCAACACTACCTATTGAATGAGTATGGATTTAGGAAATCCAAATATTAGATTTGATTGATGACTTGAATGCTTTTGTTGCTATGTCGTCAAGTTGCATTGTTGGTTTTGGAATTTAGTGTTAGTCCTAAATTATAAGTCTTCCAGAAGAACTTAGAGGATAAGGGTTGTTGAATCTTTATGCCATCCAGTTGTTTTCCCTTGGGTAGTGCATGGCGTCTTTTCAGTTTTACCCGATTTTCACGAACGGGGATGTTTGCACCTCCTTGGTTTAGGAGCGGATTATGGGATCCATGTCTCCTTGTATGGAGTGACCTTGTGATGTGGTTTCATCTTGTTGCCTCCTGTGAAAGGAGTGGACTATGTGTTTGTTGCCTCCAAGATGTATGGAGTGAGTTCTATTATTTGTATCCTCCTTGTGTTGGAGTGGATTATGATGCCTAGTTGGTATGCACTTGTGGTTCCCTTGGTGGATTGTTTGGGTGTGTGTTGTCGAATAGAAGAGTGGCTTCTGTTAGGCGCCAGAGCCCAAAGAGGTAAACTGGATAACCTTCAGGAGTGATTTAAACAAGTGATAATTAAAATAATGTACTTAGAAGATTAGGACTAACTTCTCATTAATCAAGATAATTTAATCCTCACTCATAGACACAAGGGCTTGTTTAGACTTGGGATGAGTGAGAAGGCCTGGAATGGCAAGATCAACTATCTTGTTCTTGCGAGAGGTAGTTAATTCCGCATGAGTGAGTATGAGTGCCGGGATTCAGTTGAGGCCACTAGGATTACTTGTGCCGAAGCCTATAAAGAATGCCCAGAGGAGATCTCATGACAAACCTTGCGATGACACTCTATCTAGGACAACTATTGTTAATTGTTTTATGTGTATGGTTCTATGAACATACTTGATCTACTTTATGTCTGGAAGCAATGTGACCTATGTCAGCGATGTTGGAGTTGTACTTGTATTGTACTTGAGTTGTACTTGATTAGTACTTGTATGGTGAATGAGTTGTACTTGTTAAATCATTTGGTGGGTTATAACAGTATGAGTCAGTTTGAGTCTGCCTTTGGTTAGAGGTAGTAGAATCTTTGTCCATGTTACTTTGTTACTATCTCCTAGCATGGAGGGTGGGCCTTCGAGTACCACATTGGTAGGGTGGAACATGCACCAAAACCGTTGGGTCTCCATTGATCTTCAGTACTTGGTGGCGAGATATCCAGATGGACAGCTCACGGTTTTTGTTGTAATTTCTTGCATTGTAATATTTTAACTTGTATAAGTTATTTTATCCCTCTTTTGTAAGAGGTGGAGTTATGTAATTGTAATACATTTGTACTAGTGTCTCATTCTGGGAATGATTGATATAACTATTGGATTAAGATAATGTTTATGAGATTGCATCTTGGCTGATTATCTTATTATGTTATGTGGTATTCTTATGATGTATGATGTTTATTTCATACAGTTCATACTATTATGGTTATATGTAATATGTATGTGTGGGTTAAAGTAATCCTAACCTTGTAGCCTTAGAGGTTGTTGTTAATTAGTAAGTGAATGTGTATGTTAAATGCACTTTATAAAAAAAAAAAAATTGGTTCGCTTATGATGTTAATTGCAACTTCCTTTAAGGTTACTTGGCGGGGCATTACACGGCTTGTGGCTATCTTAACCCCAAATTAAGTCATATTATCATTATTATATTATTATTTAGTTATTTAGGTTGTCCTAGGGCTTATATAGGGTTATCTAAGTTGGCTTGGGTGATATCCTAGGCATAAATAGGTATATATAGGAGGTTGTGAGTCGTATTTCATCATCATATTGTGAACTATGTTCTCATTGGAGATATTTGGAGGTTTTCCCCCTCAAAGTGGCTTATTATTCTCAGTTATTATCAAGTATTTGCAACATATCTTCTATCATATTATTCTATTTTTCAAGTTATTTCATTACAAGTGGTATCAGAGCATGATCTTGGCACCGTGATGACAAGATATTTTAACAATTTTGGAGGTCATTTTGTGAAACACATATCTCCTAGATTTTGGTATTTTTTGTCTAATTTTTAAAAGGTTTTTGAATAACATATTCAAGAAGCTGCAATCCATATTTTAGATGAATTAGAGATGAATTGAGTAATTTATTGCAGATTTAGGGTTTTTTCCAATTTATTTAGAAAGTTCATATCTCCTAAATCCTACTAAACTGGTTCCTTATTTTTGGTGGGGTCTTGAAGAAGTAATAGATGGTTCTATAATCCAAATTTAAGATAATTTGAAGTAGAAATAAGTTATTTATTATAAAATTAGGTTTTCCAAAAATTTCACTCTCAAGGTTTCAAAACACCAATTTTTAGAGTTTTTTTTTTTAGAGTACGACCTAGGCCTTGGTAAGTTACAATAAAATTTTCAACTTTTCAAGTTATGTTGAGTTTATTTGTGTGATATATTGAAAAATTATTATCTACCATCTTGAAAAGACCTATAACAAGAGTAAAAAAGAATGCTACCACACTGGGGGAATCTTCAGAAAAGGATGAGGTAGAAATTGAGGATATTAAATAATGAAATTAGAAAATTCAATGGTGATATTTCATCATTAGAGAAGAAGATGACTGCAAAAATTTTGTCAATAAAAAGGGATATGCAAAAGGATATGAGTGAACTAATATCACTTATTTAGAGTATGAAATGTAAGAGTGAAGATTCACCTAGTAAGGTGGAAGATAATGCTTTTGTTGGATATGAATTCCTTGGGCTTGAATCTGATTTCAAGAAGGATCCTTCCTTTAATAATTTGATGGCAAGTCAATTCAAACCCAAGTTGGATATGAAAAATTTTGATGGAAAGGATCCAACCAATTAGCTATGCTAAATGGAGTAGTTCTTTGATATTCATCATGTCCCTAGTCAACAAAAGGTGGCTATGGAATCATTGTACCTAGAACTAGATCAATTTATTTGTTATCATTAGTTATGTGATGAGAAGAGAAAGAAGGGTTGTGTGGTCACATGGTCAATTCTTCAAGAGGAACTTTCTACCCATTATGGAGATAACTTTATGGATAGCTAATTCTGCCAAATCACTAAATTAAAGAAAATAGGCATGGTCAAGGATTATATTCAACAATTTCAAACCCTTTCTCTAAGATTTTAGAATGTGATAGAAGAAAATTTGAAGTAACTATTTCTAGAATTTTTAAAGGATCACATAATATGAAATACAATTGTTGTAGCCATAATCCTTATTGCAAGCAATAGTAATGGTAAGAAAAGTTGAGGATAAGTTTTTGGCTAGTAGGCAATAAGGGAATGCAATATCAACGAAATAAGATCTCCTACACATTCATTACAACAACCTACTAGGTTGAATCCACAAAAAAGTTGAGGAGAAGAGAGAAAAAGGGTTATGTTTTAATTATGATAATAAATATAGTTGAGGGCATTAATGTAGTGGAAATAAATTGGTCTATATTGAAGGTCTAAGTGCTAAAGAAGAGGAACCAATATTAGATGGTGATAGGGAGTTAGATGATGAATCACATGATCCCCAAAAAATCATTTCTTGTCATGCACTCTCTAGTTTTAGCACTCCACAACTCTCAAGGTAGTGGGTTTCTTAAAGAAGCAAAACATAACCGTGTTGATTGACTTAGGTAGTACTCATAATTTCATCAAAAAAAGTTTTCTACTTGTCTAAATTGTTTTATATATCCAATTCTAGAGTATCAAGTATTTATTATATATGGTGGTATTGTTAGTTGTACTGGAAAGTGCCATAGCATTAAATTATCCATGGGAGATTATTACCTTGATATCCCAATGCATGCTATCTCCATTGGTGCAAAAAATATTATTTTTGGAGTATAATGAATTACTACTTTGAGAAAGAATGAGATGAAATTCCAAGAATTATTCATGAGATTTTGATCAGAAGGAAAGATAGTAGAGCTAAGAGGGTTGAAGGAAAAGTTCACACAAATTGTAAGATCTCATCAAATGCAAAAGTTACTTAAGAAATGATTTTATATATTTTTGGCCTAGTTATGTTCATTAGAAGTCTCGCAATCTAATGCTCCCACCCATCTAGATTTACAAGAAATAATTGATCGTCACTTGGTGGTTTTTGGAGATGTGCCTAAAGGAATTCCTCCTAAAAGGGGTCATGATTATACCATACAACAAGTTTTAGGGAGCCATCCACCCAATATTAGGCCTTATAGGTACCCACACGTACAAAAAAGTGAGATAGAAAGGATTGTTGAGGAGATGTTAGAGGCAGGAATTGTCAGGCATAGCCAAAGTTCTTACTCCTTGCATGTGGTGATGGTTTAGAACAAGGATGAAACTTGGCATATGTGCCCAAACTATAGAGTGCTCAACATGTAAACTATTAAAGATACATTTTCCATTCCAATCATTGATGATTTTCTAGACAAATTGAATGGAACTATGTATTTTACAAAGTTAGATCTTAGATCAAGTTATCACCAAATTCAAATTAAGGAAGAAGATATTTGTAAGACAACATTTAGGACTCATGAGGGCCATTATGAGTTTTTGGTGATGCCATTTGGTCTTGTTAGAGTAATCATGCGTTAGCTAATAATTAGTAAATATTAATTGATTATTATTCTAATTCATTTCATGCACTTAAGCTAAACTGAAGATTGCTTTGTTCTGTTAACTAAGTGCTTTAATATGATAACTAAAGTGATCTATTATTAGATCATTTTGTCTCATCGCATTTGATGTTGACACTTGTCATGATCTAATCCCTTAATCATTTAGGGTTTCTCCTATATAGCACTCAACCCTAATTGTATTATCATACCTTTTGATAACCTTTGAGGACTCTTGATCTCCTTGAATATTCTTGAGGTTCATACTGTAGCTTTTTCTTGTTGATGTTATAGCATATTATTATTTGCAGATCTCTTGTGTGGAAGGTTTCTGTGTTCATTTTTTGATCTTGCATCTTGCGTTTATTCACAATTCTAACATGGTATCAAAGTTTGGATTCAATGAACCCCTTCTCGATTTATGAGTTTTTTTCTTCAACTAGGGTTACATGCTTCAAATATGGAATCTCCATTGTTTTTTTTTGTAATTTTTTGAGGTGGGTGATTTATAGGTGCATTTTTACATGAAAAGGACCTCACCATTGCATTTAGGAGGCCAATTTTGTTCCAATTATGAAGGTTTTGTCATTGATGTCAACAAAATTGTGTTGTCATTGATGATAGTTGTGCAGTGGTTGAGAGAGATTGTTGCTTTGATTAGTTGTATTATGTTGCCATTAGTTAATTTCTTGATGTTAACCTATGGTGTTTCTTTGATAAAATTTTGTTTATGTTTTAGATGTCGAGGATATTGAGAAAATTGATAAAATAAGGAAATAGGGTGTTGTAGAGTTTTTCTGGTTTGTAGAGGTGTTCTGATTTTAATTCAGATTTTTTCTAGGTTGAAGATTTTCTTGTATGGTTTGGAGATGTTGGTTAGAGGTGTTCAGAGTTTCTATATCCAAAATTTTGACTTCTGGTTTGATAGTCAGAGGAAGGTATGTTCACCAGTGTGTGAATTGGTTTTGTAGTGTTTCTTACAAAGGTGTCTATGAGAAATGCATTTTCTTTGTGTTTCTTCATAGTTGCTCTTCAGGTCTTGTAATTTTGAAGGTATGTTGATGGTGTTGATCTCTTTCTCATGTCAAGAGGATTTGTGTTTTGGTGTTCTAGAAGTTGTATTTTTGAGTTGCAGTGTTTGGAAGTGTAGTTTGAGTGTATTGGGCATGTACATTTTGAAGGTGTGAGTTATTGTGAAGGGTTCTGATGGATTTCAGAGTGATAGAGGAATATTCTAGATTACAATGAAGCATGGTATGTGGTTCGCAAGTCATCCCTATATTTGAGGAAGCGTGTAATTCAATGTTTAATGGTGTTTGCACAACTATCGACCGAATTGGTGTTTACGCTACATTCAAAGATGTTTTAACATTAATGAAGGTGTAGTGTGAAATGTGAGAGTTGTTTTGGGTCTTAGTTAAGTTTTGTTTGTTCTGATTTTCATTCCTATCCACCTCGGGAATGACCTATTTTGAATTTACAAAGAGTATGGTGAGTGTAGTTGACTTGAATATGATTTTCAAGTTGCAGATGGTATAAATGAAAGGAGAGTTGATGTGATATGAAGTGTGTGTGGAATATAATTCTGTGTGGTGATGAGAAATTAAGTGCAAAAGTGTGAAATGCAGTGCGAGCTATAATACAAGATTATTGAATGTAGTGAGTTGAGGTATCTTGATCTCTTGAACACTAGAAGTGTTGTTGGAGCTATTATGGTGGATTATTTATTGAATTGAGAGTTTGTTCTCTATGTAACATTATATCTTCTTTCTTCTTTTTATTCCAACATTGAGCTTGGGCTGTGAGCCTTTTTGGACAGTGCGTCCTATTCTAGAACTAAGCCTCTTTGTATAGTTTTTGCAATTACTTATATTGTGAGCTAATCCTCAATATGGTTTTTCCCTCATTGGGTTTTCCATGTAAATCTGGTGTTCTCTTTTGGATAATGTTGATAGTTTTAGTTTTTGTTATCTACTTTTCATGTTTAAACATTATAACATATTAAGGGTTTTATGAATGCGTGTGGATCTGATTACTGTTGAGGTTTTTAATGTTTGAATTTGATACAAATGATTCACCCCTACTCTTAGTTGTCTTGTTCATTCAACAATTGGTACCAGAGCAAGGTTCCTTAGAAAAATCTTGACCACTTGAGGTAGATTTGGATGGAAAACAAGAAGGAGATCCCTATGTTTGATGGTACAAACTATGCATTCTAGAAGGTGAAGATGGAAGGCTATCTGATTTATCTTGGATTTGAAGTTGCAAAGGGAGTAAAGACTACATACATCATGCCTACAAATGGACCGCATAGGAGTGATGAAATCAAGGCTTATGAAATAGATGGTAAGGAAAGGTTTGCTCTTTTGACTAGTCTTGCAAATACTAAATTAGTGAAAGTTATGGATCCAAAAATTACTAAAAAAGTTTGGGATAAACTAGAAAGTATCTATGAAGGAGATAATAAGGTTAAACAAGATCAGTTATAGAATATAAAGGCACAATTTGAGACCTTGCGAATGTCTGATGATGAAACAATCACAAGTTACATGCACAAGGTTAATGAACTGGTAAGTGCAATGAGAGATCTTGGTGCAAAGTCAAAGAAATTAAAGTGGTAAATAAAATTCTTAGAACCCTTCTTGATTCTTATAGTGAAAAAGTTTCAACTGTTGAGGAATTCACAAATTTTAATACTTACACTAGAGATTAGTTGTATGGTACAATAACTACATTTGAAATGAGGAAAATTAGTTTGAAAAGTGGTGCAAAAGTGGAGACTGTTTTCAAGGATGGAAAATAAAAAAATGTTGAAGATTTAGATGAATATGATCTTGATGATGTGGAGGATAACTTTGTAAGAAGAATGAAAAAGGGCACCAATAAGTACAATGGTAAATTACATTTTAAGTGCTTTAGTTGCGGAAATATAGGTCACTATGCTTCAAGATTTCCAAATAGAGTTGTGAGAAATAAGAATAAGGAGAACAAAGGTAAGATGATCAAGAAAAACTATTATGTTAGAGAAGATGTTGGTATTTTTGATGATGAATCTGATTATGGGGATGCTGATGATGATGAATGGTTGTTTTTGGACTTTAAAGATGAATCTGTTTCCACTAACTCTGAAAGATGTATAAAGGAAAGTGCTCCAGAGAAAAAAGATAAGAACTATTGGGTTATTGATAGTGGCTGCTCAAATCACATGCTCAGAGACAAGAGTAAGTTTGTTAAACTTGAAAAATATGGAGGACTTGTTAAATTTGGAGATGATTCAGGTGCTAATATTTTTGGAATAGGTTCAATCAATTTTGACAAAAAGCATGATATTGATGATGTTTACTATGTCAAGGGATTAAAGCATAACCTTTTGAGTGTTGGAAAAATGTGTAGCAAAGGGTACAATCTTAAGTTTTAGGATGATGGATGTGAGATCAGAAAAAGGGTCCAAAAATATAATTTATGTTGGAAAGAGGACAAACAAAAATATCTATTAGCTCAAGGGTGCTGATGATCGTTGCTTTATGACTCAAATTAATGATCGCTAGTTATGACACATGAGATTCAAGCAACACCTATTAGTGCCTTGGAAAATATTGAAGGATTCTAACATGCATTTATTTTTCCACACTAACTTGCATTTCCTTCTATCCTAACATTCATCTTTTTCTCTCTAACATTTCTTCTAGTCCGCATCATTATCATCTTTATCTATCTTCCCTATATAATTTTGTCTTTCATCTTCTAGTCTTTTCATCCATTTCGAGAGCCCACTCGTATTCTCGAAACCCAACTATCCTCTCGAGGGGGCATACCGCTACCTCCTCATCATTCTTCCTCATCCTATTTTGCATTGGGGCATATTTTTGACTTATTTTCTTTATCACAATGTGACAAGCTGCATTATGACAAAGAGGGGCAAATGTACACATAAAAATGGCCTCGACTCACAAACCACATTTTTATACATCTTATCATGGTTCGTCTCAACATAATTAAAATATTTAGTTATGTCCTATAGTCCAATGTCAACTATTAATTAAATAATTCTTAATTATTTAATTAATTCACCTCTTTTATTCCTCCTGACTATTTAAATACATAAATTACATTTATTATTTAAATATGTCGCTAATTGCTTGTCACTCTATAATTAAATAAATTCCTAAATTTATTTAATTATTATTAGTCCATTACTTCCTCCTGATTATTTAAATAAATAAACTTTACTTACTTATTTAAAACATCATTAATTATTTATGTTTGCTCATGATTAAATAACTACTATTATTTATTTAATTATTATCCTCTCCAACTTTCTTTCTAATTTTAAATAAAATCATTTATTTAAAATTACCCACTTTCTAATTTTCCTCCACAATTAAATAATTTTAATTATTTAAGTGTGTTATTGATTTTCCTTTTAAATTTAAATAAAAGCATTTTATTTAAATTGGCAATTTCCCTCTTTCCAAGTAAATAATTTTAAATTATTATTATTTATTGTCACATGAATTCACCATTTTGGAATTAATTTAAAATATTAATTTCAAAATAGCATTTCTCTCCACAAATTAAGTTATTTCTAAAACAACTTGATTTTCTAACTCATCCTTTTTCACTTACTAATTTTCATCTCATTATCACACCTATTCTCCATTCTTGATTTAATTTCTTAAATTAAATCTTGTCCACTCATTTTGAAATCTTGCCCTAACCTTAATTAAGAGGTTGTTATTTTGAATCTTGACCATAGATTCTAGGGCACTTATCAATCTTTAATCTCATCCGTCCATACAAAATTGCATTTTCTATAAAATGCCAATTTTGTCCTCATTTCAACATCTTGAATCTCTTAATATCTTGAATATCGCTTAATCTCTTAATCTTTTAATCTTTTAATCTCTTGCATTCTCTTGAGTTTTAACATAGTCTTGTTTTTGTCATTTAGCTACTTAGATCATTGCATGTAGGATTGATTTTCTCTTGCACAAGCACTTAAATCCTTCAACACTTTCTTAGGGCTAGTCCATAGTATAGAGTTCCTCATCAAAATATGAGGGCACTTCATTATTTCAGAAAACTAGAAGGTGCAATGGAAGTCAGCCATGGAGGATGAAGAACTTGGGTGAGATATCTCCTTTTGTGCTTTATTTATTCCTTTTCATTTCATTATTTATTGTGGGTTTATGTATTTGCATGTGAGTTGCTAGCATCTTATCTTGTAGGAAAAATCCCTAGTTACAACATCAATTTTGATAATTTGGTTAGAATTAGTTCAGTTCAAGCAATGAGAGATCTGCCAAGGATTACAAAGCCTATCAATGTTGTTTGTAGAGATTTTCAATTTGAAAAAAAAAAGTAGTTTCAAAGGAAAGGAACAATCTTCTACCAGATTGCTGGAATTGGTACATACAAACCTTTGTGGTCCTAGAAGAGTGAGAAATCTTCAAGGTGCTAGGTATTTTATGCTTTTGATTAATGATTATTCTAAAATGACATGGGTTGCCTTTCTTAGAGAGAAATTTGAAGCTCTAGATAGACTTAAAGCATTTAAAGCTATGCTTGAGAATGAAATGGATTTGAAGATACAATGTTTGAGGTCTGACAGAGGTGGAGAATTCACTTCTAATGAATTAAAATATGTTTTGTGAGATTAATGGAATAAAGAGGAACTTGTATCCCCCTAGGACTCCTCAGCAGAATGGAGTAGTTGAAAAGAAAAACAAGATTGTGCAAGAAGCCACAAGGACTATGATGAGAGAAGCTAACCTACCAGAAGTATACTGGAGAGAAGCAATACATAATGTTGTTTACATACTTAATAGAGTTCAAACAAAAGATAACAAGACAAAAATTGTTGGGAATTAAGGTGTCTCAACCTTGGTAATTCCTAAGTTGTTTATTTATTAGTACTTTAGTTTTTCCCATGGATAAATATCATTTATGTTATTAAAAATTTGTGCTCCATCAAAAGGGGTGTGAGATTTTGAGTTGGCACTTTTGCCACATCTCGATGCCTTGAAAAATAAGTTATTAGTTGTCAAAAGATGCCCACTTAGTGGTATAACATGGGAAGCCTTTTTTTAAGGATGTTATGACAGATTCTATGAAAACTGTAAGGGCTAAAAGTGGGGGATATCATCTTGGACGTGAGAATCATCTATGACACGCATAAGAGAATCTTTGCATAGTTATTGATGGTTTATGACACATGTAAGAGCATATCCTATTTTATAGGGATTCTTATGACATTTTGTAAGAAGGTATAATGTCATGTTTAGCATATAAGGGGTCGAATGGATTTTTACCATGGTATTTCCAAACCTTTTTTTGACCCATGGTAATGTTTTATGGTGGTATTTTGAGCCCCCACGAGTCTATTTATTGAGGGGTTAAGATGGAGACACTATGAGATGTTTTATAGGTACACAAATGCTATCAGATTGAAGAGGAGTTAGAGTGATTGTATTGTCAAACACCATTATTGTTAATACAACTATTCATCTCTTCTTTGGTGGAGTTTTTTCTCTAAAGTGTTTCTCCATGTAAACACTGTGTTATGTGTTGTGCTTTCTGTTCTTGCATTTCATTATTATAGTTGTTTAAATATCCACATGGTTTACACTACATAATTTTGGTTTACTGTAATCTATTAAAGCTTCCAATATTGTTGTTCACCTTCCATTTTATAACATTTGGTATCAGAGCCTGGCCAATTTTGTGTTTTGGGTGGTAGAGCAAAGGTTTTTTTGAGTTTTAGAGGGAGTTTTATTGAGCTATTTTTTGCAGTATTTTGTGTTTAACCATGGCTGCAACTTCTAACTATTTGGATATTGAAAAATTTAATGGAGTTAGTTTTGAGTTACAAAAGCTTAAAATGAGGGAAGGTGAATCTATAGCCGCCATTAAATTTTTCAATATCCAAATAGTTAGATGAAAATAAACTTGAGAAAATTTAATGGATATCCAAATAGTTTATTCAGATGAGGGAAGGTGAATCTATAGCCGAGCATTTAAATTCTTTTAATTTGGTTTTGAGTTAGTTAGCCTCTATTGATGTAAAAGTAGTAGAAGAAGATAAGTGTATTATGATTCTCTATTCTTTACCTAACTCTTGGGATAATTTTGTACTTGCTATCACTATTAACATGAAAGATCCAAAGATGGATGCTCTTGTAGCAACTTTGTTGGCATAGGAAATGAGGAAAAATGCAATGGATAATACAGGTGATGCTCTCAAGTTAAGGGGGAGGCCTAAAGAAATAGGGTCTAAAGGAGATAAGAATGGGCCTAAGAACAAGTCTAATGTTAGATCTAAAACTCTTGGAAAAAAGAACAGAGTGAAGTGTTGAAACTGTGGGAAGAGAGGACATGCGAAGAAGGAATGCAAAATTCCAAAGAAACAAGTTGATTCCTCCACAGAGAAATCCTTGAACTCAAGTGATGAAGCTTTTATTTCTTGTCTTTAGGTTATGACTAATGAAAATTGGTTAATTTATTTAGGATGCTCATTTCATATGAATCCTCACAAGGAGTGGTTTACCACATATGAAAAATATGATGGAGGTCAAATCTACCTCGGTGATAACACTTCATACCTGATTGTCAGAAGGGGTAAGGTTAAGTTGTGTTTTAGTGATGGGAGGATTAAAACCCTTCCTAGTGTTTTGCATGTTCCTGGAGTAGCTAGAAATTTGATTTGAATTTTGAAGTTGAATGATCTGGGAATAAATGTAACTTTTGATAAGCATGGTTGCAGATTGGTTAGAGGGAATTTGGTGATAGCGAGAGGAACAAGGAAAGGAACCTTGTTTAAGCTGGAAGTCACTAATTTTGTAAAATTTGTATATGTAATTGAAAAATATGAAAACACTTGTATGTTGTGGCACCACAGATTGGGTCACATAAGTGAGACTACTTTAAAGTCTATTTTGAGTAAAACGTTGTTAGATGGTTTATCCTATTTTGATTAGAGTTTTGATTTCTATGAACATTGTGTGTTTGGTAAACACAATAGAAAATCATTTCATTCTACCAGTACAAAATCTAAAGTTAAATTATAATTAATTCATATGGATGTGTTTGGCCTTATGGATGTTGAATCAATTGGGAAATCTAGATATTTTTTCTCCTTTATTGATGATGTTACAAGGTTTACCTTATTATATTTTTGCAACATAAATATGAAGTTTTCACTAAGTTTAAGGAATTTAAAGTTTTAGTCAAAAAGTAATCAAATTATAAAATTAAGGTATTAAGGTCTAATAATGGAGGGTAATACTGTTCTAAGGAATTTGATGAATTTCTTAAGCATGTAGGAATTGTTAGATAGAAAACTACTCCATACACTCCTCAACAAAATGGTGTGGTAGAAAGGATGAATCAAATGATCATGGAAAGAGCTAGAAGCATGTTAAGTGGTTCATCACTTGATAGATGGTTTTGGGCAGAAGTTGTAAGTACTTCTTGTTACTTGATTAATACATCTCCTTGTAAAGCTCTTGAAACAACACCTTATGAGATGTGGACAGGTAAGAAACCTTATGTTTTACATTTAAGGGTATTTGGTTGTGAGGCTTATGTTCATGTTCCTAAAGAAAAATGGACTAAGCTAGATCCTAAAGTTGAAATGTTCATTTTCATTGGATATGGTGATAATGTTAAAGGTTATAAGCTATGGAATCCTCTAACCAAGAAAAGTAGCTATTCTAGAGATGTGATTTTTAGGGAGCTTAGCATTATTTTTGTACCTAAACAACCAAAGGAAAGGGATAAGGGAAAGAGTGTGCATTTTGAAATTAAGCAAGAAGATGCACCTCAAGAAGAATTAATAGATAGATTCGATGAGGAATCAAAAGAAGTTACTGATCAAACTAAAGAACATGAAGAAAATCAAGAAGAGGTTGAACAAGATCAACAACAACAAGAGACTCATACTCCTATTCTCAGAAGATCCACAAGACAACAAAATCTAGTTGATAGGTATAGCCCACCTGATTTCTATTGTATATTTTCTTTATTAAGTAGTGATGATGAACCTAGATCTTACAAGGAGGGTCTCTGTTCAAAGGAAAATGAGTCTTGGTTGTTGGTTATGCAAGAGGAGATGATGGCATTGGAAAATTGTAACACCTAAGATCTTGTTGATTTACTCAAAGGAAGAAAGCCCATTGGATGCAAATGGGTATTTAAAAATAAATTTGGAGCAGGTGGTCACTTGGAAAGGTATAAGGCCAAATTAGTGGCTAAGGGCTACTCCCAGAGAGAGGGAGTTGATTTTGGTGAAATTTTATCTCCTATCGCTAAATTAACTTCTATTAGATTCTTATTATCTATTGTTGCTGCTTGTGATTTTGAGATAGAAAAAATGAATGTTAAAACTACTTTTTTGCATGGGGATATTGAGGAGATTTATATGCAATAACCTGACGGTTTTGTTGTGAAGGGAAAAGAAAAATTGTTTGCAGGTTAAAAAGATATTTGTATGGTTTAAAATAGTCACCTAGAATGTGGTATCAGAAGTTTGATGCTTTTGTATTGAAGTTGGGATTTCTTAGGAGTGAAGAGGATCATTGTGTATATATTAAGGTTATTGATGATCATATTCTAATTATTATCTTGTATGTTAATGACATGTTGTTTATTGGTAATAGCAAGGTAATGATTGGTGAACTGAAGAAACTTTTTAGTGCTTTTGATATGAAGGACTTGGGGGTTGCTAAATACATTCTTGGAATGAAAATCAAAAGAGATCATGGTAACAAAAAGCTTCGGTTGATTCAGAGTAAGTATGTTGATATCATTTTACAGAGGTTTAATATGCATTATTGTAAGCTAGTTAGTATTCCATTTCTAGTTGGTACTAAGTTGAGCTTGGATATGTGTCCTAATTCTAATAATGATATTGAGGATACGTCTAAGGTTCCTTATGCTAGTGACATTGGTAGTTTGATGTATGCAATGGTTTGCACTAGACTAGATATAGCCCAAACAGTTGCAGTTCTAAGAAGGTTTTGTTGGCAACACAAGGGCACACAACTGAGAGGGGGGTGAATTAGTTGTCACATAGTTTCAAAATTATTAAATTTATTAGCCCCTATTCTCAGATCTGATTAATAACCATGAAAGCATAAATAAAAAACACATCAGAAACACATAACACCAAGATTTTTGCATGGAAACCCTATTAGGGGAAAAAACACGATGGAGGTTAATCCAAAAGTTTGTACTCTGTTAAAAGTATGGAAAAATGGGGAATGCACATGCATTTAGGCACACTTCCTAGAGCTCACTACTCAAATACAAAAGGCTTACTGCCCAACGAAAGACTCACTATCTTACATTAATATTTAGATTAAATCCATTTGAAGATCTTGAATTGAGAAAATAACATCCGTTAATGCCTGATTACAGTTCTGGTTAAGCACATGAACACTTCTTCACTCTTCTTCACTCCTCTTCACTCTTCTTCACACTCTGCTCTGCCTTTGAAAGATTTAGAACATTATTCACACACACACACTCGTTTGCTCACACACATTCACATTCAAATGCAAAAACAATCACTTATATATATTCATAACAAGGAATTACATCGATACATGTCGGCTTCAACAATATAATAAGATGAATACAATCTGTCAGCCAAAAACAATAAATATTATTAATGTGAATCTACCAAGGTCATCCAAAACATAGTAGAGACCCAAAATAGTATCCTCAAACACAAAACACCTTCAAATATTTTTTCTCGAAGATTCACAACATGCTACAAACACCATGTCGGCCATGAACATGAAAAATATGAAACCACAAGAGAAAATCATCGACCGCGAGGACAACGATCAATGCGAACATGCAACAAAGAAAAATAACGATCTAGAAACATCCACAAACACCACAGGAGCATACAAAATAACTCAGATTACCAGAATCACATTATCTTCTTCTAGGAATACCAGTAGCAATAGCAAAATAACTGTCGGAACACAGAAACTCATAACTTGCTCAAATCTTCATGCACACCTCTAGAACTTTCGATGGATCAAATAGATAGGATTTTCAAAAAAAACTTTAATCCACAACTTTTCACCATAAACATACTGAACTTTCCATCATACTGATCTTCATTTCTTCATAACAACTTGCAACTTATTTTATTACAATTTTCTCAATATCCTCAACATATATAGTCTTAAAGACATTAACATATATAGTCTTAAAGACATTAATGCTAATAGTGCTAACATCAATGACAACCACATATCAGAAACACAACCACAATATTCAAAAATCTTTCCCTTTGGCATTGATGGCAACACATGATGTAAACAACACCATCAACACAACTAACTTCAACACTTAGTCTTACTCCCCCTTAGGTTCTGACTCTTTTCTCCTCAGATAATTCCCAATTTTTCACATTGCTCTTCTCCCCCTTTGACATCAATGAAAAAAGTACACACAAGCTCTGAACCACATATTTGAATCATTTGACTACTCCCCCTGAGTAGCAACCACCACAACATCAATTTGAATCAAGATATGACTGTGAAATGTACAAACTGATGCAAGACAATGCATCTTAGTTTTGATTAGGAGGGGTAATCACCCCTAACTTCCATTTGAGATAATCAAAAGTATCCTTAGGAAATGAATTAATAAAGATGTCTGTAATCTATTCCTTAGTAGGCACATACTCCAATCTGACTTCCTTTTCACTCACCTTCTCTCTCAAAAAGTGAAACTTGATAGATATATGCTTGGTATTTGAATGCATCACAAAATTCTTAGAAATGTTAATTGCACTTGAATTATCACAGAATATAACAATAGGCTCATCATACATAACTCTGATATCTTTCAACATCTGCTTCATCCACAATACTTAAGTACAATTATTAGCAACAACAATGTATTCTGCCTCTGCAGTAGACAAATAAATGACATTATTCTTTTTACTTAACCATGAAATAAACTTCTTTCCCAAGAAAATGCGCCACCACTAGTATTTTTCCCGTCATTCACATCTCTTTCCCAATCAACATCAGTAAAGGCACTCAAGTAATATCATCATCTTTAGGATACCATAGGCCAAAATCAACTATTCCCTTCAAGTATCTAAAAATTCTCTTCACAATAGTCACATGAGATTCCTTAGGATCGGCTTGAAATCTTGCAACAATACATACAACATTCATGATATCGGGTCTAGTTTGAGTCAAATAAAGCAATCCACCAATCATTGATATGTGTACCGACTGGCTTTGAATCTTCCATACCAAATTTCTTTAGCAATTCTTTCACATACTTGGACTGAGATATAAATATCCCTTTATCTAACTGAGTAATTTGCAATCCCAAAAGGAATTTCATCTCTCAAATCATTGACATCTAAAAACTCATTCTACATCTCATCAACAAACTTCATGTACAAACCATCATCTTGTCCAAAGATGATATCATCAAAAAAGACTTCCACAATCAAATCTTTATCATCAATCTTGAAATACAAATTACTATCAACAGTACCTTTGTTAACTCCAAGCTTCAAAAAATACTTGTCCAATCTGGCATACCAAGCTCTAGGGGCTTGCTTGAGTCCATACAATGTTTTCTTCAACTGAAAAACTACATCTCTTTAATCAGTCAATTGAAATCTATTAGGTTGCTCAATGTACACCTCTTCTTCCAATTTGCCATTTAGAAATGCTGATTTGAGATCCATCTGATAAACCTTGTAGTTTTTGTAAGCAACATAAGCAACAAACAGTCTCATAGCTTCAATTCTAGCAATAAGGGAAAAAGTCTCTTCAAAGTTGATTCCTTCCATATGAGAATATCCTTTACAGACTAGTCTTGCTTTGTTTCTGATAACTTCACCTTGTTCATTCAATTTGTTTCTAAAGACCTATTTAGTTCCATTTACATTTTTTGTCCTTAGGTCTAGGAACAAGAATCCATGCATTATTCTTCTCAATTTGTTGAACTTATTCTTTCATTGCTTCAATCCAATGTTCATCTTTGCATGCTTCATTTACATTACTTGGCTCAGTCTTTGATATCAAACAATATTCTTTTACAATTCTTCTCCTAGTTTGGACACCTTTGTTCTTATCACCTATAATATGATTTTCTAAATGATTTAATCTCACATACCTTGGAGTCTTAGGATGTTCTTGAGCTTTAGGCTCTTGTGATTTCTCTTCTGCACTTTCACTAGTTTCTCCTTCCTCTTGATATTCTTGATTCACCAGAACGATCTGAACTTGATTTGACGTCTGAACTTTGTTTGTACTATCATTCTGATAATCAAAATCATATCCATAGGTTCTCAATGGTCTAGCAATGTATTCATCAACCTTAAAATTTTCACTTTCAACCATTTTCTTCAATCTTTTTTTGTATCACCGATAGGCCTTACTCTTAGTAGAATAACCAAGAAAGATTCCTTCATTACTCCTAGCATCAAACTCTCCTATATCTTCATCTCTTTTGATATAACATTTACTCCCAAAGATTTTGAAATATCTAATAGTAGGATTATGACCAAACCATAGCTCAAAAGGGGTCTTACTAGTATCACCTTTGATTTGTACCCGATTGAGGATATAAACAATAGTACTCAAAACTTCTCTCCAATAGATATGAGGAACATTTCCTTCCAGCATCATAGTTCTAGTAGCATATTGAACTGTCCTATTCTTCCTTTCCACAACTCCATTTTACTGAGGGGTCCGTGGTGTAGATAATTGTCTCTTTATCCCATGCACTTCACAAAAAGAATTAAACTCACCATAAGTGAATTCACCACCTCTATCTGATCTTAGACATTTAATCTTTAGACCTATCTCTGTCTCAACCATAGCCTTAGAAATCTTGAACTTCTCTAGAGCTTCAAATTTCTCCCTTAAGAAAGTAACCCACATCATCCTATAATAATCATCAATAAGCAACATGAAATACCTATAACCTTGCAAACTTATGATTCTAGTAGGACCACACAAGCCAGTATGCACAAGCTCCAACAATTCATTTGAACAATGTTGTTTGCTTTGAAATGAAATTCTAATTTTCTTTCCTAACTGAAATTCCTTGTATATGGAATTAGAGGGTTTTACTAACTCAGGAAGATCTCTCACCAACTGAGTAGAACTTATCTTTATAATATTTTCAAAGTTTACATGACACATTCTCCTATGCCACAACCAAATTTCATCAACTTAAGCAATCAGAAAACTTTTACTAGCAACATTCAGGTGAAAAAGGTTACCCTTTATTTTTGTACCTGAAGCAATCACATTTCCAGAACTTCCCAATATTCTACACTTTCCATCCTTGAATTGAAGATTGTATCCCTTATCAACCATTTGTACGAAACTTAAAATATTATTCTTCAAACCTTCCACATAAATAACATCATTAGTATTGTGCTTATCATCAAAAGAAATACATCCTCTGCCACGGATTATACCACCATTGTTATCGCCAAATCTTACAACACCACCATCATACTTTTCCAGGCTCACAATTTTTTTTTTATCACCTATCATGTGATGAGAGTATCCACTGTCAATTACCCATTCATCCTTTTCTTCAACTCAAGCAGCTAGGGGTTTATCCACATTTATGCAACTAGCAGACTTAGTAGACATAGGATTATTTTACTTGATAGTAATAAACACAAACTAATCTTCACTTACATTCCCTTTATCAGATTCATCATCTATCACACCTTCATCAACAACATAATAACACTTCTTTTGAAATCTAGGCTTGTTATATCTTGGGTTAGGGACTTTTTCCAGACACCTTGATGCAAAATGACCTATCTTATTGCAAGAAAAAAATTTAATAGGAAATTTCTCTTTATACTTACCTTCTCCTTTGGCTTCTCTTTTGACAATAAGTGGTTCAAGCTCATTCAGTTCTCTTTCTTCTTCTTCAATCTGTCTCATTTCTTCCTCATACTTAAATACCTTTCTAGAAGAACTTTCACCCAGATCATATGTCTACTTATCTCTTCCAAAGGTAGTAAATTTGAGAGCAAATTATATCTTAGGAAGGGCAATGCCAAATTCACTCAACTCAAAAGTAGTAAGTTTACCAATCAACATATCTCTAGTTACATTTTTCATAGTCCAGAGCTCCTCAGTAGCTATAGCTTTGATTTTGTATGCATCAGGCAAGGATCTAAGCACTTTAGCAACAATATCTGATTCATCCAATTGTCCACCAACACATCTGATACCACACACAAGTTCATTCACTCTTTGCATGAAAGTAGTAATATTCTCATCATCACCCATTCTCAACAATTCATATTTCCCTTTCAGACTCTGTAGCCTAGCAATCTTCACATTAGCATCACCTTCATACAAATTTTCCAACTTTTTCTAGATCTCATAAGCAGTCTTTAGATCCATAAAATTTGTCATCTCAGAATCAGTCAAAGCACTCAACAATGCTTCCTTAGACATGATATTGTATTCAAAATCCCTAATATCAATAGTAGTAGTAGGACCATTTTGAGGAATAACATACCTATTACTTGTAATGTTCTAGTAAGATTCACCAATGTATCTCAGATGGCACTCCATTTGAGTCTTCCACGAAGAGTAGTTTGTTCCATCAAATCTTAGACTATCCTTCTTATATGTCGCTATCCAGATCACCTCAAGTTGTTAAACTTCTTCCAAGGAACCTGCTTTGATACCAATTGTTGGTAACACAAGGGCATACAACTGAGAGGGGGGGGTGAATCAGTTGTCACATAATTTCAAAATTATTAAATTTATTAACCCCTATTCTCAGATGTGATTAATAACCATGAAAGAATAAATCAAAAACACATCAGAAACACACATAACACCAAGATTTTTGCGTGGAAACCCTATTAGGGGAAAAACAACGGTAGAGGTTATTTCACAAGTTTATACTCTGTTAAAAGTATGGAAAAATGGGCAATGCACATGCATTCAGGAACACTGCCTATAGCTCACTTTTCAAATAAAAAAGGCTTACTTCCCAAGGGAAGACTCACTATCTTAGAGTAATATTTAGATTAAATCCATTTGAAGATCTTGAACTAAGAAAATAGCATCTGTTAATCCCTGATTACAGTTCTGATTAAGCACATGAACACTTCTTCACTCTTCTTCACTCCTCTTCACTCTTCTTCACACTCTGATCTACCTTCGAAATATTTAGAACATTATTTGTGCACACACATTTACTTTCTCACACACATTCACATTCAAATGAAGAAACAATCGCTTATATATATCTATAACAAGCAATTACATCGCTACATGTCGGCTTCAACAAAATAATAAGATGAATACAATTTGTCGACCTAAAAAAATAAAGATTATTAATGTGAATCTACCAAGGTTACACACAACATAGTAGAGACCCAAAACAATTTTCTTGAACACAAAACACCTTCAAATATTTTTCCACGAAGATCCACAACATGCTACAAACACCCTGTCGGTCATGAACATGAAAAGCATGAACCCACAAGAGAAAATCATTGATCGTGAGCACAATGATCAATGTAGATGTGCAACATAGATAGATCACAATCTAGAAACATCCAAAAATACCATAGGAGCATACACAACAACTCAGATTACCAGAATCACATTATCTTCTTCCAGGAATGGCAACTATAGTAGCAGAATAATTGTCAGAACACATAAACTCATAACTTGCTCAAATCTTCATGTGCACGTCTAAAACTTTTGGTGCATAAAATAGATAGGCTTTTCAACAAACCCTTTAATCTACAACTTCTCACCATCAACATACTAAAATTTCCACCATACTAATTTTCACTACTTCACAAACAACCTACAACTTATTTGATTACAATTTTCTCAATATCCTTGACATATACAGTCTTAAAGACATTAATGCTAATAGTTTTGACATCAATAACAACCAAATATTAGGAAAACAACCACAAAATTCAACAGGTTTATGTCCAACCCTGGTAAAGAGCATTGGACTTTCGTTAAAAGGGTGTTTAGATATTTGTGAGGTACTTCTAATTATTGTTTGGTTTATCATAGTACTGATAATGTGGTAAAGTCATTGGACATATAGGGATTTGTTGATGAAGATTGGGTAGGTGAGTTGGATAGTCAAAGGTCCACAAATGGGTATGTGTTTAATTTTTTTGCAGGAGCAATGATTTGGATGAATAAAATGCAAGTTGTAGCTGCTTTATCCACCACTAAAGCAGAGTATATGGTTGCTACTCATGTCTCTAAGGAGGCAATTTGGTTGTAAAGGTTGTGTATAGGTATTGGTTTTGATTGCAATATTGTTTAGGTTAACTGTGATAGTCAAAGTGCAATTCATTTGGCTAAGAATCCAATGTATCATGCTCAAACTAAACATGTTGATATTTAGTATCATTTTGTTCATGAGTTGATTGCTAATGGTCAGATTGAGCTGAAGAAGATTGACACACAAGAGAATATTGTAGATGTTCTTACCAAACCTATGAGCACAAAAAATATTACTTGGTGTAGGAAAGCCATGGGCTTTGCTACTTGTAGCTAGTTGATTCCATGATGGTGTGATTCCCCTAGCTCTTGCAAGGTATTTGACAAGTGGAAGAATGTTGGGAATGAAGGTGTCTCAACCTTGGCAATTCCTAAGTTGTTTATTTATTATTACTTTAGTTTTTCCCATGAATAGATATCATTTATGTTATTAAATATTTGTGCTCCATCAAAAGGGGCATGAGATTTTGAGTTGGAACTTTTGCCACATGTCGGTGCCTTGAAAAATAAGTTATTAGTTGTCAAAAGATTTCCACTTTGTGGTATAACATGGAAAGACAATTTTTAAGGATGTTATGATGGATTCTATGACAAATATAAGGGCTAAAAATGGGGGATATCATTTTGAACGTGAGAATCATCTATGACACATGTAAGAGAATATTTTCATAACTATTGATGGTTTATGACACATGTAAGAGAATCTCCTATTTTATAGGGATTCTTATGACATCTTTTAAGAAGGTATAATGTCATGTTTAGCATGTAAGGGGTCGAATGGATTTTACCATGGTATTTCTAAATCTTGTTTTGAACCATGATAATTTTTTATGGTGGTATTTTGAGCCCCCATGTGTCTATATATTGAGGGGTTGAAATGGAGACACTATGAGATGTTTTACAGGTACACAGATGCTATCGGATTGAAGAGGATTTAGAGTGATTGTATTGTGAAACACCATTGTTGTTAATACAACTATTCATCTCTTCTTTGATGGAGTTTTTTCCCAAAAGGGTTTCTCCATGTAGACATTGTGTTATGTGTTGTGCTTTATGTTCTTGCATTTCATTGTTATAGTTGTTTAAATCTCCATATGGTTTACATTACATAATTTGGTTTACAATAATCTGTTAAAGCTTCCATTATTGTTGTTCACCTTCCATTTTCTAGCAAAAACCCCCTATGAGTTGTGGTATGGAAGGATTCCTACTTTCAAATACTTTAGAGTGTTTGGAAGCAATGCTATATCAAAAGAGATGATGAGAATTTTAGAAAGTTTGATGTAAGGTTTGATGAAGGTATCTTCCTTAGATATTCTACTAAAAGAAAACCTTATAGATGTTACAAAAAAAGGCTAAGAAGGATTGTTGAAAGTGAAAGTGTCAAGGTTGATGAAGAATTGAAAAATTCAGTTGTGATAGATGGATATGATTTAGATGAGCTTGCTTGCAAAGAAGAAGAAGAAAAATAAAAATAAAAATAAGTGCAAAATGAAGAGGAATAAACTCTAGAAAACACCCCTAAGACCCCTAACTATGTGCAGAGAAATCATTCCAAAGAAAAAATCATTGGAGATAAAAAAAAAGGTGTGTTTACAAGAAGAAGAGTTGCTGAGAAGGAGGTAAATTTGTGTTTACTTTCTAAAACTGGACCAAAAACAGTGATTGAAGCATGCAAAGATGAACATTGCATGAAAGAAATGGAAGAAGAACTTATGCAAATTGAGAATAATCAAACTTGGGAACTTGTTCCTAGATCTTAAAGAAAAAAAATTATTGGAACTAAGTGGGTATTCAAAAACAAGTTGAATGCTGTAATACCCCTCCGTTTTGTTTTTTGTGTTTGCTTTATGCTATGTTTGGGATGCAACTACTGTTATACTGGGCACACCTTGTTGTTTGTGTTTTGATCGCTACTATTGAGCGACATTAATTATCATGTGATGTGGATTATCTGACTATTGTTTCACATGCATTATGGATTATTTGTGTTAGTAGAGTTAGCTTGAGATATTTTATTACGTGATTTCTGATTATGATGTAATGTCAGTCTTTGATGAGTGTATTGGTGAAGAGGACGGTTTCGCATCACTCGCTTGCCAGCACCCTGTGAATCCGTGATTTCTTCTTCACGGTGTGTATTATATACTAGATATACTGTATTATGTTGTTTACTTGGTTTCAGGTTGCAAGTACATGACACCGACTCCACTTGGTTTCATAGGTCTGAGTGTGTCAATCCAACGGTTAAGTTGAAAGGGAGATAGTAGCTAGGTAACATGTGTCAAGTCTATACCCTAGCCTCAGTGTGTCATCAGTCCTGATTGTTGAGTCATGTTTTACCTTATTAATGTTATTTGATTATGTTGGATGCTTTATTATTTAATCATTATTTTAGAATTATTGCATTGTTGAAAGTAGAGGTTATTTTAATATTAAGTGAAATTTATGCTTAGATGAAATATTTATGTTTATGATGAAATTGTATTTAATTAATTAAATTAATCTTGGAAAAGGTTGAATTTAATTATTAAATAATTAAAATTAATTAATTGAGTTTATTGAAATAAATTTAATTAGATTAAATTAAAAGAATTGAAAGAAAAGTGAAATTGCATTTTAAAATCAATTTGGGGTTTTCGAAAATGGAAAAAGGAAATAAATATCTATTTTCACTTTGCATGCATTTGAAAATTAGGGTTGTGTAAGATATTTTTGGATATATGTAAATTGCATGTATTTGATTTAAAAAAAAAAAAAGGAAAAAAATTATTGAAGAGGATTTCATTGACGAGAGAAAAGAAAATTTTGGAAAAACTTGCACAAAGAAGGAATTGAAGAAATTTTGGAATTGTTGGAGGTTAATCTGTTTTCAATTTTCGAAGTATTTGGATTGGAATCGTTGCACGTTGAAGAAATTTCAGGAATTCTTGGGAGAAAGCTTGCATCAGAAATTCATCTTCTTCTGTAACTTTGGATTCCAGGTTTTGTCTTGTTTGTTCATTTCATATTAATTTGTTTTCAAATTTTGTTGTTAAAATCAATTGTGAATTGGAAATTGTTAAATGAATCTAGATTTAGATTTATTCAAATTTGGGGGAAATTGAAGAAACATGGTTAAATTAAACCTCGTATTGTGTTTTCAACATTTAGGTTTTAGAATGAAGATTTTACCCTTGTAATTATTCAGATCTGTTCTTCAAAAGAAAATCAAACCCTTGTAGATAACCTTCAGTAAAAGATCTCTTTGAATTTTCTTTATTTAGTTATTGTGAATTTTAAGGAATAGTGTTGAAAGAAATTTAGATTTTCACCTTTTTGAGGTTGGAACGAAATTCTGGAAAATTTAATCAATTTCATGATACTGGTTTTTTTTAATTATTTTTCCGAATTTACCAGTAAAATTTTCTGTGTAAATATATATGTATTTAAATCTTATACATATTATATTTCGAATATAATACAAACAACATTTAAATACATACATACAAATTGTGTAGTTTGGAATAAATTTATTCCTTATGCAAAAATCCCCGCGCACGGAATTCAAGATCCGTCGCTGTACGAAAACGGAATATTTCTTACCAGTGACGTTTTACCTTCTTTAAATTTTTTTTTTGTGTTTATTGTTTAAGGTTATGAAAATTGAGGGGAGGTGGGAGTTACAGCCCCACCGTCCACCTCACTGTACCATGGTGGGGGAGGCGCTGTCCCATGGGATGCGTCACTCCCCACATCCTGGCAGTGGATGCGACTAGCCGGTACATAGTACCGCCGGCGCACCACTATCCTTATGGACTTTGCACTGGCAAAAAGGTAGTCCGGCCCTTGCTTAAAGCCTGTATTTTTTTTTTTAATGACTATGGATTTCAGTACTATCAGCGTCCTTCTCTGCAAGATTGAAATCCTAGGATTTTGGGGTTCGCTCCAGTATGAGACTTAATGGCTAAATAAAATATATTTAGTATTTATCAAGTATAATTTTGTAATATATATATATGATTATGTATATATATATATAGATAAATAAATAAATATATATATAGATATATATATTATGTCTGTAGTTTATCAGATTATAATTAATTATTGTATATATATATATAACAATATAGTTCTTATGTTGATTGAGAAATAATAAGAAAATAAGTGATCGTTGAAATTAAAAGAGTTATAGTAATTAGATATAATTGATGTGTAATTGAAAGAATTATCTTCTTGCATAATTTTGTATTTTTTTTTTAAATGCAATGGAATATCTTGTTTTGTTAAAATTGAAAATTATCCTCTCTTATAAAAGTTAAGGAAAATTGTTTCAATTTATTATTTATTTTATCAAAGCATTGGTCTTTCTTACTGAAAAGTATTAATTAGGATATGGATTTAATATATCCAAATATAGCATGATTCCTTGTCTTGCTTATTGTTATTATTTGTTTCCATTATGTTGATTGTTTGGGAACGGGTGATTGAGATTTAAATTGTAAAGACTTCCAATGTTGTGGGTCATTCCCTTGTTAAGTTAATGTTCACTTTCCCTTGGGTAGTGCTTTATGAGTTGTTTTCCTCCAAGTGTTGGAGTGAATTTCCTTATTTGTAGCCTCCTAGAAATAGGAGAGATTGAGTTATTCAGTTTAGTAGCACTTGAGTTACCCTTGGAGTCTAGATTTGTGTAGCGAGTTATCCATTAGAAGAGTGGCTTTTGTTAGGGGTCAAAGCCCAAAGAGGTAAACCGGGTAACCTTCGAAAGTGTTTTTTTAAGAAGTGATAATTAAAGAAAAGTACTTAGAAGACTAGGATGCATTCACATTAACCAAGACAAAATTAACCTCACTCGTAGACACAAGGGCTTGTTTAGACTTGGGGTGAGTGAGAAGGCCTGGAATGGCAAGGTCAACTAGCTTGTCCATACGAAAGGTAGTTGATTCTGCTTGAGTGAGTATGAGGGCTAGGATTCAGTTGAGGTCACTAGGATTACCGAAGCGTATGAAGGATGCCTAGAGGAGATCTCATGATGCACCTTGCGATGACACTCTATCTAGGATAACCTTGAGTATATGTTGTGTGTATGGTTTCTTTAGCACACTTGATTTTATTAGGTCTGGAAGCAATGTAACCATGTTAGTGTTAGATTTATATTGTGCATATGTATGGTTGAGTCAGTTTGTTCAATTAGTCAGCCTTTGGTTTGAGGTAGTAGATTTCTTGTCCATGTTGCATTTTTACTATCTCCTAGCATGGGGGGTGGGCCTTCGGGTACCACTAGGTTGGGTGGAACATGCACCAAAACCATTGGGTCCCCCTTTGTTCTTCAGTTCGTGGAAGCGAGAAATCCAGTTGGATAGCTTGCAGATATTGTTATTCTCTTCTTGTACTATTGTAATTCTTCTTGTATCAGTTGTATTCACCCCTCTTGTTGTTATGAGGTGGATCTTGTAATTATTATACTCTTATGTATTTTGACTCATTCTGGGAATGAGGATTGTAATCTTGTAATGGTTTATGTAATGGAATTATGTGATGGTTAATCTATTCATATCTTGTATTTACTTATGTTAGATGTATGTCATTACTTGAGATGTTTATTACAATGTAATTTAGATGATGTATGTTAATGGGAATTAAGTAATCTCGGTTACGTAGCCTTAGGGGAGGTTGTCATTTATAGGTGAACATGTTTGTTTAATTCATTTAAAAAAAAAAAATTAGTACGCATTTGTAGTAGATTGAAACTTCCTCTAGGGTTGTGTGGTGGGGCATTACAAATGCGAATGGATAAGTGGTAAGAAACAAGGCAAGGCTTGTGTGTAAGGGTTATGCACAAGTTGAAGGAACAAACTTTGAGGATATATTTGCTCCAATGGCTAGAATGGAAGAAATTAGGATGTTTTTGGTATTTACAACACATAAGAACTTTAAAGTTTATCAGATGGATGTAAAGTTTTCTTTCTTGAATGGAGAGCTGGAAGAAGAAGTTTACATGGAACAACTCGAAGGATTTCAATTGATAGATAAACCTAATATGATCTACAGATTAAAGAAGGAATTGTATGGATTAAAGAAAGATCCTAGAGCTTGGTGTGCAAGGTTGGACAAATATTTGATACAAAAAGGATTCAATAAGGGCACCACATATAGTAATATCTACTTTAAGGTTGAAGAAGATCAAATCTTGATAGTGGTTGTGTATGTTGATGACATAATATTTGGAGGAAATTAAGTTATGTACAAGAAGTTTGTAGAAGAGATGCAAAAAGAGTGTAAGATGTCTATGTTTGGGGAGATGAATTTCTTCCTTGGGATACAAATCAATCAAACAAATAAAGGCATATTCATTTCACAATAAAATTATGTTAAAGAAATATTGAAGAAGTTTGGAATGGATGACTCCAAACTGGTATGTATATGGTTACTAGTGGTTGCAAAATGAGTAAATCTGATGAATCCCCTAAGGTTGATTTGAGAAAGTATAGATCTATGATTGCTGGACTGTTATACCTAACTGCTACCAGACCAAATATCATGCATGCAATTTTTCTTGTGGCTAGATTTCAATAAGAACCTAAAGAGACACATGTTGTAGCAGTGAAGAGGATATTTAGATATTTGAAGGGCACTATAGATTATGACTTGTGGTATCTAACGATACTAATTTCACATTGAGTGGTTATACAAATGTAGATTGGTTTGGTTGAGTGAATGAAAGGAAAAGTACAAGTGGTGGTGCATTATTTCTTGGATGTAGATTGGTGTCATTGCTTAGCAAGAAACAAGAATTTTGTTTCTTTATCTACTACAAAAGATGAGTATATTGTAGCAACATCTTGTTGTGCATAGGTATTGTGGATGAGATAGACACTGATGGATATCAAAGTGGAGTATGATGAGCCTATTTCTATCTTTCATGACAATACAAGTGCAATCAATATTTTAAAGAATCGAGTGATGCATTCAAGAACAAAGAATATATCAATTAGGTATCACTTTTTGAGAGAGAAGGTTGTGGATAATGAAGCGAAGCTTGAATATGTACCTACAAAGGATCAGATTGCTGGCATATTTACTAAGGCTCTTCCTAACAATACTTCTGAGTATCTTCGGGAGAAGTTGGGGGTTATTTCCCTTCTTTATTTGAACTAGATGCATATAGAGATGCATCAG
The DNA here is from genome assembly GCA_007115665.2 of Sequoiadendron giganteum. Taxonomy (NCBI): domain Eukaryota; kingdom Viridiplantae; phylum Streptophyta; class Pinopsida; order Cupressales; family Cupressaceae; genus Sequoiadendron; species Sequoiadendron giganteum. The sequence goes on along the minus strand of CM021100.1, from coordinate 781,993,217 downwards.
TCTAGTGGATCTATGGACTCATTCCTTGTCTGGACTAATGTTGTTGGCTACCTCTCAAGGGGAGTAGGTAGTGACATTGATTTAGTATAGATTTGTCATTATGTAGAGGTTGCTGAGTTGATTGGTGTGTACTACTAAGGGGAAATATTTAGAGAAGTTGAAAGTATTATGGTTCTATGTAAAAAGGGGGGAAAAATGTTAAATATCTTATCCTTTACCATTGATGTCAAAGGGGGAGAGAGAGAAGTCATGTGAAAAATGCAAGTATCAAAGGGAGAGAGTATACTAAGTTAGTTGTGCAAGGGGAGAAACAAGAAAAGGAAATAAGTATGTTTAGAGCTCTATGTTATCTTTGATGGTTTTCACATCTTGTGTTGCCATAGATGACAAAGGGGGAGATTGTTGCAATTATGAAGGTGTTGTCATTGATGATAGCTATGTAGTGGTTGAGAGAGATTTTTGATTTGATTAGTTGCATTATGCTTCCATTAGTTAAGTTGTTGATGTTAACCTCTAGTGTTGCTTTGATAAGTTTTTGTTTATGGTTTAGATGTTGAGGATATTGAGAAAATTGATAAAATAAGGAAACAAGGTGTTGCAAAGATGTTTGGTTTGTAGAGGTGTTATGGTTTTGCTTCACATTTCTGCTAGGTTGAAGATCTACTTTTATGGTTTGGATATGTTGGTTAGAGGTGTTCAAAGTTTCTATATCCAAAATTTTGGCTTTTGGATCAATGGTTAGAGGAAGGTATGTTCACCAGTGTGTGAACTAGTTTTGTAGTATTTCTTATAGATGTGTTTGGGAGAAATGTATTCGATCCATGTTTCTCCATAGCTTCTCTTTAGGTCTTGTGATTTCAAAGGTATGTTGATGGTGTTGGTCTATTTCTTGTGTCAAGAAGATTCATGGTTTGATGTTCTGAAATTTGGATTTTAGAGTTGCAGTGTAGCCTGAGTGTACTTGGTGTGTACATTCTGAAGGTGTGAGTTATTGTGAAGGATTTTGATGGATTTCAGAGTGATACAGGAATATTCTAGATTATGATGAAGTGTGGTATGTGATTCACAATTTATCCTTGGATTTGAGGAAGCATGCAATTTTATGTTTAATGGTGTTTGCACGGGTATCGACTGACCTGGTGTTTACACTACATTCAAAAATGTTTGAACATTAATGAAGGCATAGCATGGCATGTGAGAGTTGTTTTGGGTCCCAATTAATTTTAGTTTTTTGGTTCTCTTTTCATTCCTATCCACCTCGGGAATCTTTAGTACCGATCTATTTTGAATTTGTAAAGAGTAAGGTGAGTCTAACCAACTTGAAGATGTTTTTTAAGTTGCGGATGGTAGAAATGCAAGGATAGTTGATGTGAGATGAAGTGTGTGTGAAATAGAATTGTGTTTGGTGATGAAAAATTAACTACAGAAGTATGAAATACAGTGTGAGCTATAATGTAAGATTACTGAATGTAGTAAGCTAAGGTATCTTGATCTCTTAAAGATTGCAAGTGTTTTTGGAGCTATTGTGGTGGATTATTTGTTGCATTGAGAGTGTTTTCTTTGTGTAATATTCTATCTTATTTCTCCTTTCTATTCTGAAAGTGATCCTAGGTTGTGAGCCTTTTTGGATAGTGCGTCCTATTCTAGCAGTGAGCCTCTTTGTACCAGTTTTTGCAATTACTTATATTGTGAGCTAATCCTCATCGTGGTTTTTCCCTCATTGGGTTTTCCACATATATATGGTGTTCTCTTGTGAATGGTGTTGATAGTTTCAATTTTTGTTATCTGATTTTCATGTTTAAACATTATAACAGATTAATGGTTTTATGAATGCATATGAATTTGATTATTGTTGATGGTTTTTAATGTTATAATTTGATACAAATGATTCACCCCCTATCAATTGTCTTGTTCATTCAATAGATTTAACGAATTTTGACTATAAATTTTCCCTACTTCAAGTTGAGAGCTTCAGATGCATTTTTTGTATAGGGTTGTATGACCCCTATACAACCAGGTACAAAGATTTAAAATAAATCATTAAAAAACAATTTTTATAAAAAAAAATTGTTTTTTAGTTAATAAAAACATTTTTTTTTAATAAAAAACTTCTTGTGCATCACATCAGTCATATCACCACTACCAGTAGTTCCCACTCGACTGTTAGTGAGGTTTTGAAACCCCTGTGGTGGATTTTAAAACCACCGATGGTAGTTTTTAGGCTATCGCTTGGTGGTCAACAAAACTAATAGGCTTTCCTGATAGCCAAAAATAAATTTTCCCAATGAGCTCTGTGTTTTATAGTGCTACCACCTCACCTTTTTTGGCAATGGTCCTTTTTTGTGGTACACAATCTTTTGGAATATATTGAGATAGTTAGAAAAACATTCCGACATAATCTTTCTTCTTGGAGACCATTTTTTTCAGTGACTAGGGAATATTCAATGGAATATTCTATTGACGTCAACAATACACATGCAAGGTAGGGCCCTCTTTAAGCGCCCTTTGGCCCTAAAGGATTTGTTTTTTTCTTTTGGCCATAACTTGGGCATACAATCTATCAAAATTTGATGAACAAGATACCATTGAAAAGTTGGTTTCGTCAACTTTCCAGTGGTGTGGTTCTTTTCACCTTTTTTGTTGTTGGTGCATTCTACATCATGCTGAAGTCAGAGGTGTTGTTTTCATTCTCAAGATCATAAATTTTGACTTGTTTCTTTGTTTTTTGTGATTCCAGTGGCATTGGGATAGTCTTTCAAGGATCTTCACAAAGATGCATGCACTTTTTCTAGATTTCTCTCTAGGTATATTTTATTCTATTTTTTGTGTTTTCACATTCTGGTGAATTACTTGGATGTCTTAGCTCCTAGATACTTTTCATTTGTGTGGGATGAATCATATTTGGTTATTACATCTATATTTCCAAAATTTTGTCCTATTTAGGCATTGTAGAAATATTTTGCATGTAATTTCTATTTTGTAGATGCATTAAAATAAAGTGTCTTTCTAGTGTATACCTTTTGGGGATTTCATACATCCTATTGTGCCTTATGTACTTGCACTATGATATAAAGTGCCATGGGGGGTTTATTGTGTGAGCCTCGTATTTTAAATCATAGGATTGTCCACCTTCATGCATATGTGCCCTGGTTCACACACCCTTTTATTTCCAGGTACTCTTTCAGTTGCACGTTCAAATGTTCTTTGTTCTCCTACATGTACTTCTTAGTTTCACATAGTTTTAGTGTACCTATCTTTACTCTCCTTTCCTACATTATGGGGGGGTTTCTATTGTTAGTGCTAATACTTCTTTGGTTTCTTTTTTTGTGTGATCAATTATCTAGTTCTTGTTCCTATGCACTAGGTGGATGCAATAGCTGCATTTCAGTGAGATGGAGCATTTACTATATGGAAATTATTTGATTCCTATATTTGGAGGTGACCTTCCATTTTCATTTGATTAGTGTTCTTTAGACTATTGGTGCATGTTCCATTTGTATCTTCAAGTTCTAGATGTTTTCCTTTTGTGTCATTTGATTTGAGTAGTGTCATGGGGGCACTCATGTAGATTCTTATCATCTTGATCTTGATCATCGTTTATTTCAGAGGAGGTTATTCATTTCAACACTATATTAGTTATCTTTCGACAATTGTTTACAAATTCTTCATGCTTCAGTGATGTTCTTCATGATCCTCCTTTTTGGGACATTATTTTGGTTGGAGGCTTCTTAGTCATTCACATTGGTTTGAAGGATTTTTCAATCCTTTATTCACCTTTCTCTCTTTTGGAGAGGATTTTTTCCCATGTCATTTTCTCATTTTTCTCCAATTATGAGAGATTATATTATTTGTACATGGGTACCTTATTAGGCCTTGTTTGTCGGGACCCATCATGCATTCTCTTTTTAGGATTTTTCACTACTCGCTAAGTTCATCTTAAGGGGGGTGTTAGAGTAATCATGCATTATTTAATAATTAATAAATATTCAATTGATTATTAGTCTAATTCATTTCACACACTTGAGCTAAACTTAAGATTTATGTATTTTGTTAACTAAGTTCCTTTTTATATTAACTAAAGTGAGCTATTATTAGATTATTTTGTCTCCTTCCATGTGATGTTGACACTTGTCATGATCTAATCCCTTTATCATTTAGGGTTGCTCCTATATATCACCCAAACCTCATTGTATTATCATACATTTTGATATATGTTTTGATATACCTTTAATAACATTTTGATAACCTTTGAGGACTCTTGATATCCTTGAAGATTCTTGAGGTTCATAATGTAGCTTTTCTTGTTGATGATATAGCATATTATTGTTTGAAAATTTCTTGTGTGGAAGGTTTCTTTGTTTTTTGTTTGATCTTGTGTCTTGTGTGTATTCACAATTCTAAAATGTCTTACCAATACATCATCTTTATTTCAAAGTTTGGTGAACTCCATATTTAAGAAGTCATTGAGGAAGTTTGCATTAGTGTTCTTTGATGATATTTTGATTTATAGAAAGACATGGGAAGAACACTTGCATCATGTAGATCAAGTATTACAAGCTCTCAAAGATCATTAAATCTATGCTAAGCCATCCAAGTGCACTTTTGGTCTCAATGAGGTGGAGTACTGGGGGCACATAGTTTCACATGAAGGAGAAAAGGTGGATCCTAAAAAAATTAAGGCTATCAAAGAATGGCCTATTCCCAAAACCATTAAGAAATTTAGGGGTTTCTTGGGATTAATTGGATACTATATAATATTTGTGAAGAATTATGGTCGTATTTTTGGAAAAACAAGGATAGACAACTGAGAGGGGGGGGTAAATCAGTTGTCACAAAATTCAGAAATTTTTAACCTTATTAACTTTTAATCTTAGATCTGATAAATAATAATGAAAGCATAAATCAAAAACACATCAAAAATACATATGACACCAATAATTTTGTGTGGAAACCCTGTGAGGGGGAAAAACATGGTGGAGGTTAATCCACAAGTTATACCCTATTAAAAGTATAAGGAAAATGAATAAGGAATGCACATGCATTCAGGCACACTGCCTAGAGCTCACTTCTTAGAGAAGACACACTGTCTTACATAAAAATTTCAGATTAAATCCATCTGAAGAGATTGAACTGAGAAAGTAGCTTCTTGAAAAGCCCCGATGACAATTCTAGTTAGACACAAAAACACTTCTTCACACTTCGCTCAAACTTCTTCACACTCTGCTCTGCAATCGAATGATTTGATCTCTATTCACACATAGAACTCACACAATTTTCATTACACACTTCACATACTCCAAAAGTAAGAAACAATTGCTCTTATATATCCGCTACATGGAATTACATCACCAACTTTGTTGGCCAAAAAAAAAGAATAAATGAATACAAACTATCATCCCAATTCCTGAACAAGTCTCAATGCACACCAACCAAAGTCGGTCACAACATAATGAAGACCTAAAAAAAAATCTTCGAACGTTCCAAACATTCAAAAGTTAATCCACAAGGATCCACAACATGCTACAACCACCATGTCGGCCAAGAACATGAAAACCTTAACATGCAAAGAAAAAATCTTCAATCACGAGCACACTGATCAATGCGGACATGCAAAAAAGATAGAGCATGATCTAGAAACATCAACTAACATTGTAGGAGCATACTCAACAACTCAAATTACTAGAATTATATTCTCTTCTTCTAGAAACACCAGCTACAGTAACATAATAACTGTAGGAACACAGAAGCTCACAACTTGCTCCAATCTTGATGTGCACCTTTGAAAATTTTGGAGGGTAAATTAGATAGGCTTAGAAAAAACCTCTTTAATACACAACTTATGAATACCAACATATTGAACTTTCCACCACACTGAACTTCACAGCTTCATAGGCAACCTCCAACATATTTATTATAATTTTCTCAATATCCTCGACATATACAGCCTTCAAGACACCAATGCTAATAGTGTTGACATCAATGAAAACCACATATTACAAAAAAAACCACAACATCCAACAATATCCCCCTTTGGCATTGATGGCAACACATGATGTGAAAAATACACCATCAATGCAACTAACTCTTCTTCCAACAATCTTCCCTTTTACACATTACTCTTTTCCCCTTTTGTTTTTACAAAGTTTTTCACATTACTCTTCTCCCCATTTGACATCAATGGAAAAGGTACATAAGCTTTCAACCATATATCTGAATCATCTGACTAGTCCCCTTGAGTAGCAACCACCACAACATCAATATGGATCAGGATATGACTATTAATGCACGAATTGATGCAAATACTCATGTCTTAGTTTTGATTAGGAGGGTTAATCACCCCTAACTTTCCTCTAAGATACTCAAAAGTATCCTTAGGCAATGACTTAGGAAATATGTCTATAATCTATTCCTTAGTAGGTACATACTCCAGTTTGACTTCTTTATCACTCACTTTGTCTCTCAAAAAGTGATATTTGATAGATATATGTTTTGTCTTTGAATGCAACACCAGATTCTTAGAAATATTTATGGCACTTGAGTTATCACAAAATATAGCAATAGGCTCATCATACTCAATTCTGATATCTCTCATCATTTGCTTCATCCATATTACTTTTGTACAATTGTTTGCAACAACAATATATTCTGCCTCAGTAGTAGGTAAGGAAATGGAATTCTACTTTTTGCTTAACCAAGACACCAACTTCTTCCCCAAGAAGAAGGCACCACCACTAGTACTTTTCCTATCATCCACATCTTCTTCCCAATCTACATCAGTAAAGGCACTCAAGGTAAGATCATCATCTTTAGGATACCATAGGTCAAAATCAATTGTCCCTTTCAAGTATCTAAAAATTCTCTTTACAATAGTCACATGGGATTCCTTTGGATCAACTTGATATCTAGCAACCATGCATACAACATTCATGATGTCTGGTCTAGTCTGAGTCAAATAAAGTAATCCACTGATCATTGACCTGTATCTTGTTTGATTTTCCTTAGGAGAATCATCATTTTGTGTTAACTTGCATCCGGTTACCATGGGTGTACCAACTAGATTTGAGTCTTCCATGCCAAACTTTTTTAGTAACTCTCTTACATATTTGGATTGAGATATAAAGATTCCATTGTCTAACTGAGTCATTTTCAATCCTAAAAAGAATTTTAGCTCTCCAATCATAGACATTTCAAATTCACTTTTCATTTTATCAACAAAATTCATACATAAGTCATCATCACCTTCAAAAATGATGTCATCAACAAAGACTTCAATAATCAACTCTTTATCTTGATCCATCTTAAAATACAAATTACTGCCAGCAGTACCTTTGTTGAATCCAAGCTTCAACAAGTATTTGTCCAATCTAGCATATTGGGCTCTAGGGGCTTGCTTGAGTTCATATAGTGCTTTCTTCAATCAAAAAACCATATCTTCCTTATCAATCAGTTGAAATCCATCCAGTTGCTCAACATATACTTCTTCTTCTAGTTCACTATTTAGAAATGCTGAATTTACATCCATTTGATAGACTTTGTAGTTCTTATCTCCTATAATCTGATTTTCAGAATGATTTAGCTTTACATACCTCAGAACTTTAGGATTCTCCCAAATTTTTGGTTCTTCTATTCTTTCTTCTACACTTCCACTAGCTTCTACTTCTAGACTTTCTTGATTCACCAAAACAATTTGAACTTGATTCTATGTCTGAGCATTCTTTCCTTGATCAATACTATCATGTTGGTCATCTAAATCATATCCATAGTATTTTGATGATCGAGCAATGTCCTCATCAACTCTAACATTTTCACTTTCAACCATTTTCCTCAATCTTCTATTATAGAACCGACAGGCCTTGCTCTTAGTAGTGTAACCTAGAAAGATTCCTTCATCACTCCTAGCATAAAACTTTCCTATATCTTCATCTCTCTTGATATAACATCTACATCCAAATATTTTGAAATATTTAACAATAGGCTTATGACCAAACCACAACTCAAAAGGAGTCTTACTAGAATTACCATTGAAATTTACTCGGTTGATAGTATACACAACAGTGCTTACAACTTCTCTCCAATAGATATGAGGAACATCACCTTCCAACATCATAGTTCTAGCAGTATCTAGAATTTTTTTGTTCTTTCTCTCAACAACTCCGTTCTGTTGAGGAGTCTAGGGATAAGATAACTGTCTTTTGATTCCATGCTCTTCACAGAAATAATTGAACTCTTGGGAAGTGAACTTAGCACCTCTATCTAACCTTAAGCATTTACTCTTTAAACCTGTCTCATTTTCGGCCATTGCTTTGAAGCTTTTGAAATTTTCTAATGCTTCATATTTTTCTCTCAAGAAAGCAACCCATATCATCCTAGAGTAATCATCAACAAGCAACATAAAGTACCTTCTCCTTGTAGACTTTTGATTCTGGAGGGACCACATAGATTAGTATGCACTAGCTCTAGTACTCCATTAGAATGATGTTGTTTTCTCCGAAAATAAATTCTAGTATGCTTTCCCATCTGAAATTCCTTGCATATGGTGTTAGTAGGCTTCACTAGCTTAGGAAGATATCTAATTGCTTGAATGGAGCTTACTTTGACAATGTTATCAAGGTTCACGTGACACAACCTCCTATGCCATAACCAACTTACATCAACTTGAGCAATTAAACAACTTTCACTAGCAACACTCAGGTGAAAAATGTTACCTCTTGTCTTTGTACTTGAAGCAATTACATTTTCAAAACTTCCTAGTATCCTACATTTTCCATCTTTGCACTGAAGATTGTATCCCTTGTCTACCATCTATCCAACACTCAATAGATTATGCTATAATACTTCTCCATAAGGGGCATCTTCAGTATTATATTTACCACCAAGAGAAATAGTTCCTCTACGACAAATCACACCAGCATTGGTATCTCCAAATCTTACAACACCACCATCATATTTTTACAAGCTTATAAACTTGCTTTTGTGACTAGTCATATGATGTGAGCATCCACTATCAATCACCCACTCATCCTTTTCTTCAATTTTGGCTGCAAGATCTTTCTCAACATTCTTATCATTAGAAAATTCAGTGGACACGAGACTATTTTCCTTGATAGAAATGAATACCCATCCATCTTAATTTCCATTTTCTTTGTCAGATTCATCATTAGTAACACCTTCTTTAGCATAATAACATTTCTTTTGAAATCTAGGCTTGTTAGGTTTGAAAATAGGAACTCTTTCAAGACACCTTGATGCAAAATGACCTATCTTATTGCAAGAGAAACATTTAATAGGCAACTTTCCTTTATACTTACCTTGTCCTCTAGCTTCTCTTTTCACAATCAATGCTTCCAACTCCTCTAACTCTCTTTCTTCATCTTCAATCTATTTCATCTCATCTTCATACTTGAATTTCTTTCTGGAACTTTCTTCTAGATCATAGCTTTGTTGGTTTCTTCCAGATGCATGAGCTTTAAATGTAGATTCTATTTTAGGGGTAGAATCACCAAATTCACTTAATTCAAAGGCAATAAGCTTACCAAGCAACATATCTCTTGTCACATTTGTTACTATCCTGAGTTCTTCAATAGCATGAGATTTCGTTTTGTAAGAAGTAGGAAATTATCTGAGCACTTTAGCTACAATCTCTTCTTCATCCAAGATTCCACTGACACATCTAATACCCATCACTAGTTAATTTTATTTTTGCATGAAAGAAATAATGTTTTCATCTTCGCTCATTTTCAAGTTTTCCCACTTGCCTTTTAGACTTTTTAGCCTAGAAACTTTCACTTGTGCATCTCCTTCATACAATGTTTCCAACTTCTTCCAGATCTCATATGGTATTTTTAGACCCATCACATTTGTCATCTCTGAATCTGTCAGAGCACTCAATAATGCTTCTATAGCCCTAATATTTATTTAAGCTTCTTTGATCTCATCAGGAGTAGAGGGACCATTCTAAGGAATAACATATCTATTCTTTGTAATCTTCTAGAAGGGTTCACCAATGCACTTCAAATGACACTCCATTCTAGCCTTCCACAGAGAGTAGTTTGTTCCATCGAATCTAGGACTATCCTTCTTGTATGATGCCATCTTGGATCACCTCAAGGTATTAAACTTCTTCAAAGAAACCTGCTTTGATACCAATTGTTGGTAAAACAAGGATAAACAACTGAGAGGGGGGGTGAATCAATTGTCACATAATTTAGAACATTTTAACCTTATTAACTTTTAATCTCAGATTTGATAAATAACAGTGAAAGCATAAATCAGCAACACATCAGAAATACACATGACACCAAGATTTTTGTGTGGAAACCCTATTAGGGGAAAAACATGGTGGAGGTTAATCCACAAGTTATACCCTGTTAAAAGTATAAGGAAAATGAATAAGGAATGCACATGCATTCAGGCTCACTGCTTAAAGAAGACACACTATCTTACATAAATTTTTTAGATTAAATCCATCTGAAGAGATTGAACTGAGAAAGTAGCTTCTTCAAAAGCTTGATGACAGTTCCAATTAGGCACAAAAACACTTCTTCACACTTCGTTCAAACTTCTTCACACTTTGCTCTGTAATCGAATGATCTAATCTCTATTCACACATGGCACTCGCACAATTCACATTACACACTTCACATACTCCAAAATTAAGAAACAATCACTCTTATATATCCGCTACATGGAATTACATCACCAACTTTGTTGGCCAAAAATAAAAGAATAAATGAATACAAACTGTTGGCCCAATTCATGAACAAATCTCAATGCGTACCAACCGAATTCGGTCACAACATAATGAAGACCTAAAAAAACATCCTCAAACATTCAAAAGTTAATCCACGAGCATCCACAACATGCTACAACCACCATGTCATCCAAGAACATGAAAACCCGAACATGCAAAGGAAAAATCTTCGATCACGAGCACACCGATCAATGCGAACATGAAACAAAGATAGAGAACGATCTAGAGACATCAACAAACATCACAGGAGCATACACAACAACTCAAATTACCAAAATTACATTCTCTTCTTCTAGAAACACCTACTACAGTACAAAATAACTGCAGGAACACAAAAGCTCACAACTTGCTCCAATCTTGATCCGAACCTCTGAAACTTTCAGAGGGTAAATTAGATAGGCTTAGCAACAAACCCTTTAATACACAACTTTTGCATACCAACATACTCAACTTTCCACCACACTGAACTTCACAGCTTCATAGGCAACCTCCAACATATTTATTATAATTTTCTCAATATCCTCAACATATACAACCTTCAAGACATCAATACTAATAGTGTTGACATCAATGTCAACCACAAAATCCAACATGTATAGCAGCACCCCTCACAACTTTATTGAAGAAGGATTCTTTTCATTGGAATGAATCTACTAATTCAACATTTGAAATGTTAAAGGAGGCTATGTGTATAACTCCAGTGCTTGCCACTCCCAATTTCACAAAGGATTTTATTGTGGAATGTGATTCTTTAGGAAATGGTATAGGCATATTTATCAAGCAAGAATGTCAACCCATTAATTGAGTCATCAAGTAAAGGGTAAGAATCAACTTAAACCTATTTTGAGTAGGAAATGCTAGCTATTCTTCATGCAGTAAAACAATGGAGGCCTTATCTAGTGGGTATAAACTTCAAGGTTAAGACAAATCATGATAGCCTAAAATATTTTTTGGAACAAAGATTATCTTCTGAAGAACAACAAAAATGGGTTACTAAGATGTTGGGATATTATTTTGAGATTGTGTGTAATAAAGGGAAGGAATTTTTTGTGGCAGATGCACTATCGAGGAAGGATGAGAAGGATGAAGTTTTATTGTGTTCCCTTTCAATATTACAAGAAGATTGGGTAGTAGAAGCTAAAGTAGAGTGGTAGAATGATGTTTCTACAAGTAATATAATTCAATAATTTAAAAGTGATCCTATTAGTTTGGATAAGTTTTGTGGGAAAGGAGATACTTTTTGGTATAAAGAGCGATTGTATCTTTGCAAGAATTCCTCTCAAACAAAATATTCTCATACAGATTCATGAGTCTCTACTGGGTGGCCATTCAGGATTTTTGAAGACATATCATCGGGTCAAGAAAGACTTCTTTTGGGAAGGGCTAAAAGGGGATGTTCAAAAAATTATGGTAGAATGTCTAGTTTGTCAAAGAAATGAAGGGGAGACAATTAAGACACCTAGTCTCTTGCAACCCTTAGTTATTTCTAGCCAGTTACATTGGGAAGAGGCCTCCATGTTCTTCATCACAAGGCTTCCAATATCTAATGGTAAGAATGTCTTCATGGTAGTAGTGGATCGCCTTACTAAATATGCACATTTTATTACATTATCACATCCTTTTACAAGTAAAGTGGCAAAAACATTTTTCGAGAATATTCAAAAGCTACATGGTATACCTAATGCTATTGTTAGTGACCATGATCCTATCTTTACTAGTAAATTTTGGAAAGATTTACTCAAATGTTTGGGTACTCAATTGGCTCATAGTTCTTCATACCATCCTTAATTTGATGAGAAAAAAAAATTGTTATTAAGTGTTTGGAAGGATATCTACGTTGTTTCACTTCAGATAAACAATATCAATGGGTAGATTGGCTACCACTAGAAGAATGGTGGTATAAAACTTCCTTCCATAGTTCATAACAAATGTATCCATTTATGGCATTGTGTGGATATCATCCTCCTTTGATCACATCATCATTGAAGGTGTCACCAAGATATCACACTGTGGAGGACCACATGCTTCATCAACAACAAGTACTTTTAGGGCTTAAAGAGAATCTATCCATAACACAAAATTGAATGAAGCAACATGCGGACCAACATCGTAGTGAAATAAGTTTTGAAGTTAGGGATTGGGTTTTCTTTAGATTTAAACCTTACAAGAAAATGTCATTGAAGCTATAGTCAAAGAATAACAAGTTGTCTCCAAATTATTATGGCCCATATAAAATCATGTAGAAGATAGCTAGTGTTACCTAAAATCTTGAATTGCCATCAACAAAAATTATACATCTAATTTTTAATGTTTCTTGTTTGAAGAAGGTAATTGGGAATAATATCCCTACTCAAACAATATTACTAGAGCTCGATGAAGAAGAAAGAATCATATTGGAGCTAGAGTTTATTCTTAAAAAACACAAAAGGAAGCTAAGGACCATAAAACTCACTCAGTATCTCATCCAATGGAAGAATTTACTAATTGAGGATACCACATGGGAGGACAAGGAGTTCATTCAAAAGAGTCCAAAATTTCCTAGCACTGAGGACAATGCTTCTGTGAAGGGGGGACATTCTACACCCTTAATATTAGAGTACATCGAGTTATGAATAGTTAATTTATGGCCATATTAATTCCTAATTAAGTCATATTATCATTATTATATTATTATTTAGTCATTTAAGTCAACCTAGGGCTTATATAGGGTTATCTAAGTCAGCGTGGATGATATCCTAGGCATAAATAGGTATATTTAGGATGTTGTGAGTCTTTTTTTAAAAATAAAAGGCTAAAAGCCGACTAATTATATTTATATAATTATATAAAAGGTTACAATATCATTGTTGTTGACTGAAAATATACTTTCATATCCATCATATCTACTTCACATATATGCAACAGTTACAAAATTCACTGTTGTGATAAAGAAAATATAGATGTGTAGAGAATAAAACCTATATATGTAGAGAATACAAAATGTCAACTTGTTTGATACAAAAAATAGCTGACTATATGCTGACTATATGCTTCTATCTAGTAACATATATGCAGATTTCTATTGTAATCATGCATTGCCTACAGATGAGCTTTCCACCTTTTTTCCTTTTTGCATTATCTAATGTTTTGGCAGAATTGATTGAGAGTTAGATGTAATGTTCATGTCTAGAATTTGTGGACGTGGCTTCACCTAATGTGCATTCAAGTTACTTTTCTCAGCTTGTGATTCTGCAATTTCCATCACTTCTTTCTATTTTGTAATTTGTTTCCTGGCACTATCTGCTTGATGATAGTGATATGTTAGGAGAAATGACAGAGCATGATATTTTTCTTTAAAAATGATGGCATGCTAGTGCTCTGTATAGGTGGCTCAAAGAATCATGCTCAAGTGATGTTTTCATTACAATTCATATATTTCTGAAGCAAACCTTGTGATGTAAGTAGTATTTGGGAAATATCCCACCCATGTATGCTTCACTTTTCCAAAAATTATACTTTTGTATGCTCTTGAGTAGAGCATTATCTTGCAAGAATACTTAGTGGATGACTACATTTGCAATTTTTTGCATATCTTGATAATTTGGATTTAAATCCAACACATTTGAGATAAATATTGACACCAGGTCTAAAGGAAATATCAACCTCTAAGCTACATGATGTAAAATGTCATCTCCTATCATTGTTTTCAAGCACTTAAAAATAGATAAGCAATCAATCTTGAATATATGTGATAGATGTTCTCTATCCAATCCTTTGGAAAAAGGTAATTCCCATTCTTGCACATGAAATGGGGCTCTATCATTTCTTGGAATAAATTCTATGATGATAATATTATGCAAATTAAATGGTATTAAATGCAAGAAAGCGACTGTGATTGCAAATAATCTCAAGAAAACAAAATGCCACCTGATGATAACACTACCCATATTTGAATAGTATATCAATACTACCCAAATATCACCTTTGCACACATACCCATCGAGTTGAAACTGAAAGACTAGGTCCCTTGATATAATGCAAATACAAGTCGAAGCACTGAAACCGTGAATTGAAAAACACTAGGTCCCTTGATGGAATGCAAAGACAAATTTGTGGAAATATTGAACCTCAAATAACTGAAACCTATATCAAGAGTTCCTTAACAGAGTGCAACACTAACCACTCTGTGAGTAGGGAAAAAACCATGTAAAAACCTTTCGAGCAGATAGCATACCCTTCAAAATGACATCCGAGACATAGAAGACACATAAATTTTTGCTTTAGTTATCCAAAACAGGTCAAGTTGCCTCAGGAATCAATCTAGGAAATCAGTCAAACAACCACGTGAAACCATAAAAAATTGCAAGCATATAGTCATTTGACTTGAGAATACAATGCAATAGATGGCTCAAAAAAAGGAAACTCGAGGAACTGGATATTAATCGGCAAATTTTCCGAGTCAGGCCTTTCTGAAACAACTGTTATGAACCAATTGAAACCGATTCAACTGCCAATTTGTAAAAATAGTGAATCACCTCCTGGTGAGCTGCCATCAGACATACAAGTTCATTAAGGTACCTTGAGCAAGTGTGCAAAAGGAATTCGATTGAATCATCACCGGTCAAAAGTTATTAATGATCAAAGTTGACCACTCAGAAAAGCTATCAGGAATGCAGATGTGAAACTGAACAAACTACGTTCGGTTTCGATTTGCTAAAAATAGCAAATCAGATCATGAGGCTCTGAAAACTGACATGTGAAATCATCTTGATATGGATAATATGGAACAACATTCATTCTATCTTGATATTCAACTGGTTTTGAAATCCAAGCTCAAATAGGAAGCAACTTTGCAGAACTGAACATCTGCAAATAGCAGAATAGTGTGAAAACCCTCCAGCTTCACTTTTTGAAACTCTATCAAAACACACTGTGGGTAGCTAAAACCTGACACACACACTCACATAGGTCAACTGAATATTTCTGCAAATGGGTTTTGCACGAAAATCAACAGGCTTTAAATTACAAGCCTCCAAAGTGGGTCCCTCAGACTAATTCTTCAGGTGCACTTCTAAAAGTGTAGAAGCAAATTTTTTGAAATAGGCATCTCAAATTTGCAAAATTTTGAGAGTTCCATCAATGGCTCCAACTGGAGATGTATTCCCCTTGTGGGCATAGCAAGATTCCAGATCTCTGGAGAGTAGACCAAAAGCTGTGTCCATCAGGTGTCCTCAAACTGTTCCTTTATTCAACCTTATTTTTTCAACTTCATTTGATGACCCCAGGTCACCAAATGAAATAAGGGGAGTGAAATTTTTCCTCTGTCAAACACCAATCTATAGAATGAGTTGACCTCCCTCAACTCATGCTTGCCTTTGTCAAACCATAACAACAATGGTGACTGGATTTTTGCAAACAACAATACCAAACTGCCCTTGTGCAAACGTGAACTTGCTCTTTGTCATCAAGTGTCAACCAAATCAGATATGTCACATCACTATCACTTTCTTCATTCTCTGATTTCATATCAAGTGGCCTGATTTGAAAATAGTGATCAAGACCATATGGAAGCACAATTTGATCACAACCATCCGCCTAATGAAACATGTTGGTATCTCCTAACAAACAATCATTCACAACATCATCAACATGTTCACAATCATTATGCATTTGAAAGTCAAGCATAATTTCAAAATGTTGATTATTATGTGGCAACAACTTATCACATTCATCATTTAAATCATTCTCAAGCTGAAAACAACTTGCTTCAGTGTTTTTCACATTGCCACATTCTATGAAAACCTCTCCCAGCTGACAAAAATAGCACTCACATTATGCCTTGTGGCTGGGACTGTTAAACTCAAACTAATTACCAGTTTGCATATCAGAATTAAAACTATCACAAGAACTTACCAACAGATCTTGCTCATCATGCAAACCATCTCCAAGTGTATGCAAACAAATACACTCATGTATTAGCACACTTTGTGACTGTTCTTCTTCATGTTGGTATTGAAAGTCATCAGAGATTTCTGACTCATCATCATCTGTAATCATATAGTCATCCTCTGAACATAAGGTAGCAACCTCTTCAATATCACAAGTTTTCTCAACAACGAGCAATTCTAGTTTAGAAGCATAATCTGATTTCTGATTGAAACCAACATCTTCATTCTCACTCAAGGACTCATGACTAGGCTCATTCAATTCAACAAACAAAGACTTATCCAAATATGCATTACAATCTTCAATATTTGACTCATTGGATGCATAAACCCCATGGCTATCTGCTGCTTCAAACTCATCAAAAGAGATTTTTGAACTAGCATCAGTGTCCATCTCTTCATACTCATCATACAGTGCATCATCACAATTAATTTGTTGTTTGTCTTCATCCATAGTATCATTATCATGATCAGCTAGTTCATAACTAGAAAGAGAATCAGATTCACTTGCATCATACCTTGCATCTAGAAAGTCATCATCACTATCAAAGTCAATAGGGGCTGCATACAACAATTGAGAGTTGTCCTCATGTGCACATTTCTGATATCCTATGGTCAACAAATCTGAAATTTGTTCACAACTCAATCTATCATTGTTTTGATCTATTGTTTCAACCACTTCCTCTTCTTTACCTTCACTTGAATTGGATGCAATATCAAATTGCAAATCAGGGCATATCAAAGTATCATCATCTTCAAACTTTGAGAACTCAATGGGATGATCGTAAATAGGATCTCCCCAATCATAAGAGATTGGACTACTGACAACCTTGTCAAAAATATGGTCACTATCTGTCACAGAGAATAGACTGTCCACTTGTTCATTCTTACTCACTTATGGGCTGTCATAATAGCAATCCACATCACTTTGCATTTCAACATCAGATTGGGTATCATCACTAAACTTGTCATTTGCAACCTTTTGAGGGTAATCATAAACATCTTCAATATCAAGCTGAAAAATAGAAATGGTCTCCTGATTGCAGCTGCTTGTGGCTTGTCTTTCAAACTTAAATTCATCACATACCCTTTCACTTGCAACTTACACATTGATGTTCTCAAGAGTATTTCCTAAATCAGCAAATTCCTTTATCTCACTATGAAGACTTGCATCAAACCTACACTCAACACTTGTAGGCTTGATTTGATTGATTGTATCACAACATTGCTGATCACATATCTCTTCTTCAAAGAGTAAATCCAACTCATATTCTTCTTCAGGTTCTTGGCTCGGAAGACTCAGCTGCTGATTTGCAGTTGGGTACATTTCTTTTCTAAGTTTTTCAAAGACAACTTTCTCATCACTTGATGATGCATCCTTCTCATCTTTTACCTTTTCAAGTATGCACTTGTCTAAAGACATCTGATCATTTGTATTCACACAACTACTGATTCCATCAGCATGTTTTCCCATAATTGAAGACAACAAACTTTGAGCATACTCATTCCTCTATTTCTCCAAATTATCCAAAACTATGTAGGCCATCTGCATGCTTAGTATTTCAAAATATTTTAACAGTGCACTAGATCCTTCTTCATAAGCTTCAAAGTACATATGGATATAGTTAGAAGTGCTAGGTCTTAAATTTTATGGGATTAGTGAAAGAGCAACAACAAATCTATGACTAAAATCAACACTTGACTCTTCATTTTTGTTTCTTGATCTGCTTTAACCTCATGACAAGGTCTGAGGGATCTCTTGCAAATTCTTCTCTATAAGCAGCCACTAATTCATCCCAACAAGGAAAAGACTTCTTAGGAAAGCTTAAATACCAATCCCGACCTCGTGCTTCAAGAGATCTGACAAAAAATCGCATCTGCATATCCTGATGTCTGAATGAATGTTTCTCCATGAAGCTGCAAAAACATTGAACATGTGCATCTCCTTCACATACGATATACCCATCAAATCTAGGCATCTCCTTGTAAACTTGAGCTGACATACTGTCAGTTTCATAATCAACCCATGACAAATCTAACTAAGCATACAATGGATCAAAGGAATTGAAAACAGGTGCAATGACTTCACAAGTAGACACAGTTTGATGGTCTCTTGATCGGGCTTGTTGAAACAGCTGGTATCTTTCATCCATTTCTTTAAGTCCTCTTTCAAATACATCATTCCATTCAGGACTGAACCTAGGCTTATTAACTTTTGGGTTCTTACACTTTGGGGCACTGGATGCTTGAAGATTATTATACTTTTGACACTTCTTGACAAGCTGAATCAAAGTGTTCACTGGTATAGCTACTTTACATTGGTGATCCATGGATATTACAAATTAAGGATAAAAAATTGTGCATAACTACAATTATGACCAAATGATGGACAATAGGGATAATTACTGACATAATGAGAACCTGGGCTTGAAAATTATGACAATACAAATGGATGGAAACCCCTAAGATACACAAATGCATTCTAACCATCCAAACTAGCAAATATTTGAGCACTAAACAAAATTCTTTCAATGGAATTGCAATTACTTTCAATAGATCCAACAAATGGAAGTGTGCAAACTTAAATTTACTGTTATTTCCCTTTTTCAGTGCTAACTCACTCAATAGGGAAGCAAAGGTTCTTCTTAGAAGTTAAAATATGGTTTTCATACACAAATTTCTTGAAAACCAAGAGTGAGGAATACCTGGAAACTTTGTAGCTACTGCAAATTGTCTTCCTGATTGGTAATATTTGTAGATCTGGAACTTTCTTCAAATTTTTAACAAGTTCTATCAACAAAGTCACCACCTCTTTTCACAAAGGACTGAACTTCAAGCAGTATGAAGTTTCTTCACATTTAAACTTATTTATGAGTTCCTTTCCACCAACAGAGCACCACAGATTACAAAACTATTCAGGTTCACTACAACAAATTCTTCTCCAGGGTTGAAATCCTTCAAACTTTGAACTAAATTTAGAATGAAAAACAATAATATGACTCTATAACTGTCTGCAACTGGAGATTCAAAATCTTCCCCAGTAGAGTTGCCATTCTCTTGGTGACTCAGATGGGAAAATAGTTCAATAATGTGCAACCTCTGGTTCTAGAAATAATTCAACACTTTAATGACTTTATAACAGCACCATTTGCAACCAAAACTTCTAATTTCATCCCCAACGGAGTCGCCATTCTGTTGGTTTTTTTTCCCACATAGGATTTGCAGTTCTCTAAGAGGTAGCCAACCTCTATATTAAAGAACCACAAAGGCTAGTGGCCAAGTGACAAGATTCAGTCAAAGACTGACATCTCCTACACTTTTGGCTCTACAGGACCAAGGTGGGCAAAACCTAAACAATGCTCAAAACTTAATTCACTCATACACTGACATTGCTTTATAAAGCAGATAATTCCCAATGAAAATACACTAAGGGAAGCATTAACAACTTCAAACTTCGCTAAATTCTTAGTAACTCAACCCTCTCTCAGCCATTGGAAAGCAGGACACACAATAACATGGTAAGATTAAGAATGATTTTGCATTTCATTTTGTTTCTGAGATGCACAAAACTGCATAAAAGATCAGTGCCACTTCTGGGCCAAGGAGTCAAACACATAAAATAAATTTATCAGAAAACAGTCTTCAACCAGTGGATTTAAATTGCTGATGCTTTGCATCAACTGTTAGTGTCTTGCACCAACAATCACTTTCTTGTTATCAATCATATTCTTCTTATCAAATCCCATCTGCACACCTAAAATTACAATCACCTGCTCAAAGCATTTTAGCCATCTCTTTGAAATAGAACAATGAATAGGTAAAACAATCTCATGAAACTTGAGATGATAAACTCAAAGACACTTTGTATTATTGAATTTACATGACTCAAAGTGTACAAATATGGAGACAATATGATGAAATTCATGAATGTGGAAACACCTTCATGATGTTAATTGCATAAACTGGCTGTATTTACTCACAAAATCAGAAAATTACAGCTTACAGACTCAAACAATGACTCAGAAATTACAATTCTCTATCTACCCAGCCTAATACAAAAACTCAGAACCTTTTTTCAGAACCCTTTACAATGAGAGAATAATAGAAGAAGCAAAGCAAGCAAGAGCAGCCCTAAATTCAATCTGCAATTGCCATCTGGAAGCTCCATTCACCGTTGATCAATCTGAAAAGAATATCTCCTCATTCTTCCTTTGCAGCAACAAACATATTCCCTCAAAATAGCATGCATTTGCTCATCATTGCTTAGTAACTGAAAGCATGCCCATGTGGAGAATCACCAAATTCACCCAGCTGGAAAATATCTTCTTTCCTGTGAAAATTTTGTTTCCGTCTTTTAGTTGCTGCAACAATACTTTATCAAATAATAACATTTGTTTACAAAGTGAATAAATTCACTTTTCAGCCCATCACAGAATATTCAATCATAAAGTGAATAAAATGAATATTAAATTCACTTTATTTGCTGCAGCCACACTTTGTAATTTCATTTCCAGCACAAACATTCACTTGGACAAAAAACATGTGGGAATACAATTTATATTTTGCATTTTAAAATGCCTTGGTTTTCACTTGTTCTCGGACCCACCTCCTTTATCTTTTTACCACTCAAATGGCAACATTTAAATATGCACGAGGCATATTTCCTATCTTTACTCATTTAATAAACTGCTTCAGGAAAATAAATAATTCCACACCCCCAGCATAAAATATTCCCGAATAGTGAATATTTTATTCACTTTCCAATTACCTGGGCAAAAAAAAAATTACCCCCGAGCATCATTATATATTTCACCTTTGAAATATTTCACATTCTACCTCCTCGGGCAAATTATTTTACCTCTTTCATCTGTTTACCATTTAATTTTTTTGCATTGGGCCCACCCCATTTTAAATCTCAAACTATTTAATCTTTTGAAATTTTTAATAAAAAGCTCCTCCCATGCATTCTCGCACACCTCGCAAGAATTTTGATGTCGTCATCAAAATCCCGCGAGGTCAGCGAGAATGGCCCTAATTTCATTTTTCGCAAGCTCCTGAGCTCCTCCCTGCTTGGTTTGGGCATTCCGGGGCTCTGCATTTGTTCTTCCCTTCCATCGACCTCACCTGCCAGTTGCATTGTGCGAGCCTCCTCTTTCTTCTCTAGCACGGGGGTTTCTTCACTGTTTGGCGCAAGCCCTTACTTCCTCCACACTGTTACGTGGGTCACTCACCTTCTCCATACATGGTGTGGGCCTCTCTCAATTGGCCACCTGTGTCTCTCATTTGGCACAGGCTAGGGGGAAAAGCACCACAACCAACTATGCCCCTCCTTCCATAAGTACGGGCCTTCATGGCACTTGGTGAAATCACATTGTATTTGCTTTTGTTTGGTGTGGGCCTTCATTGGCTAGATTTGTTTGGAAATTTCTATAGCCTTTCAACAGTCCATTTTATCCACATTCTGCATTAGTGATGGCACCTATATGGAGTTTTTATTTGCCATGCTTCATGTTATCCAATCCATCCTCCTCCTAATACACTACCTCATTCCTTGAATTCCTTGCTATCTTAACCCTGATTTCAAACCCACCATGGGAAAACAAGTAAAACACCATCCACATCCAGTTGATGGAAGACTATAAATTCTCTCACATATCTGATTGAGGTATTGGGCCTGAAATCCTTTGGTAATAAATACATAACTCCATTCATACATTTTAATAAACAAATCAGTTATGTATATCCTTTGTTTATATGAAACATATTAGCCCACTAAAATATTCCCCCCAAACAATTGTATGTAGTTGCTCAAACAATTTAATAAGATTAGATAAATTTGTGACTTTGTCATACGGGAAACCAAGTGAGGCACCACTCTTTATCACATTTCTTTCCATACCATCATACTTTTGCAGCCTAAGCAGAGAGTATCACTGATTAGTGATTATTTGAAACACCACCCTAGTGTAATTTGAGGGACTATAAAGATGAGTAACTCTATGCGAACTGCAACATTTTCACCTTTACTTATGCAAAGCATGTCGAGTCCCCATGTGGCCCGGCTAAATTTTTTTCGTTTGCAAACAAGTTTTACCCTCAAATGATCTGATAATGCCTTTTGAATACTTTTGAAGTTGAAAAACGAACTGGGTCTTCATCAAAACTTGCCTTCTGGCACTTTTGCAAAATGGTCAAAATAGGTCAAGTTGCCTCAAGAATCAATCTGGGAAATCAGTCAAACGACCACATGAAACCATAAAAACTTGCAAGCATATAGTCATTTGACCTGAGAATACAATGCAATAAACGGCTCATAAAAAGGAAACCCAAGGGTCCATATATTAATCAGAAAAGTTGCCCAGTCAGGCCTTTCTGAAACAACTGTTCTGAACCAATTGAAACTGACTCAACTGCCAATTTGTAAAAATAGTGAATCACCTCCTGGTGAGCTGCCATCAGACATACAAATTCATTAAGGTACCTTGAGCAAGTGTGCAAAAGGAATTTTCTTGAATCATCACCGGTCAAAATTTATTAACGATCAAAGTTGACCACTCAGAAAAGCTGTCAGGAATGCAGATGTGAAACTGAACAAATTGCATTCGGTTTCGATCTGCTAAAAATAGAAAATCAGATCATGAGGCTTTGAAAACTAACATGTGAGATCATCTTGATATGGAGAATATGGAACAAAATTCATTCCATCTTGATTGTCAACTGATTGTGAAATCCAAGCTCAAACAAGAAGCAACTTTGCAGAACTGAATGTCTGCAAACAGCAGAACAGTGTGAAAACCCTCCAACTTCACTTTTTGAAACTCTATCAAAACACATTGTGGGAAGTTGAAAAATGACACACACGCTCACATAGGTCAACTGAATATGTCTGCAAATGGGTTTTGCACGACAATCAACAAGCTTTAAATTACAAGCCTCCAAAGTGGGTCCCTCAAACTGATTCTTCAGGTGCACTTCTGAAAGTGTAGAAGCAAAATTTTTGAAATAGGCATCTCAAATTTGCAAAATTTGAGAGTGCCATCACACTCAACACTTGTTAATTAGAAACATACCTTTGCTACGATCGATGAGATGGAATATTTGATTTATTTTGAGGAATTTGATCCACATCATAGCTAATCGTGTGGAGTATACATGCTCCATGTGCCGATTATAATGGCAAGGTGTTTTCTTAGATTTTACGCATGCCATTACATGTTTTCATTCTGCAAGATATGCCTTTTATGTACTTAACAAGATTGATTTGAATATAAAACAAGATGTCACACAAATTTGATGCACGACCAGGGATAATTTTTTGCCAAAACAACACTGACCTGGTTGTTGTTGTATAATTAAAATGATGACCTTTTTAGAAATAAACTTGTGTTTAAAACTTATATCCATTAGCGTTGCCCCTATTTTCTTGCCAACTTTAGCATGTCGTGCCTTTGAGACAAAAGGCATTGCATCATCTTAACAATCTTCTTTTACTAAGGTTTTTTTGAATATGGATAAAATTCGCTAAAGTATGTGCTCAACATTACCTCCATACCATCGTGCTAGCAATTAATTATTTCTGATTCAATAGAATTTTTTAATTCCTATGTTATATCTTGCAAATTATTACCATAAATCTGCTCATTTTGAAATTGGTCACACCCAACATTTACAAATTTATCCGCCACTAGGTTATCTTCCCTATATACGTATGTTTTATTTTCACAGGCCTAAGCTTTTCCAACAACATCCATACTTGTTGCATCACATATCTGATTTTCCAACAAGAAATATTTTTTTCCTTATATGCATTTATAATAATTAATGAATCACCTTCAATTTCAAAGTTTTATAGATTCAAGGCATATGCTAGTTTCAAGCCATGTTGTATAGCTTGTGCTTCTGCAACATTATTTGTTCCATTCGAGAGTTTTATTGACTTTGCTGAATATAAAAATCCTTTGTGATCCCTTATTACAATCCCCGCCCTTGACAAGCCTGGATTTCCATGTGAAGCACCATCAAATTTTTACTTAAAATACCTTGCTATAGGTGGATTCCAAAGAATTTTTCTTATATCTACTTTGTGACTTGGATTTTGGTGTAGACTTCCTTTGAATGATAAAACTATCTTTTCCCACCTCTACATAACTTTTGAATCCTAATATGTGAATAATGATCCAACATGTTTTGTCTTTAAAACATGCACGTTTGATATCTCTGAGATTGAAGACTCCAATTTCTCCAATACATGCTCAACCTTTATTTTTTAATTTCTAAAAAATCCTTCTATTTCATTCCCACCAAATGGTCCACATAACTACAGAAGGGATCACTCTTCATATGCAATAAAATAGTGCAGATTTATACAATGCTGGCCAGCTTGAAAATAAGTCCCACAATTTTTTTTGGCATCAAAGCATTACCAACTTAATTTGTTTTTAATAAATGACCAATAATGAGATACAAACAGACAATGTATAAATATGTGATTTACCTCTTCCAGATCATTATATCATAGACCACAGTTAAATTGAGCTGCTATCCCGAGTTTGACAAACCTATCACTTCTCATAATTATTTTTTTAATGGCTAGCCATGAGAAACAACCTACCTTTGGAAGTACTGAGGAGTCCCAACAAAAGGTTAATGCTCTTTGTGGCTTTATACTTTCCCATGACTCATTATTTCCTTATATCCCATTTTCACTATATAATTTCCAATTTTAGATGGGGCCCGTAACAAATTATCCTCCCTTCTTGATACATATACAATCCTCTGACCTATTATGCCCATAAATTCCTCTTTCTGACTATGTGGGTAGTCAATAGCAGATACATCTTGCCACTTTACCTTCCCAGTACAATCATCTATGCTTTTAAAATAATCACCTACTTTATCACCCCAACTTTCACTGAGTAGATTTTGAATATCTTGTAGGTTATGAACAATTTTTAAAGGTGCATGACCTCCCCACGAATCTTCCCAAAAAAATTCTTTTGAACCATCTTGAATTTCCCATGTAAGAAATAGTATGATTACCTTTCTACAAGCAACCAAGAAATTCCACATTGTTGAACCTTGTGGTGGGTTTGAAGCTGTAAAAATTCTCTCTAGATCCATGTTGTCTAAATACTTGTTTTTCATGAGACTACACCATTTATATTGTGATTTAGCATACATGTACCACACTAGCTTTTCTCCCAATGCTTGATTTCGAGCTGTCAACTTGTGTATTCCAACACCCCCTTTGATTTTTTCTACACAGGTTTTCTAATGAAATAAGAGAGATCTTATTTTTGTTATCAATGTTTCCCTTCAATAAAAAATCCATGATTATATTTTCAATCAATGAAATCATAGATTTTGGGGCTTTTAACACTGCCATATAGTAATTGGGAATAATAGAAATGACTGATTTTATCAATAATATTCGGCCTAATGGTGACAACCATTTACCCTTCCATGATGCTATTATCATTCAAGTATTTTGAATGATGTTAGTCCAATAAGAAATTTTGTTTTCCCCAAAAAATAATGGAATCCCAAGATACTTACAAGGTAATTCTATTTTTTGGAACCCAAGAAGATTAACAATTTTCTTTTGTAAACCTAGTTTAATATGAAAAGTGTAAATATTTGATTTTTTAGCATTTATTTGTTGACCAGAAACATGTTAAAATTTATTTAATACATGTTTGATATTCTTGGATTCTTGAATCTGAGTTGTACCAAATAATAATATGTCATCTACAAACAAAGAGTGAGTCATTGACAAATCAGTAACTGGTATTGCAATGCCTTTCCACAACCCCTATGAATGAGATTTTTTTATTGTTCTGCTTAGAGCTTCAACCAATATAATAAATAAAAAAGGTGATAATGGATCACCTTGTCTCACTCCTTGAGTGGAGCTAAAGAAATCTGATGATGTACCATTAATTATTACTAAAATTTTGGCACCCTTTAAGCAAGATAAGACCCATTTCCACAATCTATTGGTAAAGCCAAATTTCTTTAATATCTGAATCAAGAAAGTCCAGTCAACTTTATCATAAGCTTTCATCATGTCAAGCTTAATGATAAATGAAGGAATTTTGTGCAAAGAAATAGAGTGCAAAACTTCATGTGCCACCAAAGCACCCATGTTGTCTCCCTTCCTGGAACAAAACCACCTTGCTCCTCTAAAATTAATTTTGGAATGATGGGCACCAAGCGAAGATAGATTTCTTTGGTAAAAATCTTATAAATAGTGTTGCAAAGAGAAATAGGATGGAATTCCGAAAAAGACTTAGGACCCTTAACCTTTGGAATTAATGCAATGTGTGTGATGTTAAAATATTTAAGCATGGAACAAGAAGTTCGAGACTCCTCCAATGACTTGAGAAGGTCATTCCCTATGAAGTCCCAACATTTTTGAAAAAATAATGCTATAAATCCATTTGGTCCTAGAGCTTTATCTGCTTTAAGTGAAAAAACAACAACCTTCACTTCATCCAGAGTAAAAGGCTTATTGAGTTTCACTTTATCTTGCTTAGTGACTAATGTAGGTATTGCTTGTAACATGTCATCTCTTTCAACCCCAATTTGATCTGATTGTTGTGTTGGTGCATATAACAGATTGGAAAATAATTTAACCCCTTCATTTTGTATGTCAACTTCATTATTTAACCATTTTCCTGATGAATTTTTTTGAATGTGAAACACTACATTTTTAGCTTTCTTAACCTGAGCTGAAATATGGAAGAATTTAGTGTTCTTATCACCTTCTTTAAGCCACAATTCATGAGATTTATAATTCCAATACAATTCCTCACGTACCACTAATTCTTCCCATTCTGCTTGAAGACTTCTCTGAAGTTCAAAAGACTATGGTGTTAGCCCCTGAATTATAATCTATTCATTCACAACTTTCAACTATTTTGAAACTAAATCCTTTTGATGGAATATATTTTTGAACACATGTATATTCCATTGTTTAAGTTTTCCTTTCAAAACCTACATTTTCTTATAGAATCTATACATGATAGAACCTAATTCATACAGATCCTGCATCCACCATATTTTTAGTAATGGCAGAAATTCATTATGTCTGAACCACATTGATTCAAATTTAAAAGACATTGTCCACTTTTGAGGTGAGTTAGTAGCTTCAATACTTAAGTAAGTAGGGAAGTGACCAGAACCCGACCATGGCAATATTTCTGAAATTTAAACATACTTGCCTACTACCCAATTTTATGACATTAAAAATCTATCTAACCATACAACAATTTGCAAAAACTCACTTCTCTTATTTTTCCAAGTTTACTTACCTTTTTGAGGTTGAACATCCACAAGTGCATTATCATGAAAAAAATTATTAAAATCTTCCATTATCTTATGAGGCAGCTTGATTCCTCCTTTCTTTTCTTGAAGAGACAATATTGCATTAAAGTCTCCTAAAAGTATAATTTTTTCAACCCCTGATTTCTCAAAAATTAATTCAAGCTCCTTCCAAAGCTTTTGCTTTCCTGCTGTTCAATTTGGTGTATACACATTGACCAACAAGAAAGATAAATCAAAATGAGTAACACACAATAATTTCCAATGAGGGGTATTAGTAATGGATTCCATTTGTACAGACTTAGTATTCCATAAAGTTAACAGTCCCCCAAATGCTTCTTGAGCAACAACAGGACATGAATCCCACATAGTCCCCTTGACAATTAGATTTTCATAGCTTTCTTTAGACAACTTAGTCTCTTATAATAAAACAATATCATCCCCTAATGAATTAATTAATTTTTTGACCTGGGCTCATTTGTTAGGTGCATTTATACCCCTAACATTCCAAGAGACGATTTTCATATCGATCGAGGATAGCATCCTGCTCTCCTCAATAATTTTTTTATGTTGCTATCTAAGGTCAACTGTATTCTTGAAGCAATATCCTCCTACAGTTTTACTGCATTTGACTTCCCACCTCTCTTACTTGGTGATTTAATTGCAGGAGTAGAAAGATGAGTTTTACTGACAGATGAGTGATTTGAAAAATCAAAATCAGCACCATACATTCTGCTACACTCCTTAACTTCTATGAAATAACTCATTAATGTATGTACATCTATTTGTTGAGTGTCATCTTCAGTAATTGATAGAGAAGTTGGTAAAATACTATCATGTTTTCTTGACAAGAACTCCCCTTCTTCCTTGACTACTTCCTCTGCAATTTCATCAAAAAGGTTTGAGCCAGCCATATTCGCAATGCGGTCTACCCAACTCTCCAAAATTTCATGCTCATCCAAATAATGTATTTCATGTTGACCCAAACCATCCACCTAAGAATCTCTGCTTGGAAATCATGACTCTAGATTTTCTATGTGACTAACAAAATTAGGTAATAGAGAATTATCCCACATTAGCTTAGAGACTATACCATCTAGTTGCTGCTCATTACCTATAGAAAGGATTGGTGTATATAAACTCAAGGATCTTACCTTGGGTAAGAATTCAAAATTAGTTTGCCAATCCTCAGGAAAATTTATGACAAAATTGAGAACCTTGTCTTTTTTGAGTGGCCTATTATTCTTGAAATAATTTACCTCCTGATGGATACTACAAATAGAAATCCTCGAGTTATGTACCAACACAAGGGTAGAGAAATTAGAAGTACTTGATAGAAGTCCCATTTTTGAATGACAAGCTTCCATCACTGAAGGTTTGCCCTTCCTAATAGAAAAACCCAAATCCAATTCATCATTAAGGACTACAGGCAGTAGGGAAGATAAATTCACTGTTAACACATTTCCCATCAAATATATATATATATTTTTTATGCTTAGCAAATTTGAATTCTCCTAAAGAATAAGCAATTTGTTTGACAACTAATTCCCTCTCCTTTGCATAATCTTTTGGCTGGCTGTCTGATAGAGGTGAATCCCCTAAATCATTAGTACTTTGACTTTGTGCACACTGATGAACAAAATGAACCAATAAGTGGCAAGAAGTACAAACATTTTGTGGATTTTGAATTAGAATTTTCTTCATCCAAGATCCATACTTTGAATGTATTCTAATTGATAATGGAAAATCCTTTGAAGTATTTAACAATACACAAACCCTTATCGGCTTGTCTGGATTTGTGAAAAAATCCATGTCATGGCGTACAAAAACCCCTAAATTATTAGAAATGGTTTCCACAATTCTTGGTTCCCTATACTCAAGTGGAAGCATGGACAATTGAATCTAGAAAGGCACAAATTGTATGACAACAGAGAAGTGGTCAAAATTTGGAGTCCATGCCTGTGTGAACAACCTAGAACCCTTAAAGAACCAAGATTTAACTTTTAGAATTAAATCTCTCTGTAGCTTGGTAGAAAAAAACACAATGAAAAATCCATTACCCTGATCTATGTAAAAAATATGATTAGCCCCATCCCGTTCAAAATATTGTAAATCCTTTAAAATTTCAATAGAAGGTAAGAAATTCCAAAACTTAAAAATTAATACATGATCTTTAAGATCCTACATTTGTGCATATAATATTTCTTCAGACAGAGAGATTTGAAATAAACCCTCATACCCAGGTTCTTTCTCAGAAGTTTGAATAGGGCATCCTTTTTTTACCCAATTCTTACCTATTTATTTTTTCCCTACTTTTTGTTGCACATTTTTCATTGATGAAAAATTGTTTGAAAGAGAACCGGTAGACAAACATTTAGCTAGATCAGATGAAAGCAAGGATGTTACCTTATTCTGATGTGCATTCCTCAGTTGCAAATGAAGAACCCAATAACAATCATCATGCTTCTAAGCTATGTTGTTTGGGTATGATGCAAGCGTATCCATCGTGGAAGCAAAATTTTTAGAAAAAGACTTAGGCCCATTATGATTTATATTGGGAAAATAACACCTTTTTGAGTTTGGATTGAAGGGAGCTCCAAATCTGATTAGACTACTGTTAGGGAAGGATTTTGGAGTGTGTCGAGTAGATACAAAATCTTCCCAAGATCGATTATCTTCAACATGTTCAGTATCCGATCCACAAATATCAAAAGGGATCTGATTTTCCCAATTAAGCATTCTCCTAGGAAGAGGATTCCCAATGGGATGCTTAGAACCCTGATGCAAACCATTGATTCGACCAGAAAACTTCTCTGAACCCTTCAACTGAGCAAAAAACCCTTTTTTTTCCCCAAAAAAAGATTTACCTACTAACGCGAATGTCGATCTATGGGATGTTGCAACAAAGGGACAATATAAAGCACCCTGACCAACCCGATCTACTCCATGAAAGGTCGAAGATGACCTAGAATGGTAAGAATTTTTTGAAAAATTACCATTATCGTCAAAAGTAATTCTTTGATTTGTGTGGTCCCCCATTTTGAGTTCTTCAAAAAATTAGACCAATATTATATTAATACCGATGTTGTGAGTCTTATTTCATCACCATATTGTGAATTATGTTTTCATTGTAGATATTTGGAGGTTTTCCCCTTGAAGTGGCTTGTTATTATCAATTATTATTAATTATTTGAAACATATTTTTATCATATTCTTCTATTGTGCAAGTTATTTCATTACAGACTTGAAAAAACCATGAAAATCTGAATTTCACACCTCCACAAGAAGACAAAAAGGCTTGGAAAAAGAAGAGGCGAATGCATGGAAAGGGTGCCATGTGGCATCATTTCCACACTTCCATGAGCTATAAATGAATCCACATAAAAACTTAGCAGGCTCGTGAAAACTTGAATTTAATGATCCCTTCAAGACTTGAAGTCCTGATGGGATGAAAGGGAAAGGTAGAGGTAGGAACTCATAAATGATTTGGACCTTTAAGACTTAGGTATAAAAGTACAATTAGGACTTGAAGTATTGATAAGGCATGAAGAAGACAACACCAATCAAGATCAAAAATCTTGATCAGATAAAAGAAGGAAAGAAGAGAGTGGGGGCCAGAAGGAAGGAGTGGACCTAGACTTAGTCCAAGTGTCTGTTTGGGACATGAATCCTTGATAGAAAAAAAAAGGCAAAAAAGAAGGATGAGAGATCGAGGATGAACAAGGATATTTGGACTTGGCCCAAATGTATGTTTAGGGCTCGAATCCTCGAAAGGAAATGAAGAAGGAAAGAAAGTGGGGGGAAAATACTAACTCTTATAAATTCTACAAAATGGGTTTTTGACCATAGCCTTACAAAGGGGTAATGCAACCACCTGAAGGACTTGAGCATGATACAACACTAAAATTTCTTAGATTAGCCAAAAATGATGGGGATCACAAGGGGACAATATAAATCATTATAAATTCATTCAAAATTTATAAGTGCCAACATAATCATTTCATACTATATATATCCCCTATAGGAAGGTCACAGGAAATAATGATATATGCACAATGTTTTAGGCATGGAGTAGGAGCAAAGACATGGTTTAGGAATGTATTCATAAAGGAAGTATATACATAGTCAATGGTACTCAAGTGTCTACTTAGTGCAAGAAAAAAGTATATATAGTCTTGAGCTGTATTGGATGGGATTCAAAGTTTTTAAAAGGTATTAAAATCTAGATACATTTCATTGTTTTTAAACTTTCTCAAAATTCATGGGGTGTAAACATTTAAATGATTCTTAATTTCCTTTGAATCCATCCATGGTATTTGGTATCAAATTTTGTTTAATAAAATTTGAAGTATAATTAAATATTTTAGGTAACCAATCAATGTGAAAATCATTTGGAACCGCCTTTAAAATCCATTCTTATCTATTTTAAGAAGTCCACCATTTCAAAATCCATAAAAATAGAGCTCATTTTATAATCATTTAAAGTTCATGACATATAAGTTTGAGAACTATTTTCTAATAAAGTTTAAGTTTTTCATTTGTATTCCAATGAGGGGTTGGGCTTGGATTTTTTCATGAAAGAGCACTTTGGCCGTATGAGTAACCAAGGGCCAAGGTTGAACCTAAGCTCTTAATCAAGTGGGACTTAAACCAGTGGTCATGCCTAGTTCAGAAGGTTGAAAATCAAGCCTCCTAGCTGATTAACCCCATCTACTTAGTGCTCAATCACCTGGCCAACCAAGAGCCAACCAATAGGGGGCTTAAGCCCTACCTTTTTCCTTTGAAACTTTCCAAAAGGCACATGTTAATCAAATTTCTATAACTTTTGCATTTGTTTTTGGTTTTTCAAACATTTGTAGTAGATGGAAACCTAACTTAGAGGTGGACATTGTGGTGAAGGTAGTTTTTCAAAAAAATTCTCCAAAATTTAGTTATAATAATTTGAAGTCAAACTTTTATTTTGAAACTTCAATTGAGCGTAAATTTTACATTTTTATCATTTTTCATTTTTTTTTAACATATCAAAAAATCCATAGATTGTTTCTCTATTTATTTTTTGTAGGATT
Organism: Sequoiadendron giganteum; assembly: GCA_007115665.2. Lineage (NCBI taxonomy): Eukaryota > Viridiplantae > Streptophyta > Pinopsida > Cupressales > Cupressaceae > Sequoiadendron > Sequoiadendron giganteum. The sequence continues at coordinate 781,960,155 of CM021100.1, read as the reverse complement.
AACTATTTTTTATTTTTTTTAAATAATTTTGTGTGTAGATATTTTCATATTTCTAAGGATTCAATCTTGCAAAATCCTAACATAATTGATTTTCCAATACGTTTGGTTGAAGAATTGATTATAGATATATATATTTTTTGTTTTCTTTGTATTCTTTTTTGTGTTCACACTAAAGTTAGGTGAAAATTAACTTTCATACTTCAATTTGGGTTAATAATTACAAGTGTCTTTTAAACCCCGAGTACACTTACATGTGCTCTCCTCTCACACCCAAGGGTGATCTTGAGGATAAAAAATAAGTGTTGTCTTGTTTTATTTTTTAGGGGGCCTTCTTGGGGATTTCATCACCTTGATGGATGACCCCAACTTTAGTATTTTAGTAGGGTATAAATAACAAGGGTGAATCTAAATGCATGCCTCTTCGAAGTTGTGATTCTTTCATTCAGGCTAATCCCTCAAGAAATTTATACCTTGAGGAAGTGAAGGATAATGGTGGGTTACTCTCTTCTCCTAGCTAGTTGAATTTCTTGCACTTTCAAATTTATAGATTAGGCCTCATGTACCCTTGTGGTATTTAGATAATTCCCTAGATAAGCCTTATATAGCATAGTTTAAGACCTTTCTATCATTGCTTATTATGGTGCAAGGTACAATATCATGCCTAAAGCTACTCAACTCGTACCTTTCAAGTAGAGATAGAATATATTTGGAAAAGGTGTAAAAAAACCTCCAAAAAGGGGGAAAGGTGAGCCCTTGTGCCACTAGAGCCATACCCATCGACTCTTGAAAGAAAGGTGTCTCACACCAATCTTAAGGTATTAATAGATTAAAATCTATGGTGGGCCCAAACTATGTTAACACTCATTTCATGAATAAATTTAGGCTTGTTATTGTGTATTCTTTTTTGAGTGTTGTATATAGCAAAGTTCTTGTTTATAAACCTTTACTACCAAGTTTGAGTAACAATATAGATGAATACTCGATGTGTAACAATATATGCATAGAGAAGTGTAAGAAATTATGTATAAATGAATACTTGATGTGTAACTATATATGTGTAGAGAAGTGTAAGAAATTATGTATAGATGGATACTCAATGTGTAACAATATATGTGCAGAGAAGTGTAAGAAATTATGTATAGATGAATACTTGATGTGTAACAATATGCATAGATAAGTGTAAGAAATTATACATAGATGAACACTTAATGTGTAACAATATATGCATAGAAAAGTGTAAGAAATTATGTATAGCTGAATACTCTATGTAAAACTATATGCATAGATAAGTGTAAGAAATTATACATAGATGAACACTTGATTTCTAACAATATATGCATAGAAAAGTGTAAGAAATTATGTATAGCTGAATACTCTATGTAAAAATATATGCATAGATAAGTGTAAGAAATTATGTATAGATATATACTCGATGTGTAACAATAAATATGTAGAGAAGTGTAAGAAATTATTTAATTCCCTAATATTTTTCTTAAGACATTAATAGATAAAGATGAATGAACATTTTTTTAAAATACAAAAATAGCATTAAGAAATCTACACAACACTACTATATGCACAAGGTGTCATAAAAACATGTGATAACACACTTGACATGCATACCAATGCACCATATGACACAAGCATAAGACTCAACTATGTTTGAGGAAAAGACACCAAGGTTGATATAGAAAAAATTCATTAAAGAGAAACAAGATTCCTAAAACTATTGGTACACCCTTATAACATCTTCACTAAACCACCCTCTCAATTCAAATAGGCCATAAAAACTAGAAAGGTTGGAACAACCATTTTGGATTTTAGAGAGAAATCACCTATGTGTCAAACTAAGAGATTGATGTGGACTTGGAACTTAGTTTTGAGTCCTAATTCCCTTTTGATATCAAACCTCTTCCAACAAAAGGCCTAGACCCAACTACATGTGGACTTTAGGCCGTCACTTATAATTGTGACTTATTCCAAATATGAGGTTCTTCTCAATCACTAGGTCTCACAACAACACCAAAAAACACCTTCACAAGCCTCAAGTTTATGTGTAGACATGGGAATTTTTCCCAAGTCCTTGGTTCCTTCCATCTTCCATGAACCATGGTGAACATGAAACATCTTCACTAAATTGTGAGTTTTATTGTGACTTAGAACCTTAAGTTTTAAGTCCCTAATATAACTTTGACCCCATGATATGCCACACAAACCCCTTTTTAATGTGTAGAAATTAGGACTCTATGTACACTTGGAGCTTATTCCCAAGTATATCTTAACTCCTTCAACCCGCTAAGAAACTTCATAGAGTGGAACCCTAGATTAAACCTGAACCTATACATAGTTTGAAGTTTGAAGTCCACTTCAATGCCCACAACCTAAAAACACAAAAATATTTGAAGGGTAGGGTCCAAAATTCCTCACAAAACTAGAACCATTTGAGTTCCAAGTCTCGGTTTTGACTTGGCACTCAATTCTTTCCAAATAAAAATAGAGAAAGGAAACTCTAAGGCAAGGAAACTAGTAATGACCAATTTCCTCATTTAATGAGGCATAAATTCCACGATTTATGAGATGTTTAGAAATCTTCCAAGGAAAATTATCAAGTATGGTGGGAACCAACCTATCCACATAAGAGCCTCTTGAAGGACACAATTCCTAAAAGAGAGGGAAAAATAAACACTAGATCCTTTATTACATTGGTGGTTGTCGTTGCACCAAAAGATCAACCTATCAATGCCCGATACTGTTAGAATCAAGGAACACTAAGAGGGGGGGCGGGTGAATCAATGTTCTACACTTTTTAACTTTATTAATCTAATCGTTAAAGCACTTATAACATTAAAACAAAATAAATATGCATAAATATAAGACAAACAACCATAACACCATAACACAAGGATTTTTACGTGGAAACCCTGTTAGGGGAAAAACCACGGTGGAAGGCCAATTTATAATATGAGTATACTCAGAATAAAATGTTTACAGAATGGGAATGCACTTGCATTCAGGAACACTTCCTAGAGCTCACTACTCAAAACAGAAAGGCTCACTACCTTACAAAACATTCAGATTGAATCGATCTGAAGAATTGAACTGAGAAAGTAGCATATGCTAATGCCTGATTACAATTCTAGTTAGGCTCAACAATTGAGTTCTTGACCTTCTATCTGAATCTTCTCTTCTACTCTACTCTACTTCAATTCACATCACAAATCCTTTTATGCACAAGTGAAACTGTGCATAATCACTTTATAATCCTTCTGATATTCACAGTGTTGTGCATTTTTTGCACACACGCCCCACTAAAAGTAGGGACCCTCTTTTTTGCTCTTTTGATTTTTTCTCTTAGTCTTTTGGGCCCTTTGTATTTTGGGGTTTTGTTGGCTTGGGCATGTGCTTTGATGTTTATCTTGCATGTTGGAATAGTCCATCTATGATACATATTGAAAACCTTAAGTTTTGGGCTCATTCCAGGTTTTTCACTTATTTCGAGAAAATCCACTCCTGGCGGAATTTCCTGGTTTCCTTTTGAAGCTCGGTGACAACTAATTTTCATTAAAAATCTAGAGATTTTGGTCTTCTGTGGAATTCCTTTGTGACCGGATTTCTCCGAGGGTCCGTTGCTTTGTCGGGTTCCTGAGTTCAGTTTGACCTATCTTGTCGATTGCATTAATGCTCGATTGTATGACTTCTGCGGTGGTGTTAAATAAACTTTTGGGAAGTTTTATGCCATTTTAGTTTCATTATTTGATTCCTATTGGTTTGGAATGCTTGATACTGAGTGTTGTTGTTGGATTGTCCATTTGGAATTGGGTTTGATTGTTGCAGTTGGATTTTTTGAATGCCATTTACATTTTGCTCGGACTTTGAGGTTTCTTGCCGACTTCCTTTGTTTTGATTTCTCTGTCCTCGTGGTATGTACATCATGCTTTCTCTCTTTTATGATTGAAATGAATTACTTTATGATTTGTGCTTGCATGCTATGAGTCAGAATGTTGGCATTGTGGGGTTTTGCGATTGATGCTTGGGTTTCTAATTTTCATTTGGGGCGCTTTCATGTTGTTCACATTGCTATGATTTTTCTTGTTGAATGCGCGTGCTTCTTTGGCGTTTTTAGTTTGCTTGGGGTTTGAGTTCCTGCTAGTTTTAACATTATGTATTTCAAAGCTGGGGGGATTCCTCATTTTGTTCGAGTTCCTTTCCCGGGTGAGTGTTCTGAGCTTGTTTTTCGACTTTATCCTGGGGTAGATTTCCTGTGTATGCCACCACAAACCTTCTGTAAACCCTTGCAAGCAAGTAAGTTGAGCCCAAGTTTATTCTATGTGCTCATGATGAAGGTTTAGGGTTTCGTACCTAGGGCATAACCAATCTCTCTCAATTTTATGTGAGGTGGGTTTTGGATTCAGGGATGATCTATAGGAGGTCTGAATTGAGCTGGTTCCAAGCTCCATATCCTCAAATTTGTGATCGTTCTATCAATTTGAGTGGGGTCGTCATAAAACGTAGGTATTCGGGTTTTCAGAGTCTTCGTGAAATTTCTTATTTGCCGGAATTCCCTGATTTCCCATTTTCTCTTTGTTTTTTTTGAGGTGTGCCTGGATCTAGATTTCTGCATGCCTCAAGGATTTTCGCTACCTTTGGATTTCCCCGGTTTGTCCGTTGCTTGGTCATTTTCCCGAAATTGGGCTTAAGTGGTGAAAATTGAGTTGACTTTGCTGGAATCCACGCCCTCGAGATTTTCCCGAATATTCTTGACTCCATCATTTTCCTAGAATTCTTAAATTGTTGCCATTCTCGAGGATTTCCGTCTGAGGTGATTTTTTTTGAGGTCTTGTCGAAAATGAAGAATTAAGAGATTGCATGAAGGTTTGCTTGGTGATTATGGATTTGATGATTAATTTAACTTGTTCTAAAGCATATCATGTGATTTCTTGGTTAAATTATCAAATGATGGACTAGATACTTGTATGCTCATTTCACTAGATTCTGTCTGGTCTGAATTTTCCCAAAATTCCTCTCCGGCCTGGATTCCGTGAGGGGGCTAAAAACCTGAACTTTGAGATGGTTAATTTTATGTGGGTTTTAGGCATTTTTCTTATCGTGGTTCTTGTATTGAGGAATGAGTTTATCATTTGTGATGGATTTAGCTGAAATTTATGGTATGATGGATCTTATTTTGGTGTCTTTATTATATACAGGCAGAATCAGGTCAAGCTGTTGCTGAGCAAAGCAAGGGAAATGTGATGGATCCAAATTTTGAAGGTTCAACTATCTCCAAGGCAGAGAGAGTTAAAATGGACATAAAGAGTAGAATCCTAGAGAGAAATCTGACTTCCATCTGGTCGAGGATCACTGATACTAATTTTGGAATGTGGGACTATGAATAATTCAAGGCAGGGATGGCAACATAGAACCTCCCTTTGTTGGCCAGAAGGACATTGGAGTCTGGGTTGGCACATGTGGCTGGATTTCCTTCTACGGTCCAGTGTTATGATAAGGGTACATAAAGGATAATTGGTCCTCAAGGAAGAATTGTGGCAAATTTTGACCCTATATTTATAGCTCAGACCTTTGACATGCTTGATCAGTCTTATGTTGTGGCCTTTGATATGGATTTAGCGAAGAAACATTATGAGGAGAATGTAGTCAAGTCCCAACATGTTATCAATTCTTGGTTGGAGAAACCCAAGTCCCACTTCTCCAAGCTACCCAAGCAGCTGGTCAGACTCAAGCTATAGGAGGGAATATTATGATGCTATCACATTCCTCAGCACAGTGGTAGGATTGAAAAGTGTAGGAATTTTTGAGAATTGGATGTTCAATGTCATTGCACAGATGGAACAAGGTATAGATTACCACTAGGCAAGAATTATAAGTGCAATAATACATGAGCAAATGTGCAATTTCCTGCAGACAAAGACCTTCACAATGACCTCCTTGTTGGTATATGCACTTGCAAGGTTTCACCCATACAAGGGACTGAGCACCAGAGGTGTTTTTGGGCAAGATGTAATTTATGAAGTATATCCACAACTACATTTGGGTGGTAGAAGCTATAGGAGGGTGAATGATGCATTCACCATCTACATCACTAGGCTACTGCAAGGTGCTGAGCATGTTCAGATTTCAGATAGAGCCAATGAATTAATCAAGAGGTTTGGAGCCTGGTTTATCTAGTTTCCCACCTTTTCATACATAATAATTGATGGCTATTAGAGGGCTCCATACAAACTCCCAAGGTACCCTACAGACCATGTTATACTTCTGGAGGTCACAAGGCATATATGTGATTTTGACGTAATTGTAAAGGGGGGAAGTAGTTAATGTAAGGCTACATCAGAATTTGGGCTTCCCCATTATTTTCTCCTCTTCCTTCACATGCATTGGATCGAGTTTTTGGAGACCCCAGGCTGACTTGGATGAAATTGGTGCAAATTGCACATTTCATATTATTTTCGAATATCTTTTGGCCAACCTGTTGTGTGGCGTTTAAGATTGTAAACCTTAATTGGGCTGAGATATCTTGGGGGGTTCTCTATAAGTTTGGTGTTGTGCCTCATTTGTAGTAGTATTAAGAGAAAAAGTTAGAGTAATTTTACATTAGAGTGAATTGTAAGAGCAGGAATTAGAGTTAAGAGTTTAGTTTATCTTCAAGAAAGTGCTATAACAGAAGACTGGAATTGTTGCCACCTTGGGTGATTTAATATAAGCAAAGGAATTATGATTTGGTGTCTTTCTTGTGTTGAGTTTTATCTAGCATGGTTCTTGATGTTCTATCTTTAAAATTGCTTAAGTGATTTGATGTTAGATGATTTGATGATGTTTAGGGTTTTATGCTTGAAGTGTTTGCAGTGATCTCTAGTCCATACTTTTTGTAGTTAGTTGATAGTTAGCTGCTTTGCAAAGTTAGCCTAGACTTAAAATTATGCTTAGTTCAATTATGAATGTTTGTTCATTTCAATTTCAATAGGGTTGTCTTGAATGAATATGCATGATTTGAAAATCTTTAACACCTTATAAGATTGCACTATTTTTGTAAGATTGCAGATTTATCTAGGTTAAACAAGAAGTAGTTTATGAGAGATTGGTCCATTTTGAGCATCTTATCTTTGCATTGTTAGTCTTAGGATTAGAATTAGTCTTAGAATTACCTCTGAAACCCTTATCTTTTGTTATTTCTTTTATTATTTGAGTTAATTTTAGGTCTTGAAGTATCAATATGTTGCTAGATCTGATAAATCTGTGTCCAGTATTTTCTTGTAGTAAGGTCCCTTTGTGATTACCAACATTTTCACATTATCTCTGAGTTGTTTTATTTGCATTGTCAAGACCTGACATTAGAGACCTTGGGGTTATCTCTTTTCTCATAGAGATTTACCTTTCAAGAGAGATAGGATATCATATTCTGTCTGAGTTGTTTACGTGCAGAAAACACCATCAACACACAACTTGCATCAACACACTTTGCATCCATATCAAAATGATATAATCGATCACTTATATATATCCACCATCAAAGATTTAATCGCTACCTATCGGCTCCAACAAAAATATGAAAGTATTTACAAACTGTCGGCTCAATCCATGATCAATTCTCAATGCACACCAACCAAATTTGGCCATAGCATAGTAATGACCCAAATCAACATTTTCAAACACAAAAATACTTAAACAATTACTCCTCAAATATCCACAATGACAATATCCACCAAGTCGGCCTTTATGCACTATAAAACAAGAAATTAATCAATCAGATCTTCTAACTTGCACATGGATCAATACGATGCTCTAAGATTCAAGAGTAACAAAGATCATACCCAAAACAACCTTCCTTGAGATCCACAACTAGAAATAATAACAGAAAACTATATGTGAATCAATGAACACAATTTTGTTAGATGCTCTATTCTAACTTGACAATTAACCACAAAACTTCGATCTGACTTCCGGTATGATCAAATGATGATGCATGGATCAAATCACTGACTAGGGTTTCCATCAATGACAACACCAAATGATATTTGTAGTGTCTCTTTCCAATAATCTCCCCCTTTGGCATTGATGGCAACACTTACTGAAAAATGACTAAGTGTCGGATCAGTACCAACATGAATTACATTGCCAACCTTCAAAATTTCAAAAACACAGCTCCCCCTGAGATGATTAAGGTTGTTTTCACTATACCATTCTTCCCCTTTGACATCAATGGAAAAGGCAGGAATCCACATACCAAAAATCAAACAAAAACTACTATGAACAAACTATATATGTACAAACAGGTTTCTACAACTTACATAAGCTTGAATAGATCTGAAAAATTATTCTTCAACAAGCCAAAACTCATGTCCCAACCCTTCTTGAGACTCTCCAAGATAGTCATGTTCCCACATAATAAGTAATATTGCATTTCTACGGATTCAAGGTTTATCGGATCACTGACCGCCATAGCATCTTGTGCTTCTTTCAATGCATTCAACATTTTTTCCATCTTAGGACCAATGAGTCCTCTAAGATCACAAACTCTTTCGACCATTTTACCTTCTTCATGCTTCAAGTTTTTGATCTTTTCAAGCAAGGATATGACTTGACCTTCTTGCTTTCCAACAAAGATGGTTAGAGGATCGAATGTTTGAATGATATCTGCTAACTGTTTCTCACATTCTTTCACTTTCTTTTCAAAATACTCAGTGAACTTAGGTAAAGATAGACATGATTTATAAATGTTACCACCTTTAGACAAAGCACTTTGAATATTCTTTACACAAGTAGCTAACAAAGATTTGTCATTAGCTATCATCCCTTTCAACCTACTGAACCTTTTATTATCAAACTCCTTTTGTACCTTATCCTTAGTTGAATTCTCAAGGGACTCAAAATGAGTATTTATAGAATTAATAAGATTCTTTAGCTCACCAGAGGGAGAACCAGATGGATCCTTAATATGAGAAGGCACGATCTTCTCCAAAATATCAGATGCAAGATTCAATAGGTCACTGTCCTTAATATGTGATTCAAAATTTCTTCACTTGCCTTGTTCTGAGTGAATGAAGCTACCTTCAGCGTCTGAATAGGGGATAAAGTGTCCAAGTTCATAGGACCTTTTATTAGCTCGCAATCAAATTATTCTTTTTCTTCTTCCAAATACTCCTTCACTACCTTAGCAGTGTCTCTTGCTTTTACGGGAATCACCTTCACTTCATCCTTGTTCTCTTCAGTTATAGATTCTTGAATGACTTCAGGAATCTCTTTTTCTTCAAATGACACAACTTTAGGAGCTTCAGTCTCCATAGGAATTTTAGCATCACGCATGTCAAGAGGATTTAGAGTGTCCTCAAATGTATCTTATTTTCCCTCTTCTACTATCAAACCAAGTGAAACATCTTCACCATTTATTTCCTCAGAAACAACATTGATTATGTTCCTTAACAAAACTTCCTTTATAATATTTTCACTTTCATTTTTAACTTCTTCAGTTTGACCAATCATAAGCTTGTTCACTCTTGTTTTTCTTTTGAAGTCCCTTTTATAACCATTCATAATTGACTTCATTCCCTCAATAGACATCACATGACCTAAATTTACAAGAATGTGCTCTCTCAACTATTCATCTTCAGTTATGGCATTCACTCTCCTCATTTCTAAAACTTCATATAGACTCTTGGGTAATGCAGACATTATATTAATAAGAGCCTTATTGAAATTATTCAAGTATTTTATTGAAGCTTCCTCAAGAATTCTTTGAATGACACTGTCAAAGGTGTCATACCATTCACAAAGAGGCCTAATATTACCATCTTTAATCAATGCTTTCTCCACTTCTTCTATAGACATACCTGTTTTGTCTTTTTTCATCTTTTTCTTTCCTTTCTCTTCATCAAAGGGCTTGTCTTTAGAGACTATTGTTTCCTTTGTACCCTTTTGCTTGATTTCTCTTATCTTTGCATCAGATTCAGTCTCTTCATCTTCAAAAAAAACAATATAAACTCTTATGCTTTTGTCCTTCTTCCTTTTTCCTTCCCTCCTAGATGACTTGGCTTGTGCTTTCATAGGACTTGACCTTTTTGCAGGACCGGATCGGAGAGTAGAGATTCTTGTAGATATAGTTCGGGAAGAGGATACTATCAAACTAGAAGACTCAGTTCCAACTCACTCTCCTACTTCATCTTTTTCTCTCTTTCTTCTAGCTTCTCTCACAACTTCTGCAAATATACCCATGCTATCTGCAAAGGCTTCCGCTTATCTTCTTACTCTCCTAAATATTATAAGCTTCTTTAGTTGATTATGTACCTATATATCCTTTTCTTAAAAAGTACCAAACCTTTCTTCAGTCGGATCTCATGGTTTGCTCAACAAATGTTCATCATACATTTCCAAGATATGTTCTTCAACCTAATAGCTCATATGAATAATCCATACTATTCTAGGATCTGTAACTTCCATCAAGCATTGATCAATGTCAACCATAAAATAGATAGTGTCTTTGTACTTCTCCACAATAGACTTATGAATTATTTCTCTTGCTTGCATCGCATTCTAAAAGTTCTTGAAATAACCCCAGATTGCAGTATTCCTTGTCTTGCTATCACCAAATGTGTGCAAGATATCTCTAATTTGAGAAGCTATAGGTTTATTACCTTGCCATTGTACTTTTCCAAATCCCAGAGCTTCATTCATAAAGTAACAAAACAAACACAACATCGGATTACCATATTTGAAAGAATTCTTCTTATCTTTCTTGATTTTACCCAGATTTTCCATCAATTGGCTTTTGAGTAGCTCACATAGATCATATTCTGCATTCTCCTTTACCATCTGATATATTACATAAATAGATGTGCTAGATATAGATTTATCTCAGCTGGAATCATAGATTTTTTAACCAATGACCATTGGTGCAAATCTGACATCCACTTCAATAATATCATTAATTATCATAGCTCTTCTATCATACACTGAATTAGTTGCATCAGTAACTGTCTGATTCTTCACAGACTTCAAGATCGGCAACCCACTAGAGGATTTTAAACTAGTAACAATGCTTATGGATTATTTTGTAATCTTAAAGGGTTGATTCAACCATATAAATTCAGCATGAAATCGGCTTAAAATATACTGGACCCACTCGCTTTCTTCAAACATGGGAAATTTTACAATCTGCATGAATTTCTTTTCCTTTTGGGTTTTGAATTTAGGTTTAACATGGAAATCCTCTCCTATAATGTGATTTTTGTACAAATTCAATAACTGTGAGCTCCCTAACTCCTCAATGCTTGCAAGAATGTATGCCCTACTATCTTCAATATGCAAGACGCCATACAAAACAAATGAAAGTGCACCTAAGGGCTCTATCTCAATAGATTTGAAAGGATTCCACTTGAATTTTGGAGGGGTCTATCCTTGACATCAACTACCAACAGAGTAGCCATTTTCACAAATTCAAAAGTTCACAAGTTTTCCCGATAAATACCTCTTCACCGGTTTGGGTTTTGGTCGCCAAATCACCTTCACACTTGAATCTCTACCAAATTTTTCCAAAGTTCACTTCAGAGCTCTCCAAAATTCTTCTTCTCAAAGTGAAAAGTGACAAATGAAGAGTACAAATGACCTTTTATAATTTGCACACCTAAATTTTTCTCACAATAAATGATTTTTCCCTAACTTATCCGGATACCCTGTTTCCATACACTATGAAAGATAACTCTTCTGCAGACCTTCAATTCTGCATAAATACTTTCTCCAACTATTTCAGCAACATTTGTAGATCATTAATGCAATCACTACACTCATCCATATCCCGGTACCAACTACCAATAAGGGATTTGAAGGATTTTCTTGAGAACTCCCCCTAGGCCAGAGACCATGAACTAATTCCCAGATGAATTACCAGAACCATATTCTAGTGCGGGCCCATTTTCTGCAACATAAGGAATCTTCTTCAACCATATCTTCTTCATTTCCTTCCTGATCTCACCTGTAGTGACTTTCCCTTTTCCTTTTTCATTCTTTTGCATGTTTCTTCTTTGATTTACTAGACCCTTTTTGTTTCTACAGAATCTAGCAATGTGACCGGATTTGTTGTAGCACACCAAATTTCTTTGTCCAGAATAGTTGTTCCATTGATTTTCTCTTGATCTACACTGGTTAGCAATATGGCCAAATCTATTGCACGCATAACATCTAACATATTTATTGAAAAAGTAGTTTGACATATTTTTGCATTCAACTGACTTATGACCATACTTATTGCAATTGAAACATTGACCAGAAAATGATAGACCACTTGAGTTCATTCTAATTCTACATTGAGTAGCCATGTGACTAAATTTGTTGCAAACAAAATAGTAACCATTGAACCTTTAAGCATTAGGTTGTCTTACTGGATACCTTCTAGATTTGTTCATCTGATTTCCTTGCCTAAATCTCCTTTTTTCAAATCTGGAACTTTCTCCTTCCTCATATCCAAGACCTCGCTTGTCACCTTCAGTCCTCTGACTTTTAATCAGTTCATCAAGCTTAGCTGAGATGATCTTGAGCTGCAATTCGAGTGCCAGATTAATGAATCCATCATTAATTATGTTGCATTCTTCAAATTTCTCTTTCAAGGACTGAGCAGGGTTCTCTTCATTCTTCTTTCTATCTTCAATCTCCTTGGTCATCCTCATCATAATAGATCCCATCTCATGTTTTAGGACTGTATTATCTCTAGTAAGCTTATCACATTCTTCTATCTTTTTTTTAAGGACTTAACTCAGTTGTTCATCTTCCATGCTTTTATCGTCATTCTGCTTAATCTGATCACAAAGTTCCCTTCTCTTCTCCCTGGACTTATTGATTTTATCTTTCAAAGACTCAATGAATTTCTTAGCATCCATGAGGTTTTCTTGCAATTTCTGAACTTCAGATTTTGACTGATCAAGATCATCTAGGGCCACCAAAAGTTGTTGTTGAAGACTTTCTCAGTCCATTGAATTACTTTCTTGGATCTTCCCCAAGCTGTTAAACTTTTTTCGAGGAACTAGGATCTGATACCAATTGTTTGAATCAAGGAACAGTGAGAAGGGGGGGGGGGTGAATCAATGTTTTGCACTTTTTCACTTTATTAATCTGATCATTAAAGCACTTATAACATTCAACCAAAATAAATATGCATGAATATAAGACAAACAACCATAACACCATAACACAAGGATTTTTACGTGGAAACCCTGTTAGGGGAAAAACCACGGTGGAAGGCCAATCCATAATATGAGTATACTCAGAAATAAATGTTTATAGAATGGGAATGCACTTGCATTCAGGCACACTTCCTAGAGCTCATTGCTCAAAATAGAAAGGCTCACTGCCTTATAAAAAATTAAGATTAAATCCATCTGAAGAATTGAACTAAGAAAGTAGCATTTTTAAATGCCTGATTACAGTTGCAGTTAGGATCAACAATCAAATTCTTGACCTTCTATCTAATTCTACTCTTCTTCTCTGCTCTGCTTTAATTCGCATCACAAATCCTTTTATGCACAAGTGAAAATGTGCATAATCACTCTATAATCCTTCTAATATTCCCAACTCACATCAACACACTTTGCATCCATATCAAAATGATATAATCGATCACTTATATATATCTGCCATCAAAGATTTAATTGCTACTTGTCGGCTCCAACAAAAATATGGAAGTATTTACAAAATCTCGGTTCAGTCCATGATCAATTCTCAATGCACACCAACCAAAGTTAGCCATAGCATAGTTATGACCCAAATCAACATGTTCAAACACAAAAATACTTAAACAATTTCTCCTCAAATATCTACAATGGCTAGATCCACCAAGTCAGCCTTTATGCATTGTAAAATAGGAAATTAATCAACCGAATCTTTTAACTCACACGTGAATTGATACGAAGCTCTAAGATTCAAGAGTAACAAAGATCATACCCCAAACAACCTTCCCTGAGATCCACAACTAGAAATAATAACAAAAAATTATATGTGAATCGATGAACACAATTATGTCGGATGCTCTGTTATAACTTGACAGTTAACCACAAAAAATTGATTTGACTTCTGGTATGATCAAATGATGATGTGTGGATCAAATCACTAACTAGGTTTTCCATCAATGACAACACCAAATGATATTTGCAGTGTCTCTATTTTCAAAAGAAAAATAGAGAAAGGAAACTCTAAGGCAAGGAAACTAGTAATGACCAGTTTCTTCATTTAAAGAGGCATAACTTCCTTGATTTATGAGATGTTTAGAAATGTTCCAAGGAAAATTATGAAGTGTGGTGGGAACCAACCTATCCACATAAGAGTCTCTTGAAGGACACAATTCTGAAAAGAGAGGGAAAAGGCAACAATAGATCCTTTATTACATTGGTGGTTATCGTTGCACCAAAAGATCGACCTATCAATGCCCGATACAACCACCAGATTTATGTAAGATCTATAGGAGGTGGTTAAGCCATGTCATAAACCCAAGCATCGTGCTAGAAAAGGAAGACCAAGGGACACACCATCTTTCAAAAATCCCCCCAGCACAAGCGATGGGTTTGAACCTATGATCTCGTCTCTGATACCAATTGTTACATTGGTGGTTGCCGTTGCACCAAAATATCAACCTATCAATGCTTGATACAACCTCTAGATTTATGTAAGACCCATAGGAGGCGGTTAAGCCATGTCACAAACCCAAGCATCATGCTAGACAAGGAAGACCAAGGGACACACCATCATGCAACATCCTTAACACAAGGGAAAGGACTACAAAGAACAACATGATTAAAGTGTTATAAAATACCATATAAATTTGATACCAACCTCAACATATGCCAAACTAAAAGATGGAACAACTATCTATTACATGATAATGCAATATAATTTCACCCCTAAACACCCATAATCATAATTGCAACATTAAATAATTTAATCCAAACATACACAAGTATCATTATTTTAGCATTACAAACATACCAACACCCTCACAAAATGAAGCACGTGGAAAAATACCAAATGATAACAATAATTGATTTCCATTAAAAAAATTTTAACCTAAACATATATAATCATACCCTATATCATAAATTATACCAAAAAACAACCATGCAATAAATATAAAGGTATCAAAAACCCATCTTACAAAGATTGTAATAAATAATTAAATGAGATCATAACATAATTACAAGATAGAGGATACTTCCAAAATATGGAAGGATCACACTCTAATTATATAAATAATACAATGCATATTATTAAATAAAAAATGAGCCACCTCTAAGGTTCTCCAATAATCACAAATCATGTCAAATACAAAAATCTAACAATAAGGGAAGGACAAGAATCCTAGGACTATGACAAGGAGTGTCAACATAGTTGTCCAATGGTGTTGTGGTAACTTGGGAGTAAAGCTTCCTCAATGAAGATACTCATGATGTTCATCAAATTATAGAGTTGTGACACTTCCTTCATCACTAGATCAAACCTTTGAGAGTGTTCTGATCCTAACATGGAAAAGTTTAATTAATTAATTAACCTAATGTGTCATTAATTATCAACTAATTGAATTCTACAACCATGTTTTTTCTTGTAGTCCCTTTGTACCATAAAAAATGGTGAGTTCCACTCCTTTCCTAACCTAGACCAACTCAATCCTAAAAGTCCAATGGTTCAATTTCATAAATTAGACATAGCGCACAAACCAATGAAAAATTTCATGACACTACCGCAAGATGCAAAATCACATTCATAGAAGGATTCATCTCACTTCACAAAATAATTCATTCAAATAATGTTATAAAATTCAAATTTTCCATTTCTAAAAATTGACAAAAACCATAAAAGCTTGTATCCACCATTGATGACATTGGTAAAAAAAATCACATTTTTTATTTTTATTTTTTTAAATATTGAATTTGAAAACTTCAAGAGTACCCTTTTACTCCAAAAATGTGTGCAACAGCATAATTTTCAATTAAGTTTTTCTAAATTTTGAGAAATATAATTTTTGGAAAACTTTGCCATAACTTGGCTTGAAAATACAAGTTTCAAAAAAATTAAGCTACAAATTTAAAACCTAAACCATTCTTATAAAATGATGTCATATGACTCCACCGAATGTGGGTATGGCTAACGGTAAATATTTTATTTAAATATAAAATTAAATAAATATTTATCGAATGAAAAGGTATTTGATGACGTGAAAGAGTCAAAACTGATGTGTTTTTATCAACTAGGGTTTGTGTATTTGCTTGAGGTATTTCAACATATCTATGTCACATTGCAACTTGGGCACAAGGAAAATTCTTAATCTTTTTGCATTTACTACACATTTTTTTATGTTTCTCTTCATATGGTTTTAAAGAACATATCAACCCAACAATTTTTACTAGTGTTGATAGTTTGTGTAATGTCATTTTTCTCTCAAATTTATTTAAGTATTAGTATTATATTTAATGAGTTAAACATTAGAATTAAGATAATTTATGAGATGCAATATAATTAAAATAAATATGAATAACCAATGTAAAACACAATATGTGATAATCAAGTATGAATTATAAACTAAATAACTAACATAGTAAATTGCAAAAAATGCATTCATATAATTCAATAAGATAAAAATAAAAATCATATATATAATATTTCCAATGTCTTTTAAAATCAAGTTTTTAATACTTATCTAAATCACAGCTCTTGGAAAAGTCACTCTCACCACAAGAAGATTTTAGTGGTATTAGCTCTCACTATGGCACATGTAATGCTGGAATAAAACTGCAAACAAGATTGTTAAATCTAATAAAAGTAATAAGACGTTAAACAACAAAGAACAAAGAAACATAAATACATGAACAATCTTACCGAATATCTTTATATTTCCTTGAATGAATTTGATTTCACTTCTCCATTTTTTCGGTGTAATATAGTTGCTCTCAAATTTCTTAAGTATGCAATTATGGCGTATTGACTATTGACTTAGCAAAATATCGAAGATTAAATAAAGCTTCCTAAATTATATAGATTTTGGGAGGAGGAATAATGATGAATGTCAAATCAATTTATAGAAATTTGGTTTTCGAATGATTGTCTTAGATTTAAAAGAGAGATCAATGATCGAGATTGATGAATGCCATGCAATAGAGTTATGTCCAGTTAATAACGTGAGTGATAAAGTCTACATGATAGAGATTAAATTAAATCATAATTTAATCTGGTGTTGAGACTGTTCAAAATTTGGAAGAATAAGAATTGCATGTGAAAGATAAAGAAGAAACATTGTGTTCGAATGCACGAATGAATTATTTAATTAAATAAAGGTATTTAATTAATAATAGTTTGCATGCAGAAGAGTAAGACTAACTGATGAAAGAAAAAGGTCTATTTGTCAGGAATAACTCAGGAGATAACTAACCAATGAATAGTTAGATAATTAAGCGATTATCTGATCACAAAGGAATATTCGAGGAATAATTATTTTTATGAATTAAATGAATTTATTTAATTCAACATTCGAAATTTAAAGATTTATTTAATTGACTGTCGAAAATGTTATTGAATAATTAAACAATTCAAAATGAATATTTAATTATAGTCATGAATGTGATAAAGGATAAATTAAACAATAGTTTATTTAATTTAGAAAGGGGATTAATTAATTAGTGACGTAATTAAATAAATAATATTTAATTAATTAATCAGGATTGAAATAAAGGTGATAATGAATTAATCAAATAATTAAGATTATTTAATTAATAGAGGATAGGTAACTTTAGAAAATAAATAAATAATTAATCATGACCATGAACATTAGAAAGTATGTCGAAAATGGTGTCGTAGGCCTAGAACAATTTTCAGTGTCTATAGTTTGCCCCTCTTTGATACAATGTCATTTCGGCCTTTGTGTCAAAGAAAATTATTTAAAACATGCCCCAGTCGTGCCCCGGTGTGAAATAGGTTAGGGTATGCCCCCTCGGGAAAAATGACAATTTTTGAATTTTTTTTGAAAATTTTGGAAATTGGCCCGATTAGGTAATTTGGTAGTCAGAAGTTCAATGGTGGTGAAAGAAATTAATTTTGATGTCATTTGATATGCGAAATGAATGTTAGAATTTGGAAAATTATGCGTCTAGTATAGAAGGTTGGAGAAAATCCCTCCAAAACCCTAGGTATAAATAGGATTTGGGGTGAAAACCCAATTCATTTGCACCCTAGACAATTGAAAAACTTTGATTTTTGCTCCGAGCTTGCAGCAAAGATGTCGCTAGTACCATACGTAGAGCATCACATATACCACATTCAGACATTCAGATGCTCAACCGACGTAAGACCCCTGGTATGTACCCTTGAACCATCTTTTGAAATTTTGAATTTTACACTTTTTTAGGCATTTAAAGTTTTAATTTCACATGCGTCATTTTATAAACAACGCATATGCATTTGTACGCAACGCATGTGCTTGTAGAATGATGCATATGTGCAAAGACATCTAGGTCATTTTAGGTCATTTAGGAAATCAACATTTGAAAATTTATGCACCGCATTTGTTATTGACATTGTCGCATGTAGTTTAGTGCAATGCATCTGATTTAATGCACCACATTTGCATGATAGGTAGGACAATAATAATGCACTACATTTGCAAAAGAAATGACGCATATGCATGATAGATTGTTCTAATTAGTTGTGTGATGTATTTGAAATAGAGCAATGCATATGCATGTTTATACGATGCATTTGAGGTTATGTGATGCATGTGAAAAATGAAATGACGCATTTGAGATTGTGCACCGCATTTGATATTGAAATGACGCATTTTACTGTTAAACTTTTGAAAAAAATTGTAATGAAAAAAAAATGAATGTTCCATTGCTAACACAAAGTATTATGATGTATTTGCAGGCTGTATTAGATCTGATATACACCTGGGAGCCGAGGCCGACAACCTTTGAGCTACGAGACGAGTTATAGAGTGTTGAGACTCATTTGATTTGGAGATTAGGGTTGCACCATGTTTGCACCATGCCCACTATTTGGGAAAATAGAGGTATGTTGACTGCTCTTTGTGAGAGGTGGCATTCTGAGACCTCCTCTTTTCATTTGCCTACTAGAGAGGCTACAATCACTTTAGAGGATGTGTATAGGATTTTGAGATTGCCCATTAGGGGTGAGAGGGTGATGTATGATACTTAGAGAGGATATAGTGAGATTACTAGATTTTATGTTTATGATGATATTAGACGGCTTGGGATTGAGAATTATGAGATTAGATGGTATGTTTTGGCCGAGAGATATGAGAGGATAGATTGCATGTTATGTACATTGATTGTTGGCATTGTTCTTCCTGACCGTCGAGGTCATGGTTTTCTTGTTGGGTGGGGGGAGATATTAGTAGGTATGTTAGAGCATGAGGTAGTGTATGCATGGGCCCCTGTTTACTGGCCATGTTATATTTCCATTTACATGAAATTGCATATAGAGATGCACAACCAATGAACTGTGGTACCACCCTACTTATGATCTGGGCGTGGGAACACATTGTTGTGTTCCGCCCCCCTGTGACCTCTAATCTTGAGGCTAGATCGCCATATGTTTTCTGTTATGTAGGGAAAATTAACTAGAGTCATGTTGGCGACACCGGTTATTGGAGACATGCACTTGATACTTTGGTTCAGTTTATTTGGAGGTCGTATATGGATTGTGCCCAATGGATAGATGAGGACAAACACTTGCCATTTTGTAGATAGACTCAGTATCTGATTGGTAGGACTATTTCTAGTGTGCACATCATTGAGAGGCACCTTCCTGATCGAGTTTTAAGACAGTTTAGAGAGGTTCAAGATGAGCCTCAAGGGCGAGTTGAGTTTGCTCGGTCGTCGAGAAAGGTTCCATTGTGGGGGCCAATGATCCCAGTAGCTACCGCAGAGGTAGAATTTCAAGCTCTACAACCTATGTAGTGGGTATGGAGGGGTGGTGTGGAAGATCTAGGCATGACAACAACATATGATGCTTGGTGGGCAGAGCACAAGCCTATTCCTTATACAGATCCAGATTAGTCGGCTCCAGTTGAGAGACGGGACATAGGGCCCAGAGGTCGGCATGGTGGTAGGGCTGGAGATAGAGAAGACAAAGGTGGGAGAGGAGGCAATGATGATGGCATAGGTGTTTGATGAGTTCGATGAGGTAGGAGAGGTGGGAGAGGACATGATTTATCACCCATCCATGAGGAGGAGGGTGAGGGAGTAGATATACCTATGCTAGATCTTGGCGGAGGAGGGGAGGTAGATATTGGGGGTGAGCATGCAGTTGAGGAGGTAGTAGGAGAGGAGCATGCAAAGGAGGAGGCTGGGAGGGAGGATATGGAGATTGATGTCCTTGTAATTTTGGAAAGTTATGGTGATGAGGGGGAGGAGGAGGAGGTGATGGGGGAGCAAGAGAGGGAGCTCCAGGATAGGATTATGTAGGATTGGGATGTCGAGGCGGGCGAGAGACCACGACAAGATGAGGAGGCTCCCAAGGATAGTGATATCGAGTTGCAAGCCTGTGTAGAGGCCTTGGAGGAGAGGGTGAGGGCTATGACTATAGAGTGAGATATTATGTAGATGGAGAGAGACAGTCCCTACCTAGACAAGGATCAGGCTGTTATCAAGCGACATGAGACAAAGGATAGATTTATTGAGTTGAGGGCCTTATGCATTGGACCAGCTGCATCATTTTCTCAAGAGTTATTTAGGGCTGGTGATCAAGAGAGATATTACAGAGATATTTATGAGGTAGAGGTACCACCTAAGAGATGGGATCTATGCTATTCATAGGAACATAGTGGCAATTCTCAAAGTAGGTCTCACAATCGCACACAGAGTACTAATGACATGGCAGGACCACCGAGGACACAACCATATGATAGGCCTCCCATTGTGCAGAGAGTGCATCATTGACAATCGCCTCCTTAGACTCCTCATGGGAGTAGTGGTAGCACAAGACAATGATATTATTATATTGATAAACATTTTTATTTTGATCACAGAGCCTGCGAGCTCCCTTTTAGATTGATACTTTGACATTGTACTGTGACACACATTATTTTGAGCGATATATATATATATATATCATTTTTGGTGGCGGTTACATGATTTACAGTTGTTCTATATGATTATGCTATTGTTCTATATGATTATGCAGTTTTCTACATTATGTATGTACATGTTATGGATTATGATGTTTACATTTACTATGATGATATGTCTATATGATGATTGTTTATTCTACATGATGATGGATGCATAATATTTAAAAATATTTATAAATGCATTCTATGTGTATGAAAATGAGATGTAATGTTATGTTATTATCTATAATGCCATGTGGATGTATGTATAATATATATACTTTGTAAATGGTAAATGCCTATATGTCATGATTACCTAGATGCGATGGATATGGATACTTTTATTATTATTTTGAAATGCAGTATAGACATATGGTATACTATATATATGACATTGTCTACATGATGGTTGTAAAATATGCATATGCAGATTACCTAATTTTTTTGTGTGTCACAAGACTCCATCATTATGCAGGATAGAAGAAATGTTAGCGCGGATTATTCGAAATATTAGTATTGAAAAAAAAATGGTTATTAGAAGAATGCATAATCTTTAATATTTACCAAATACAAACTAAGCCTTGCATTAAATCATCATTGGGTGGGATATGACACAAATGGATAGTAGACACCATGATATGAGATAGACCAAGGCATACAAAGTCATCCACCTGCTAAAACAGACAATCGCAGACAAGGAGTGTCCAAACTCATACTAACTAAAAAATGGTTATTAGAAGAATGCATAATCTTTAATATTTACCAAATACAAACTAAGCCTTGCATTAAATCATCATTGGGTGGGATATGACACAAATGGATAGTAGACACCATGATATGAGATAGACCAAGGCATACAAAGTCATCCACCTGCTAAAACAGACAATCGCAGACAAGGAGTGTCCAAACTCATACTAAGGGAGAAATTTCCCTAGCCTTTTTGTCAAGACAAACCATAAACAACAATCAAATAAAAAGACAAAGTCATGAGACATCATTTCTCCTCTAAATCCTTCATGGGACATCCTTGATAAAGCTAGTAACTTGACTTGAAAACCAACTTAAAATACAATCGATAGACAACAGTCAAAGAAAAAGAGTCCTAAGACATCCTTGCTTCTCTAAATCCTTCATGGGCCATCCTCGAAAATTCTATTAACCGGATCCAAAGACAAATCCAAATAAAAAGATAAGACAAAACAAGCCATATAGTCAAAAAGCCAATAAAAATATTTTCCAAAATTTGATCTGTTGTTGTTTGTATGATAAGCTAATTGTTTGAGAAAACCTGATGGCAGGGATGACACATACCGTATAAGACGTTGAGTTTGGTTTCGATTTTGTGACCATCTGTGTAAGGCATGAAAAATCCTAGTTTCAGAAGGAAACATACCATATAAGAAGTTGAGCCTAATGTCGTTTATGCGACAAGCTGCATAAGGCTATGATAATTGTTAATGTTTGTTGTCAAGGACACATCTTGTATATGACATAAGTTTGATTGTTTTGGCAATTTGTTTGATTTGACTTGATGACATTGTTGACTTGTTTGTCTTATTGATGTGTGACTTGTCTTAATGTTTTGGCCATTGTGTGTGTGACGAAAGTGTATGACTTATGTTGATGTACCCTAAAGGACTGACCTAGTGCAGCCTCGGGGGCTCATCGATTGATGGCCTTGCCTACGTTATACATGCAAAGACCTTGTAGTTTGACTAGACTTTGATTGTCATGACTAACTGACAAATATGTAATGAACTTGATGATATATGACGTATGTGATTAGTGAATGTGATAAACCCTAATGGACTGACCTAGTGTGGCCTCGGGGGCTCATTGATTGATGTCCTTGCCTACGTTATACATGCAAAGACCTCATAGTTCAACACGACAAATGAATTTGACATGTATAAAGAATGAGTCATGATTTGATGTGTGTGATAGGTGACCAACCTAGAAAGATGGACCTAATGCCTCGGGGATGCATCAAGTGATGGCCTTGCCTACATCTAGTTGCAGAGGCAACGTAGTTTGACTATGTCTATGACTAACTTGACACAACTAACTCTGACTCTGTTTTTGGGATTTTTGACATGTTTTGATTTTTTAATTCTTTTTGAAGTTTTATGATGTTTTTGGATTTTTTCAAGAGATTTTCTGATGTTTTTGGATTTTTTCAGGACATTTTCTATTGTTTTTGGATTTTTTTAGGGCATTTTCATGACATTGGAACAGTAAGTGCAAGGTCTAGATGACTTAGGTCGAGGATTTTCCCCCAATCAGGTATAAGACTTATAGGATGGAGTGGGGAGAAAAAGTGGACTTGATGTCAATCATTCCAAGTTATGGATAGCACAACCATTTATTATGGATGATGGTAGATGAAGGAGCGAAGTCGATTAGACATGACACCTATTTGCCAAGTTTTCACCATGGTACTTATCCAAAGCGCCACTGAAGTGGTTTTCACTATTGGACAAATTATTTCTCTTTACTATTTTACTAATTTTTCAATTTTTATTTTTTTTGGTGTTACAAAGATGCCTGTTTTCCAGGTTTTCATCAAGGTAATGAGTTTTTTATTTTTTCTATTTTTTTCTATTTTTATGATTAAGACAAGACTCTTAGAAGCTATGCATAGAACCTCTTTAGATGAAGGCTGTTAATTGGTGATAAAATTGGTTTTCCTTTAGGGGTTGAGAGTTGATATGCTCCTGATCCAAAAGCTTTTCTAACAATGTAAGGCTCTAACCAATTCGGTTCAAACTTGCCTGGTTTTTCTCTGTCAGCTTGATTCTTTGGGTTCTCCATTAGGACCAAGTTACCAATGTCAAAATATCGATTCAAAAATTTCTTGTTATATTTGCGACGAAGACGATTTTGATATGCTTGAAGATGATCTAGTGCCTTTTGTCTTCGTTCATCTAGGAATTCTAACTCATGCAGTCTTGACACACAGTATTCTTCATCATCAATATGACCTTTCAAGGATACCCGTAGGGAAGGAATTTTGACCTTAATAGGTAAGATAGCTTAAAAACCGAATAGCAGGGAGTATGGAGTGGCACCAGTGGGAGTATGGATGCTTGTGCGGTAAGCCCATAAGGAAAGATTAAGCTGTAAATGCCAGTCATGACCAACGTCATTGATAATATTTTTGAGGATTCTGATGATTGTCTTATTAGATGTCTCTGCTTGGTCGTTACCTTGTGGATAATATGAAGTGGAAAAATGATGTTGGATATGGAATTCTTCACAGAGATGGTAGACTTCTTGGTTATTAAATGGGCATCCATTATCTTTGATGATGGATTGAGGAGCACCATACCAACAAATGATGTAATTTAGGATAAAATTGGAAATCTACATGCTGGTAATGTAAGTCATAGGGATAGCCTCAATCCACTTGGTGAAGTATTTGGTTGCGGTTATTATAAACTTATAGCGATTGGAAGATGGAGGATGTATCTTACCTACGAGATCAAGTCCCCATTGGGAAAAAGGCCATGGTGAAGTTATTGGTTGAAGCTCCTATGCTAGCATGTGTATCAAGTATCCTTGTATCTGGTACTGTCGACATTTCTTGTCGAAGACATATGAGTCCTTTTCCATGGTAGGCCAATAATAGCCTAGTCTCATAATATTCTAGGCTAAGGGTAGGACTGCTAGAATGGGATCCACATATACCCTCATGTACTGTACATAAGGTTGCTTGTGCTTCTTCAGCATCGAGACATCTCAACAAGGTATTATGTAAGGCACGTCTATAAAGGGTATCTCAGATGATGGTATATTTGGAAGACTTACAGATATATGTCCTACATTGGTTGTTTGAAAAGTCTAAGCGTAGGATTTGGGAATGGAGGTAGTCATATACGTCCTTGTACCATGGGGAAGTAGGACCAACAAGTGCACACACTATCACAGAATCTGGGACGTCATAGGCAGGGACCAAAAGTTTTTCGACCAAGAACTCAAATTTAGGCACGTTGCTAGGTATATCCAATAATGAACCAATGGTTGCCATATCATTTGCTACCCTATTTTGAATGTGGGGTATTTGTTGAAAGCTAATGTTATCAAAATATTGCTTAAAACTATCTACCATACACTTGTATGGGGCAAGCTTCTCATCTTTAGTTTCATACACGTCATTAACTTGTCGGACTACAAGGTGAGAGTCTCCATAAACATGTAAATGCTTAATCTTCCATTGCACTGCCATTTTTAGTCCTATTACAAGGGCCTCATATTCCGCTATGTTTTTTGTGCAAGGAAAAGAAATTCTGAATGACTTGGGAATAGTGTCGCCTTGTGGTGTAACAAACAATATACCTGCTCCTAAACCACGATTAGTATGGGACCTGTAGACACCGAAAATTGGTCTAGGCCTGCGAACATCACTTTCGACATAATTTTCTATTATCCATGGACATGATTAAATAATGTTAATTATTTAATTACCCTTTCTAACACATATTTCCTCTATTAATTAAATACCCCTTTTTAATTAATTCATTAATTCATAATGACCTTTATTCAACTTGATTAATAAAATAAATCATATTTGTTTAATTATGTCGCTAACTAATTAATTCCTCCTTCTCAATTAAATAGTTTATTATGTAATTACCCCCTTTATCATATTTCAACTATAATTAAATATTTATTATTTAATTATTCAATTCCACCTTTACAACAATTAAATTAAATAAATTACATTATTTATTGTAATTTATTTAATTAAATCTCTCATTTTTGAATGTTGAATTAAATTAACATTTAGTTCATATTTAATTACTTATGTCACATTCTTCTATCAATCAGTTGACTAATCATTCCCTCACCTTCTGACTCAAGATCTATTTTAAATCCGCTAGTTATCTCCGGGTTCAATATCTAATTGTCTCTACGAGAAGACTCTATGTCACAAATAGTCAGCTAACTAGTTCTAACTCACATGCATGATGTATTTATTAATTAAATATCTTTATTTAATTAATTAACTCATGTTTGCTTTCGAATGCATTATTCTTTGAGTTCTAACTTTGTCTTTGACATTCAAAGTCTATTTCTTCTATTTTCGAAGACTCTTAACTGAAGATTAAGATCTTGACCTCTTGTTCTTCCTATTTTCGAACAGTCTTGACACAAGATTAAGTTATCTTTCTAACTTAATCTTTATCCTGCAGTCTTTTCTGACTCATGTTCTAACTCACATTCTATCTGACACATAACTCACATCGCATGACATTTATCAATCTCACCCATCGATTTCTCTTTGAATCTGAGCCGATCGTTCGAAAACCGAAAATCTATAAAATGGCCTGTCATTATCATTGTTCCTCCTCCCAAAATCATACACTTTTGAGAAGAAACTTAATCTTTGATATTTTCCTTAGACATTCAACAAGGTTATGCTTGCATCAATAATAAAAATCTGAGGGCAAGAATACTGAAAAGGAAAAATCGAGAGGAGCAATCGAGATAATTCGAAGGAGTGGATGCATATTCAGTGAGATCTTTTCAATTATTTTTTTAGTTATTTCATGTTCATTTACTTGTTCTTTGTTGTTTTTGATTTAGATTATTTGTTAGATTAGAATTAATCATCTTAATCTATGCAACTATTAGCATTAATCTCACCACAAAAAATCTATGATCTTACATTTGGTGAACCTAACGTGAACACGCTTCAAATTCGCACATCTTTTCATCTTTTCATTCTTCTATTTTTTTTATTTTGCTGGTTATCGTACGACACACCACATTTTCTTAATGAAACGATGCATCTGTCATTCCGCACCACATCCGCGACATACTGAACCACATTCGATTGTCAACATTTCGCTTCGTGCCCGACTGTCAACACGAACCGCATCTGTTTATCAACTTCGAGCTGCATCTGCGGCTTGATATGCCGCATCTGACCAGTAAATATTTTTTACTTTATTATTAACTTTCGTACATCCACGTTTTCATTCTTCATTTTTGTGTGATTTCATTTTTCGCTAATGTTTGTTTATAGCTATGTTAAAATGGATTAACTTAGTTTTTTGCAGGACGAAGCATAGAAGACAAATAAAAAACCAAAAAACATACTTTTTTTGTAGGACGAAAATCGAAGACCAAAAAAGAACTACTGATCAATTTGCATGCAGGACCTAATGCCTTTGTTTTAGTTTTATTTCGCAAGCTTTCTATTTGGTAGTTAATTCATTATCATTTGGATTAAAAAGAATCAGTGTTTTCTTTGTCTGGTGCGAAAGCACATTTATGTCACCCTTTACGATTCGGTATATCGGAGTATCCTCTACCCTTGCACAGTCATGTGATCTTGGGTGTAAGAGAAACAGTTACTGACTCTAGAACTTGGACCTGTCTTGGTGGGAAAAAGTACTCACCCCAAGAAAACTCAAACCGGTAACATGCTTTATCCAACGAATTCCACCCAGTATATAAAAATGGATTTCTGGGAGAAACCCCAGAAATCACGCTCACTATACTGACGAGAAGGGCATAAATGGTCTCTCATCGAGCAAAATAGTTCCCCACGAAAGAAATCCCCTTACTAAATACCATGTTGTAGTTTTTCCAAAATCCTACCTATTTGCTGGTGCAGCAGGGTCGGCCCTATGAAGCCGTCTTACATTCTTACGGTTCATGTGTAGAGATGAGATGTATGCCATGGGAGTTTCATGGGTATAGTAGCTTGGCTACCCTATTTAAGTGAGTGTCATGGAGGGGATCCAGTGGGGTCAAGCTACTAGTCATCCGCAATGAATATGTGTAATTGGATTTATCCAAGTAAGAACTTAGCAAGTATTGTCCAAAAAGCCTAGGTTGTAAATTTTCTCTAGTTTTAACAGATCTATCATTTCAAAACTGAAAACACATTGATTTTTGTGCTTGTGTTTTTTGTATTCATCAAAAAACTTGATCAACAAATGGAGTTAGTCGAAACAACTTTCAAAAAACTACAACTGTCAAAAAGTGAGTCGCAAGTGTCATTTTTAACACCGCATTTGTCTTAGAGAGTTGCAATTGCTAGGGGAAACGCCGCATGTGTCTGTCAAAAAAGTCCACTTTTCACAGTATGGATATTATGAGCCGCAACTGTCAAATTGTGAGTCACATGTGTATATGCAAGCTGCATCTGTCATAGAAAAAGCCGCATGTGTGTCTGTCACAAAGTTAGGTTCACAGAGTCCATATTACGAGTCACATATGACCGGTGAGTTGCATCTGTCAAAATTCAAAACTGTCTATCAACATCTGAAACCAGGTTTTAGTCAAATCACCACATGGACGTTGTAAACCGCATTTGTCAAAAATAGAACCGTATTTGATAGGTAAACCGCATTTGACTATCAACAGAAAAACTTTGAAAACCGCAAACCGAGTCTGAAACATTAGTGTCATTTTTCGCTTCTATTTCTAAAGATCAACCTTGGACAGAAATTGGAAAAAAATTTCTCAAAACCTTGCATCATTAGGTGTCATATACGTCCTAGTCACAGTCATCCTAAGTTGCATGCATTTAGATACTTCCTAGGAAATTGCATACAGTCAAATAGAACAACTTTTCGTGTTATTGGATACGTTCATGTTCCGATTTGTCCTTATCATTGAACCTAGTCACTTTGGTCCTATTGGTGAATCTTTTCAACTCAACAGTCTAGTTTGGAAAATTCACTTTGTCAACTATCTTTTGTCCTACAATCAGGTTCCTTGGTCAAACACAAATCATTGCATGCATTTATTCCATAGGTGGTAGGTTACACCCATCTTAGAATCATTTACTGTCATAGTTTGCTCGAGATTTTGCATATTGTTCGTCCTACCATACGTCATTTTAGAAATCTTTAGCAACATCCTTATTTTTTTCAAAAAATCAAAAAAACATAGAGATAGCTCATATCAATTTTTAGGCATAGTCTGCATTACCCCAGTTTGAGCAACTTTTCATGGTCGAAACAAGGTCTCAAAAGAAACATAAAGCAATGTCGGACCCTAACGAATTTGTCAATTCTTTCAAAAATCAACCATCAGGGAGTGAGAGACCACACAAAGCTTTGCTTGAAAAACACGTCACTAGAGACACCCAGGGAAAATTTTTTTGTTGAAGAAATAGACGCCACTGTACAAGATCTAGAGTTTGCATCCTTTATGGATGAGTGTTTGGAAAATGATCCCCAATGATATCTAGCAAAGTTGCTAGTAGAAGGTGCCACACTACCACCAAGATTTGATATTCATACTTTGAAACCACGGTCTACTCAACCAACGCAAACTGCGATGTCAAGTGTTTCTATTCCCCAAATTACCGCAGAAATCCCAACTAGCATACATACTCAAACATCGTCAATTGTAAGAACAATCCCTTTCAACATAACACAGGGTTTACAATTTATTACGGGAGCAACTTCCTCCAACCCCTTTGGCACCAAAACTATTGGTAAGAGATCCAAAGTTGGCATGAGGATTCCTATACCACATCAAAACATTTAGACAAGAAATATTCCTATACCAAATCAAAACATTCAGACAGGAAATATTCCTATACCAAATTAGAACATTCAGACAGGAAATATTCCTATACCAAATCAGAACATTCTAATAGGATATATTCCCTTGCCAAATCATAACCTGTCACAGAACATGGCATATCAGAACACCTACATTGATCCAAACAATGCAAACAACATGTCCTTGACACAAGTAGATTTTCTCCAAAACCAAATTAAAATGCTTCAACAACATATGGACAACATGTCTATGTTAGGCAAACGAACTATCTCAGCACAAGATTTGTGTCCATGTCCTTTCGACAAAGTGCTTTACATGACACCCTTCCCCCATGGGTACATTATACCAAATTTTCCTAAGTATAATGGGAGGAAGAATCCTTTAGAACACATTAGAGAACTATCAACGACATGCATGGACATATCATATGACCCCACATACTTGATGAGACTATTTCCATGAACCCTTATAGGGATAGCATTGGAGTGGTTCTCGAAATTACCATATGGCATATGATCCTGGGGTGAATTAGCTGAAAATTTTGTCGAACACTTTGCCTTTAACATAGACAATGAAATAACCATAGCTACCTTGTGTCACACAACACAAGAAGATGACGAAACTTTCACCACTTTCTTCTAGAGATGGAGAAGTCTAGCTAGCAGATGTCAAGTTGAAATACCAAAAAAGCAAAAGGTCATGATATTCCTTGAAAACATCAATCCAAAATTGTGAAGTGACTTAAGGGTACACTGTTGTACTTCATTACTAGACTTGGTACAAAATGGCATCATCCTTGAAAAAGGCCTTATAGACAAAGGAGAAATTAAAGTACCAGGCAAAAATCCAATGGTTCAACATAAAAACTTTCCTAATGATAGAAATAAATTCTGGTCTAGAAACAAAAATGTTACAAATGACAGCATTGTTGATGCTAAAAACATACATATAGGACCAGTTATCACACTTAGAAGTTACAAAACTAGTCAAGACATGATGAATAGTCTAGATCAAACAACCAATTATGTCCAAAATTCACAACAACAATGAATAGAAAGGAGATTTCCTACACGTGAATTTACCCCTTTAGTGCAACTGATCGAGACAATTTTCAAAGAGTTGATTAAATATAATCTCATTAAACCTTTGGAACTAAGAGAGTATGATCCCAGATAGTTTAAACCTTCATGGTGGGATGATAACACCTATTGTGACTATCATCGAACAAAAGGACACAACCTACAACAATGTCACCAACTGAAGAATATTATACAAGACTTTATTGAAAATGAAACCATAGAGATCAATGGGAAGAAAAATACCAAGAACAATGATCATAAGGTCTTCACAGACCCATTACATGACCACATGAAAGGAAAGGCCTCCAGTTTGGGAACCAAGAATAATACATCAGCCAATTATACAAATACCAAGTATGACTATGGTAAAGGAACGATTATAAATCACCTTTGAGCTGCCAATGAACATGTCGATACCATCATCATTAAGAAGCATCCTAAATGTGTCGTAAACACACGCAGAACAAAGATAACTATTCCAGGTCCTTCTTCTGAGCCACCTATGTAGACTTCCAAGTTTAAGTACAACCTCCTTGATCAATTGAGTAAAACCCCCACACAAATATCCATTTTGGAACTATTGACTTTATCACCTGAGCATCAAGCCATTCTTGACAAAGCTTTACAAAACACGGCTGTTCCTATAGACTTAGATTTTAATCGTTTCAAAGAAATGGTGGGATATTTAACCAACTCACATCATGCCACATTTTCCCAACAATATTACTCAACCGAAAAGTCTGATCATAATGACCCATTACATCTTGAAGTCCTAGTCCATCAAACCAAAGTCAGACGAGTCTTGGTAGATGGAGGAGCAGGTTTGAACCTGTGTACCCTAAAATTGGTTAAGGCATTAGGGTTCTCAAAAGAACGCGTAGACACCTCTAAGAGTATTTTCATCAAGGCTTACAATGATGGGGAAAGATCATCCAAGGGAGTTGTCACACTTCCTATCAGAATTGGCCCATCAGTCATGAACACCAGCTTCCAAGTCTTAGATCTCACCCTTTCATATAACCTGTTGTTAGGTAGACCTTGGATACATGCAATGAAAGTCGTACCTTCCACGTATCACCAATGTCTTAAATTCTCGTATAATGGTACCGAGATCATGATTGATGGTGATCCGGATCCTTTTCAATACTATACAAGCCTAAAGGAAATTCCACAATGACAGGTACCCATTAATCAAGAAGCTTCATCATCCACTTTATCCCTATACATTGATCCATTACATCTCACCAAGTCCATTTCATTCAAAACACCATCATCCACTCCTAAGGTCGAGATCCAAGACAAGGGTTGTGGAGAGTATCACTTGAAGGCCTCCTATTGTGTTAGTCAGTTGATTCCACCTAAGGCATATGGCTTACCCATGGTAGATAGAAGACAATCAGTAGTCACATTTCGTGTTCCCCCTACAATGACATTGACCAAATGGGGAGAGTTAAGTGAAGAGGTTGTGGACCAAAGTGATATTACCTCCTAGTTGTATTAGGAAGACAATGAATACCCCTCGCTGTCTATTCAAATAGCTAAGGATCAATATGGAAAATACTTTAGGATAATGCAAAGCAAAGGCTATAACAGACATAATGGGTTAGGCCTACATCAAAATGGAAGGACGGAATCGATCATTGTATCACCATGACCGAAATACCTAGGGCTAGGGTTTCAACCACTTAGAATTGGGTTTCCTAGTAATTCGTCACCATTTCAAGAGGAAGTGAGTGCTTACGTAGACATCGAGATATCTCATGAACCACTTCCCCTAATTTACAATGAATCTCCCAACTCAAGCGATTGTGAATGGGATTCCCTTTCCTCTACCAGTACCATGAACCTAGATAATCTATTTGGAGAATTGGACCTCATGATAAAATCCTTACCAAAGTCATCTAGTCCCTATAATCAGAAGTCCTTGTCCAAAGAAGAATGGCTTAAGCACTATTATTGGGAAACCCTTGATCAAGCATCTTGGGCACCTAACGAACCATCTTCTGACGACCTAGCCATTGCAATAGTCCCACATCAGAGTTTACCTACCCCGAGGAGAAAGAACAAGAAGGAGTTAGTCCAAAAATTATGTGACCATGTCAACCATTCTATATTCACCTTGTCAGCTTCCACCTTCAATAACTCTGATGATGACATGCTCCTCATATATCCTAAACTTATCGACTAGGATCAATAAGGTACACCCATCTTAGATACATTCGAGAATGATGAAGCATTAGCTAAGTTCATGGGACTTCAAGAAGGCATACCTAGAGGGGATCATAAAGCTGGTTTTACCATAGACTTGGACAACAAAGCATATTTTGGGGAGTCTATTTACACCTCTAGTCACAAAAATGAGAATAAAAAGAAAAAAGACAATGAAAAGAAAAATGACGGGTCCCTAGGTGAAAACTGAAAGGCACCTTTGGATGAAGAAACAATCAAAATAAAGGATGTATCCAAGGGCGAAAAACTCTCAGAGGCACCCAAGGATAGAGGTTTAAATATTCTCCTTGTTGAACAAGAAAAGTCATCAATGCTAGTAGAAGAGTCTGTTGAAGTCAACATAGGTACAAAAGAGAATCCTCGGATGGTATATTTTGCAGCTTCTTTGACAGAGACAGAAAAACAAGAGTTTAAGGACTTCTTCACAAAGAGACATATAAAATTTGCATGGTCGTATGGTGACATGCCTAGGTTAGATCTAGACCTAATATTGCACCATCTACCACTACAGCTAGGTATTAAGCTAGTCAAACAAAAGTTAAGAAAAATGCATCCGCAGATTGCCTTATTGGTCAAAGCAGAACTTAAAAAACTCTTGGATTTAGGATTCATAAGAACCATAGACTATGCAGACTGGATTTCAAATCTTGTGCCAGTGACTAAACCAACTGGGGGCATTCGCATTTGCACAGACTTTAGAGACATCAACAAGGCATGTCCTAAGGATGACTTCCCTTTATCGAAAATAGACATGATATTAGATCTTATAGCAAGATACAAGATGCTATCCCTAACAGATGGTTTCTCTGGATATAACCAAATCAAAATCATAGCTAAAGACCAACACAAGACAACTTTCACATGTCCATGGGGCACATATTGTTGGAATGTTATGCCTTTTGGCCTTAAGAACGTAGGAGCTACCTATCAATGGGAAATGACTACTATTTTCCATGACTTTATACATAATCTCATGGAAGATTATGTAGATGACATTATAGCTAAATCAAAAAAAAGGGCAGATCATTTGAAGGTTCTAGACAAGATATTCCAGAGGCTAGAGAATTACAACGTCAGACTAAATCCGAAGAAACGTGTCTTTGGAGTGAAATTAGGGAAACTTCTAGGGTATATCATTTCTAGAAGAGGCATTGAAGTAGATCTAGAGAAGGTAAGAGCTATTGTAGAAATGCCTCCTCCAGTCAACATTGGTCAACTAAGAACACTACAAGGAAGATTACAGTCTATCAGGCATTCCATAGTACAACTGGCAGACAAAATACACCCATTTCAATATCTACTCGAGAAAGGAGTACCATTTGTGTGGACACCTAAATGTCAGGAAGCTTTCCAACAAATCAAGGATTATTTTCTCACTTCACCTGTCTTAATGCCACCTATAGATGGAAAACCATTGATACTATACATTTCAGCAACTCAGTCGGCATTAGGGGCTCTTCTTGCATAAAACGATGATCAAGGTCATGAAAGAGGAGTCTATTACATTAGTCGTACCTTGGTGGGATATGAATTAAATTACAGCAACATATAATGTGCCTATCTTGTGGTAGTCTTTGTTACCCAAAAAATTTTGCACTATATACTCAATCACCAAACAATGTTGGTTGCAAAGATATATCCCCTCAAATATCTCCTAAGTAAGGTAGCATTAATAGGCCGATTGGCTAAATGGGTTATGATACTTAGCAAGTATGGCATCCAATATGTAGAGAGGAAGGCTATAAAAGGACAGGTGATTGCAGATCAGTTAGTAGATGCACCTATGAAGGCAGACCATCCTTTAGTGGTGGATTTTCCTGATGAATTTATCTTCAACATTGACATTAGAAGTGAATGGAAATTATACTTTGACGGGTCACATATAAATCGTGGTTCAAGAGAAGGTATCCTATTTGTTACACCTCAGGGCGATACTATTCCTAAATCATTCAAGATTGCTTTCCCTTGCACCAACAACATAGCAGAGTATGAAGCCTTAGTGACATGACTAAGAATGGCAGCATAGTGGAAGATTAAGAGCCTACATGTTTTTGGCAATTCTCAACTAGTAATCCGGCAAGTAAATGATGATTATGAGACTAAGGATGAGAAGCTCACCCCCTATAAGCGCATGGCCGACAGTTTCAAATAGTACTTTGGGGACATTACCTTGCAAAAGATACCATTTATTCAGAATAGGGCTACAGATGCTATGGAAACCATGGGTTCCTTATTGGATATTTCGAGTAATGTGCCTAAGTTTGAGTTTTTGGTCAAATAGTTGTTGGTCCCTGCCTATGATGTCCCCGATACTGTGATGGTGTGTACAATTGTTGTTCTTACTTCCCCTTGGTAAAAAGACGTATTCAACTATCTAAATGACCAAACCTTACCTCTAGACTTGTTCAATAACCAACACAAAACTTTTATCCGTAAGTCAACTAAATACACCATCATCAGAGATACCCTGTATAGACATACCTTAGATAATGCCCTAATGAGATGTCTTGATACTGAAGAAGCACAAACAACTTTGCAAGCGGTGCACGAGGGTATATGCGGATCCCATTCAAGTGGTCCTACTTTAGCCCATAAGATTATGAGATTAGGTTATTATTGGCCTACGATGGAGAAAGACTCATATATCTTTGTAAAGAAATGTAGACAGTGTCAGATACATGGAGATTTGATAAGAGCACCAGCACAAGAGCTTCATCCGATTACATCACCATGGCCCTTTTCCCAATGGGGAATTGACCTCATAGGTAAGATACACCCCCCATCATCCAACGACCATAAATTCATCATAACCACCACCGAATACTTCACCAAATGGATTGAAGCTATTCCCATGACCTACATCACCGACACACAAATATCTAAGTTTATCTTAAACTATATCATTTTTCGGTATGGTGTACCCCAATCCATAATCATAGACAATGGCTGCCCATTCAAGAACCAAGAAGTATGCCATTTATGTGAATATTTCTGTATCAAACATCATTTTTCCACCCCGTATTACCCACAAGGTAATGGCCAAGCCGAGGCATCTTATAAAACCATTGTTAGAATCCTGAAAAAGACTGTTAATGATGATGGTCATGACTGGCACCTACAACTTAATCCTCCCTTATGGGCTTACCACACAAGCATCCATACTCCCACTGGTGCCACTCCATACTCCCTAGTATTCGGATCCGAAACTATCTTACCTATTGAGGTTGAAATACCTTCCCTCAAGGTATCCTTGAAGGGTCACATTGACGATGAAGAATACCATGTATCTAGGTTACAAGAGCTAGAATTACTGGATGAATGAAGATAGAAAGCACTAGACCATTTGCAAGCATATCAAAATCGTCTTCGTCGTAGCTATAATAGGAAAGTTCTAAATAGACACTTTGACATTGGTGACCTGGTTTTAATGGAGAATTCTAAGAATCAAGTTGAACGAGAAAAGCCAGGTAAGTTTGAACCTAACTGGTTGGGGCCCTATATAGTCACAAAAGCTTTTGGATCAGGAGGGTACCAACTCTCTACTCCTGAAGGAGAGCCACTTTTGTCACCTATCAACAACCTTCATCTGAAGAGGTTCTATGCGTAGCTTCTGAGAATCTATGTCTTAATCTAGAAAATACAAAAAAAATGGAAAAAAAGAATGGTTACCTTGATGAAAACCTGGCAAACCGACATCTTTGTAATACCAAAAAAATTGAGAAAATCAAAATAGTCAAGAGAAATAATCCGTCCAATAGTGAAAACTGCTTCAGTGGTGCTATGGATAAGTACCATGGTGAAAACTTGGAAAACAGGTGCTATGTGTAGTCAAGCTCACTCTTTCGTCTACCATCATTCCAATTAGACTTTTTCATCATCCATCATAATAAATGGTTGTCTTATCCATTGCTTGGAATGATTGACATCAAAGTCCATTTTGTCACACTCCCATCTCCATCTCACAAGTCTTATTCCCAACTGGGGGTAAATCCTTGTTCTGTACCCTGAGGACCTTGTACATAGCATTACCTTATCGAAAATGTCCTGAGAAATCCCAAAAACATTAGAAACTTCAAAAATCCAAAAAAAATGTCAGAAAATACCAAAAACAGAGTCAGGTCAGTCATGTTAAGTCAATCATAGACATAGTCAAACTGCGTTGCCTCTGCGACTGGGATGTAGGCAAGGCCATCAATTGATGTGCCCTCGAGGCATTGGGTTTGTCTGTCTAGGTTTTTCATGTATCACACATCAAAATCATGACTCTCTGTATATTCACAGTCATTGGTCATGTCGAACTACGAGGTCTTTGTGTGTACAACGTAGGCAAGGCTAATCAATTGATGAGCTCCCGAGACCGCACTAGGTCAGTCCAATTGGGTTTATTTCATTCACTATCACACATGTCACATTCCATCATCTTAAGTACATATCTTCAGTCAGTTATGTCAGTTAGAGTTGTGTCGAACTACGAGGTCTCTGAGTGTACTATGTAGGCAAGGATAATCAATCGATGAGCCCCCGAGGCCGCATTATGTTAGTCCTTTAGGGTATCATCTCATGTCATACACTGTTTTCACACACTTTTGATCAGTCAAGGAATCAAAACAAGTAATACATCAACAAGGCAAAACATCTCAAAGTTATCATGTCAATATCAAACACATTGTCAAAATGGTCAACTTATTTCTTAAGCAAGATATGTCTTTCTTGTCAACAAACACTGTCAAATTGTCATAGCCTCATGTTGTTTGTCACATCAACATCATCAGGCTCCAATGTCTTATATGGCATGTGTCTTTTCTAAAACCAGGCTTTGTCATGCCTTATACAGAAGTCACCAGGTCGAAACCAGACTCAACGTCTTATGCGGTATGTGTCATCCCCCAAATTACGCTATGTCAAACATCAAACAATCAAACAATCCTACAAGATCAAGTTTTGGCGAATACTTTTATTTGGCTTTATGACTTTATATCTTATTTTGTCTTATCTTTTTATCGATTTGTGAATAAGTCCAGTTACTAGCTTTCTCAAGGATGTCTCAGGACTCTTTTTCTTTGGATGTTGTCTGTCAACTGTGTTTTTAACTTTGGATTTTGAGTCATGTTACTAGTTTCCTCAATTATTTCCTATCAAGGATTTAGAGGAGAAATGATGTCTCATGACCCATCTTTTATTTGTTTGCTATCTGTGGTTTGTTAAGACAAAATGACTAGGGCAACTTTGTCCTTAGTATGAGCTAAGACACTCCTTGTCTGCGACTGTCTATTTTTCGCAAATGGATGAATTTGTACACTATGGTCTATCTCATATCATGGTGTGTATTATCCATTTGTGTCATGTCCCACCCAATGATGATAACAAGCAAGTATAGCATTTATGGAAAAATATCGAAGATCATATATTTTTCAGTCAATCAACCTCAGTTAATTTTTACTAACATTCTGAATTCATTTGTGCTAACATTTCTCTTTTCCAAAATAATGATAAAGTCCTATGACACAACAAAAACATTAGATAATCTGCATTTGCATACGTTCTATAAACATTTCATATAGTTACATTGCATTTCAAACATATAAGAACATATTTACGAAATCATGACATAATAGGCATTTCATCATCATAAGATACATAATGTAAACATTGCATGTACATATCACCATCACATATAAATAAGCATCATATAGAAAATTACATCAATTCTCAAATAGAATCATCATAAACATCATAAAATGCATAACTCATCACATGTAGAAACATTAATTCATAACACATGTACATAAATCATCTAGGAAACATAATCATATAGAAATAATGCATCATCTATAAAATAGAACTGCATATCATATAGGAGCCGCCAAAAATCATATATATATCACTCAAAATAATGTGCCACGGTACAATGTCCGAGTGTATCCATAAATAAAAC
The DNA here is from genome assembly GCA_007115665.2 of Sequoiadendron giganteum. Lineage (NCBI taxonomy): Eukaryota > Viridiplantae > Streptophyta > Pinopsida > Cupressales > Cupressaceae > Sequoiadendron > Sequoiadendron giganteum. The sequence goes on along the minus strand of CM021100.1, from coordinate 781,921,280 downwards.
GAGCTTGCAGGCTCTCTAATCAAAATACAATTTCTACATATATAACAGTATCAACGTGTCCCACTCCCACTACTGTCATGTGGTGAAGGTGGTGGAAACTGCCTTAGAGGTACTCTCTATGAGGTGGAAGGCCTGTCATACGGACCTGTCCTCAGTGGCCCTACCACACCCTCTATACTTTGTGTGCTCATTTGACTCTTGCCCTATGATCTTTGGCTGCAAACCTCTGAAAAGCTAGGAGCTCGTCTCTTTGCTGGCACCACTGCCTCATATAGATCCCTGTAATATGATGCTCTCTCAACTAATCTAACTAGGTCACGAGAAAAACCATCAGATGAAGTGCCACTACATAGACGTCGGACTATGAACTGCTTCTCTATCTCCTATCTACGAGCTATGGCCTGATCTCTCTCCATGAGAGCACTATCTCTCTCCATACGAGCACTGTCTCTCTCTGTATGAGCACTGTCTCTATCTATCCATAGGGCATCCAACTCTACTGTGACCAGTCTCAACCTCTCCTCCAAAGCCTCCCTATCATTGTCCCTAGGAGCCTCCTCATCCCGTCTCCCCTCCATAATCTAATCTCAGAGCTCTCTATCCTACTCCTCCATAGGTGCCTCCTCCTCAACATCATCCTCCCCATACCCTGCCAGAATATCTAGAGGATCTATATCCATATCCATATCCTCATCCTCTGCGACATCCTCTCCCCCAATATCCACATCAATTGCCTCCTTGGCAACATCCTCATCTCCGACCTGTACATCAACTCCACCTCCAATGTCCAACATCAGTACATCCTCTACCACTGCCTCTTAGATAGGTGAAAGTCCACCTACCCGACCCCCTCTCCACCCTCTCCATCCTTGTCTACCACCTCTGCCACCACCCTCTCCTTTTCCATCATCCCCACCACCCCTCCCTCCAACTCTGCCACCTTTACCTCTCCGCCATCCTCTCGGCCTTGTACCTCGTCTCTCCACTGGTGCCAACTAGTCTGGATCTGTGTAAGGAACAGGATGATGTTCTGCACACCATACATCATACGCAGCTATAGTCCTTGGATCTACTACCTCATCTCTCCATCCCCACTGGCTATAAGGCCTATATCTCTGCCTCTACAGTAGCTACTAGAATCATGGGCCCCTAGTGTGGAACCTCTCTGGACGATCAAGAAAAATTTGCTCTACCTCGAGGCTCATCCTGAACCTCTCTGAATTGTCTCAAAACTCGCTCTGGCAAGTGTCTCTCTACAATGTGCACGCTCCAAACATTCCTCCCAATCAAGTACTGTGTTTGTCTGCAATATGAAAAATGTCTATCCTCATCAGACCACTGCTCACAGTCCATGTATGGTCTCCAAGTGACTTGATCTTAGATATCGAGTGCATGTCTCCAATATCCAGTATCTCCCACATGGCTCTGAGTGATGTTTCCTGTGTACTGAAAAACATATAGAGATCTATCCCATTGCTCTATAGTAATCGGAGGACGAAAAAATAGCTATCCTCTCCCGTGCCCAAACCATTAGAAGAGTGGTCCCACAACTCATCGACTGTGCGTCTCTGTACGTAATATCATGTAAATGGAAATATAGCATCCCTAATAGACATGAACCCCAGGCATACACAGTCTCTCTCTCTAACATACCCACCAACATCTCTCCCCATCCAATAGGAAAACCATGACCCCGTCGATCTGGTAATACTATCCCACCTATTAGTGTACATAGTATATAGTCAATCCTCTCATATCTATCTGCCAACACCAGCCATCTGATCTCATAATGCTCAATGCTGAGCCTACTAATATCATCAACCTGATAAAATATAGCTAGCTCACTCAATCCACGTTGGGTATTGTACATCACCCGATCTCCTCTGATTGGAAGTCTAAGTATCCTGTACACATCCTCCAATGTGACAGTCACCTCCCTAGTCGGCATATCAAATGATGATGTCTCAGAGTGCCATCGCTTGCACAACGCGGTGAGCATCCCTTTGTTTGCTCGAATAGTGGGCATCGAAAGACAATGATGAAGACCAAGTCTCCACAAAAGCTGTATCTCTACACTACTTAGACAATCTCTCAGATCGAAGGTGTTCGGACGTGTCTCCTACATGTAAATAGGGTCTAATATAACCTGCATTTCAACCATGATGTCAAAATTTTCAAAAGTTTTTCCTTAGAATTTTTTCCAAAACTTTTCCAGCCACATGCGGCTCACTTTACCAGATGCAGTGCATTCATAAAAATGTGTTGCAAGACAAAGTATTTGTTTCACATACTCCATATGCATTGCACATCACCAATCCAATTTCTACCTACTACAAATGCGATGCAAAAAAGAAAATGCGGTGCATTTCCTATAACCTTTCTATCTGAAAAATATGTGTTTCACTAATGCAAATGTGGTTAACTAACCTACATGCATACATCCTAAATACAAATGTGGTCCATACATACATATGTGGGGCATTTTCTTATAAATGCGTTTAATGCCTAAAATGCCTATCCTAGCCTAGGCATGTTTTAGCATATGCGTCGTTCCGCAGGGAAATGCGGTGCATACGACGACATATGCGTGGATCCCAAAAGACCGCATATGATTATTAAGTTTTTGAGGCCTAAAACGACATGCAAAAATAACTTTCAAGAGTTCATTTTTGAGTATATACCGGTGGTCTTGCATCGGCTAGCCATCTGAAGGTCTGGATCTAATATCCTCAATGCACAACATATGGAATGGGAGTCATCTTTGTCCCATAGTTAGCGAAAAATCTTAGTTCTTGAACTCCTCCGGATGCAAATGAATTGGTTTTCAACCTAATTCTTATTTATAGCCAGGGTTTGGGTGGCATTTCTTCTGACCTAGTCTATTGGCCGCTTAACCTTCCAACTTCTAATGACCCGTACACGTTCGTAACATCTCCAAATTCAATTCTATCAACTCCATAGCAATTCTGACCATAAAATTGACTTATCGGGAATATTTCTTGATTTTTTTGAAACTTTTCAAAAATTTGTCAATTTTCGTGAGGGGGCATACCCTAACCTGTTTCATGCTGAGGCATGATCGGGGCATATTTTCTTTGACACAACGTCGTAACAACATTGTATCAAAGAGGGGCAAACTGTAGACACCAAAAATTGGTCTAGGCCTGCGAACATCACTTTCGACATAATTTTCTATTATCCATGGTCATGATTAAATAATGTTAATTATTTAATTACCCTTTCTAACACATATTTCCTCTATTAATTAAATACCCCTTTTAATTAATTCATTAATTCATAATGACCTTTATTCAACTTGATTAATTAAATAAATCATATTTGTTTAATTATGTCGCTAACTAATTAATTCCTCCTTCTCAATTAAATAATTTATTATGTAATTACCCCCTTTATCATATTTCAACTATAATTAAATATTTATTATTTAATTATTCAATTCCACCTTTACAACAGTTAAATTAAATAAATTACATTATTTATTTAATTAAATCTCTCATTTTCGAATGTTGAATTAAATTAACATTTAATTCATATTTAATTATTTATGTCACATTCTTCTATCAATCAGTTGACTAATCATTCACTCACCTTCTAACTCAAGATCTATTTTAAATCCGCCAGTTATCTCCGGGTTCGATATCTGATTGTCTCTGCGAGAAGACTCTCTGTCACAACTAGTTAGTTAACTAGTTCTAACTCACATGCATGGTGTATTTATTAATTAAATATATTTATTTAATTAATTAACTCATGTTTGCATTTGAATGCATTATTCTTTGAGTTCTAACTTTGTCTTTGACATTCAAATTCTATTTCTTCTATTTTCGAAGACTCTTAACTGAAGATTAAGATCTTGAACTCTTGTTCTTCCTATTTTCAAGCAGTCTTGACACAAGATTAAGTTATCATTCTAACTTAATCTTTTCTGACTCATTTTCTAACTCATGTTCTATCTGACACATAACTCACATCACATGACATTCATGAATCACATCCATCAATCTCTCTTTGAATCTGAGTCGATCGTTCGAAAACCCAAAATCTATAAAATGGCCTGTCATTATCATTATTCCTCCTCCCGAAATCATACACTTTTGAGAAGAAACTTCATCTTTGATATTTTGCTTAGACATTCAACAAGGTTATGCTTGCATCAATACTAAAAATCTAAGGGCAAGAATACTGAAAAGGCAAAATGGAGAGGAGCAATAGAGATAATTTGAAGGAGTGGACACATATTCGGTGAGATCTTTTCAATTATTTGTTTATTTATTTCATGTTCATTTACTCATTATTTGTTTTTTTTTTATTTAGATTATTTGTTAGATTAGAATTAATCATCTTAATCTGTGCAGTTATTAGCATTAGTCTCACCACGGAAAATCTATGATCTTACAGGACCCATCAAAGTATAACTTCCATGTGGTTCTTTTGTCAATGGTGAAGATGAACTCATCAGGAAAATTCACAACTAGAGGATGCTCGGCCTTGATTGGTACATATACCAGTTGATCAGCAATGAATTTCCCTTTTATAGCTTTTCTTTCCACATACTGGATGTCATATTCACTAAGTATCATTACCCATTTATCCAATCGACCTATTAGTGTTGCTTTACTTAGGAGATATTTCAATGGATCTATCTTTGTGACCAGCATGGTTTGGTGGTTTAGCATGTAGTGCCTAAGTTTTTGAGTAGCAAAAACTATTGCAAGACAAGAACGCTCTATGTGACTGTAGTTTATCTCATATCCCACCAAAGTACGATTGATATAGTACACTACTCTTTCATGAACTTCATCATCATTTTGTGCAAGTAAGGATCCTAGTGTTGATTGTGTTGCTGAAATATAGAGTATCAAAGGGTAGGTATTTGTAGGTGGCATTAACACAAGTGGTGTAAGCAGGTAATCCTTGATCTTCTAAAAAGCTTCTTGGCATTTGACTGTCCATACAAATGGTACCCCCTTTTTGAGTAAGTGTTGGAATGGATGTATTTTGTCTACTAACTGTACTATGAAGCACCCGATAGATTGTAGTCTCCCTTGTAATGTTCTTAGCTGACTGATGTTGGTTGGTGGAGGCATGTCCATTATAGCCTTTACTTTTGTTGGATCTACTTCAATGCCTCATCTAGAAATGATGTATCCTAGAAGTTTTCCTAATTGAATGCCAAAGACACATTTTTTTGGATTTAGCCTTACTTGGTAGGCTTCTAGTCTTTGAAATATCTTATCTAGGACTTGCAAGTGATCAAATCTTGTCAATGATTTGGCTATCAGATCATCCACATAGTCTTCCATAAGAGTATGCACAAGGTCATGGAATATAGTTGGTATGTAGCTCTAGCATTTTTGAGCCCAAAAGGCATGACATTTTAGAAATATGTTCTCCATGGACATACAAAAATTGTCTTGTGTTTTTCCTCAGCTATGATTTTGATTTGATTTATCCAAAGAAACCATCCATGAGGGATAGCATCTCATATCCTACTGTAAGTTCCACTATCATGTCAATTTTTGGCAAAGGGAAGTCATCCTTAGGACATGCCTTGTTTATATCTCTAAAGTCTGTACAATTGCGGATGCCCCTAGATGGTTTAGTAACTAGCACAAGATTAGAAATCCATTCTACATAGTCTATTGATCTGATGAAACTGACATCCAATAGTTTCTTAAGTTCAACTTTGACCAGTAGAGTGATTTGTGGATGCATTTTCCTTAACTTCTGCTTGATGGGCTTGACACCTGGTTGTAATGGTAGATGATGTAATATGAGGTTAGGATCTAGACCAGGCATGTCGGTATATGACCATGCAAAGTTTATCTATCTTTTTGTAAAGAAGTCATGAAACTCTGGTTGCTCTGTCTTTGTCAAAGATGTTGCAAAGTAAATTACTCGAGGATTTTCTTCAGTGTTTATGTTGATCTCGACAGATTCTTCAACTAACATTGGTGACTTTTCTTGAGCAACTAGGAGAATGTTCAAACCTCCATCCTTGGGTGCCTCAAAGAGGTTTTCTCCCTCAGATGCATCCTTTATTTTTACTATTTCATCGTCCAAAGGTGCCTTTCATTTTTCACCTAGGGACTTGTCATTTTCATTGTTTTCATTGTTTTTCTTTTTGTTTTCACTTATGCGACTAGAGGTGTAAACAAACTCCCCAAAATATGCCATGGTATCCAAGTCTATGGTAAACCCAACTTTATGATCACCTCTAGGTATGCCTTCTCGCAATCCCATGAACTCAAATATTGCTTCGTCATTCTCAAATATGTCTAAGATGGGTGTACCTTACTAATCCCAATAAATAAGTTGGGGATATACGAGGGGCATGTCATCATCAGAGTTATGAAACAAGGAGGCTGACAAGGTAAGGATAGATTGGTTGAAATGGTCACAAAATTTTTGGACTAACTCCTTTTTGTTCTTTTTCCTAGGGATAGGTAGACTCTGAGGTGGTACTATTATAAGGGCTAGGTTGTTAGAAGATGATTCGTCAGGTGCCCAAGAGGCGGGATCAAGGGTTTCCCAATAATAAAGCTTAATCTATTCTTCTTTTGAAAAGGACTTTTGAGGATGGGACTCAGTTGATTTTGGCGAGGTATTTAGCATTTGGTCAATTTCCCCAAATAACTTATCTAGGTCCATTATGCTAGTGGAGGAAAGGGAACCCCATTCATATTCATTTGATTTAGGGGAGTCATAGTAGAATGGGTCGAATGGTTCATGAGATATCTCAATGTTTTTAGAAGCACTTACTTCCTCTTGTGATGGTACCACAATACTAGGAATGCCAATCCTAATCGGTTGAAACCCTAACCCTAGGCCTTTTGGTCATTATGAGACAATGATTGGTTTAGTCCTTCCATTTTGATGTAGCCCTAACCCACTATGCCCATCATATCCTTTCTTTTGCATTATCATGAAGCCTTTTCCATATTGATCTTTAGATATTTGGACTGATGGTGGAGGGTTTTCATTGTCTTCATTATATAACCAGGAGGTGACATGTTCTTGGTCCATAGCTTCTTTACTTAATTCTCCCCATTTTGTGAATGCCATCATAGGAGGAACATGTATCATGATAATTGACTTTTCCTATCTATTGTGGGTAAACTGTATGAGTTAGGAGGAACTAGCTAGCTGACACAATATGATGCTTTCATGTGATATTCTCTACAACCCTTATCTTGGATCTCAACCTTAGGAGTGGATGATGGTGGTTGTGATGCAATGGACTTGGTAAGATTTGATGGATCAACATACAGGGATAAGGTGAAGGATGAAGCCTCTTGATTGACTGGCACCTGTCGTTGTGGTATTTCATGAAGGTTTGTGCAATATTGGAAAGGATTTGGATCACCATCAATTGTGATCTTTGTGCCATTATACGAGAATTTAAGACATTGATGGTAAGTGGAAGGTACAAATTTCATAGCATGTATCCAATGTCTTCCCAGTAAAATATTATAGGGAAGGGTGAGATCCAAGACTTGGAAACTAATGTCCATAACTACAGGGCCAATTCTGATAAGGAGTGTTACAACTACTTTAGATGATATTTCCTCATCATCATATGCCTTAATGAATATAATCTTAGTGGTGTCTACACATGCTTCTGAGAAACCTAATTCCTTAACCAATTTCAAGGTACAAAGATTTAACCCTGCTCCTACATCTACCAAGACTCATCTAACTTGGTTTGATGGACAAGAACTTCAGGGTGTAGTGGGTCATTATGGTTTGTCTTCTTGGATGAATAATCCTATTGAGAGAAGGTAGCATGATGAGAATTGGTTAAATATCCTACCATTTCTTTGAAATGATTGGCATCCAAGTTGGTGGGTGATGCAGAGCAAAGAGGATTCACAACTCAACATTCCATTCACTTTAAAACTTTCATAAAATTATTCATCTCAAAGAATACCCTCTAGCACTTAGGTTTCAACAAACTTCCACAAACTATGGTGAATTAGGCACTTTTCTATCAAAAGGCTAGTAGCCTTACCCGGTAGGACAGTCAATATAAAAACCACATGGATTATTTTCAAGGCACCAAACCTATGAATTCAGACATCCACAATGGACCCCTACAAAGTTCCAAAACCTTTCCTCTTGACTGTTAAGGCATCACTCACAATGGCCCTTTCTACCACTACTCCAAGAGGCCTAATTCATAGACCTACACCTGGGTCTTGACTATGTAGGCTCTCCCCTTTAGCCCAAAGCCAAAAAATGAGCTCCTACAGGTTTTTCACACCTATTACCATCATTCCTAAGTGCCTTTCAAACAGATTCTTCAAAATAAAGCAAAAACTCACTTTTTTGCTTGTCACATGGGCTTGCCACATAAAGATGTCAAGCCAAAACATTGCACAATTTTCCTCCAAAGTCCTTGCTACTCTCCAAGACCTCTGATACATAACATTTCACCCTCATACCTTCCATCCCACCAAGATTTTGCAATGCTACAGTGTGGGAATGGAAGATGCATCCATTTCTTCCACTATACACCGGCAAATCCATCTTCACTTCAAAGGACTCTCCTCTAGATGCTTGCAATGCTTTAAGGATTCTTCTCTCATGAGGGGGTATCTCTTCCCCCTGAGGGTTCTCTTCACCTTCTTCACCCTCTGGCTCTTCTTCACAGGAACTCTCTTCCTCTACTTTGCTGCTCTTGTTTCCTTCTTATCTTCTCTTCAACCTTATGTGCAATTTGTATGCAATCCTCCATGGTCTTGGGGACAACCAAACTGATCTCATCTTGTATGTTTATCCTTAGGCCATTGATATACCTGGCCACTCTTTTATTCTCACTCTCCACATGATCACATCTCATGCTCAACTTGAAGAATTGTTCAGTGTAGGATGAAACATCCATGTCTTTTTGCTTCAGATTCTACCTCTTTTTGAACTCCTACACCTCATAATCAGTAGGAAGGAATTGTGTCTTCAACCTATGCACCATCCTATCCCATGAGTTGATCATGGACTTACCCATCTTCACCCTTTTTCCTTGGATGAAATTCCACCATGTCAAGGCGGATCCCTTCAACTTTGTTTTGGCAAACTTTACAATTTTTACAATATGGAACAACTTTAAACATTATTTGACAAATGACTTCGTAAGACTCAAACACCTATAAAATGGTTTGATAAACCTTATTATAGGACCCAATACATAAAATAGATAAATTATTTACAAATGGCTTCATGGAGGCTTGAAAGCAACTTGGTTCTCATGCACCAATGGGGATAGTTGTGCTTTGTAAGGCTTTGTCTAGAATGGATTGATGATCAGGTAATAGGGTCAACAGTTCCAAGATGGATATTTTTACTGGGGTCTTCGCCAACTGGTCAAGAAAATTATACTTAGGCTTGGAAGACTATGGTGGTGGCTCTGATGAAGGACCTGGAAAGGTTATCTTCGTTCTGCATGTATTGACAACACATTCAGGATGCTTCTTTATGGTAATGGTATGGATATTTTCATTAGCAGCTCAAATGTGATTTATGATCGTACCTTTTATGTAGTCATACTTGGTATTTTCATAGTTAGCCGAGGCATTAGTCTTAGTTCCCGAACTGGGGGCCTTTCCTTTCTCATGATCATGTAATGGATCTGTGAAGACCTTGTGATCACTATTTTTGTGTATTGACTCTCCCATGGTGAAATTTTCATCTATACCATTGAACTGTAAGATTGTGAGAGGGCTTCAGAGGTCCGACCTCTTGCACTAGCAAGTAAAGGTTTTTAGTTTAACCTAAAACAAGTTGGCGAATTAGTATGGGCACCCATTCAAAAGGCCACATGAGAGGCAATATCATCCCAATCTATAGAGGTTATGCTCTACAAGTTTTGACGCACCACTAGGGTACTGGAGGAGTCAATAGCTGGTCCATAGGAGCTCCTGTTATGCCGAGTTTCCTCAACATTAAAATTTCTATACCGGTTGGGAGTAGCTTGGCGAAAAATCTCATCACCGATTTGAGTTGCCTTGGTTACTCTTAACCACCAAAGTAGGCCCAAATTCTAGAGTTAGTAACAATTTCTCTTATACCCAAGATCACAGAAATGTGCAAGGGGAGATGATACTTCTATTACCAAATTGAAATCTAATCTAACATAGATAAGGGCAGAAGACAATGGTTCATTTTAAAGCCTAGATGACAATTTATCTATCTACTCAAGAAATTTGTTCCTTTTTATTAAATTTTTAACTTCAAATCTAATCCTACAAACAAATAGTTAGTAGTTTATTCTTTTGTCTTCGTCAAAGGTTCTGCAAAACATGGATTAGTAGTTTGTGTTTTTCTGTCTTCGTCAATCGTCCTGTAGAAAGGCTTTTAAATGCTTGTATTCTACGAATCGACCTGCAAACACTATATTAACTCCCCTAAAACACACTGAAATATGAAATTAGTTAAACAAAAAAAAGCTAAAATTTAAAATGAAAGTACGAACTTCAAAAAAAATTTACTAGTTAGATGTGTCACAAGTTTACTAGTCAGATGCGTCACATAAGAAAGAAGATGTGTTGTAGAACAAAAAATGTGTTGCAGAATATCATATGCGTCTCAAAAAATTAGTTGCGATGATTCGTACTGCACATGCGTCACTCTATACCTGTACCTACAAAAAAAAAAAGACTACGAATTTGAAGACGATGTCTTCACATCAGGTTCACCAAATCTAACACTAAGATAAAACTACAAACAAGATTGTTAAATCTAATAAAAGCAATAACACTAATCTACGTTAAAAAACAAAGAACAAAGAAACATAAATACATGAACAATCTCATCGAATATCTTTATATTTCCTTGAATGACCTCGATTGCACTTCTCCATTTTGTCGTCGTAATATAGTTTCCCTCAGATTTATTAAGTATGCAATTATGACGTATTGACTATTGACTTAACAAAATATCGAAGATTAAATAAAGCTTCCTAAAGTATATTAGATTTTGGGAGAAGGAATAATGACAAATGTTAGATCAATTTATTAAAAAATGGTTTTTGAACGATCGAATTAGATTCAAAAGAGAGATTGATGATCGAGATTGATGAATTCCATGCAATAGAGTTATGTTCAGTTAATAACGTGAGTGAGAAAGTCTGCATGACAGAGATTAAATTAAATAATAATTTAATCTGGTGTTGAGACTATTCAAAATTTGGAAGAATAAGTATTGCATGTGAAAGATAAAGATTAAACATTGTGTTCAAATGGACAAATGAATTATTTAATTAAATAAAGTTATTTAATTAATAACAGTTTGCACGCAAAAGAATAAGACTGACTAATTAAAGTAGAAGGTCTGTTTGTCAAGAATAACTCAGGAGATAACTGACTAATGAATAACTAGATAACTAAGTGATTATCTAATCATAGAGGAATATTTGAGGAATAATTATTTTTATGAATTAAATAAAATTATTTAATTCAACATTCAAAATTTGAAGATTTAATTAAATAAATAAAGATTTATTTAATTAACTGTCGAAAAGGTTATTGAATAATTAAACAATTCAAAATGAATATTTAATTATAGTCATGAATGTGATAAAGGATAAATTAAATAATAATTTATTTAATTTAGAAAGGGGATTAATTAATTAGTGATGTAATTAAATAAATAACATTTATTTAATTAATCAGGATTTAAATAAAGGTGATAATGAATTAATCAAATAATTAAGATTATTTAATTAATACAGGATAGGTGACTTTAGAAAATAATTAAATAATTAACATTATTTAATCATGACCATGAACATTAGAAAGTATGTCAAAAATGGTGTCGCAGGCCTAGACCAATTTTCAGTGTCTACATCACACATTGGAGGACCTATGTAAAAAAAAAAAGTGTGTATACTCATATGAAAAGCTATCCCTACTCACACCGTGCCTACTCACACAAATCCTTGGCTAGGACAATCTTAGGTGTATCTTGTACCCTAAGTTGGACACTTCCATGTTCCCCTCTCTAATGCCCATAACCCATCAAACCACCTCTTCTTCCTTGAGTGATCTCCATACCCCTCTCCAAGTATCACATAAATTATTTGCATGCGACTTAAGGGGTGGTTTCTAAACCATAACACCCTTTCAAAAAGATTGCCTTTAATTAATATTTATTAAACATTACAATTCCTCCCTTTTAAAAGAGTTTTTATAAATATTCTTTACAATCTTAGTTTTAACCAAAGGATCATATTATACTTTATTTATTCTATCTCCCATTAATTATTTCATAACTTTCTTTTCACTTTGGGGAAAAAATTCTATAACATAAATCCCCCCTATAATTTAATTGTTGTCCTCAATATCTTAAGTTGAATCTACATCATAACTCACTAGAAATAACTAGCTAAATAAGTGTGGATGTAACACTATAAATGTTATAATAAATATATTTCATTGTATTTTCTTCTATATTTTTATTTCACAAATTCTAGATTAATTCCAATAATTCTTTCTAGTTTATCTTTATTCAAAATTAGATCAAATAAAAATTCTTTCCTAATGAATAACACAATTAGAACTATAGATGCACTTTTGCATGAAACACATCATAATTTTACAAGGAGCTAATGCAATTTTATATACTAAATATTCCATCTTGTAACTTTTCAAATTTACTCATTCATGTAAATCCTTATTGTAAAAAATGTTTTATTCTTATTCAATATAAATTTAATAAATATTAGATCATATTAATACATAGAACATGATTAATGAATTATATGCATAACACATGCTATCAAGTCACCTATTGTTAAAACCCAAAATGGTAATCATACATTCCATACTACATGAGTATCTTATTTTCCTATACCAAATATAATCGAATGGAAATAAGTAGATAATTAGCCATAAACAAAGTTCACAATCATTTCACATAGTCACTCAAAGAAAGCTCTAGAGAAATTTTTGAATTAACAAGGATGCAATGTAAACTAGCTTTTTGTTATCAATAGGGTGTTTATAATATCTAGCTTAGTAACAAATAATATGAACATAATGTCAACTATTCATAAACAAGCAATAATAATAAAGATTCCAAGAATCTTAGTCCTATACAATAAAGCAAATGTTCAATGTTATTGAGTTGATCAAGTCCAATAACAAAGTAAATTAAAACAAAAGATGGTACAAAGAATCCCACAATGCATCTTAAATAGCAAGATAATAATAGAAAATTATTACCACTTAGAGATTATTTCATTAAAAAAATAGGTTTAATCTTCCTATAAGAAATTGTGTTAATTAAATTTGAATTTACTTCTAGGATGAAGATTTGTTCAATTAAATTTTTGAATGAAGTTTTGGCTCAAACAACGAGGATACTCTCACATTGACAACCATATTGTAAAGCTCAAAATAAAGTGGAATATAAATTTTATTGGGGATATCCTTATAAAATTAAATAACTACAGGTACACAAGGAGAGGAAATGTTATGTCATTCTAGGTTCAAAAACCTATTAATATCTAATATTCTTAAATTGTGTATTAAAAAATTAGTACAAATTTGAATTTTTAATTATTTTTTTGAGGTTGTCTCTCCCCCATACAAAATTAACATGCTCCCATGTATGATGTCAAAATGCTTAATTCATTAAAATAACATCATATTTTCTAAAGTTAAAGACATGAAAAATGATGCTAAGACTTGTGAGTTATGGGCCCAAAATGTAACCTACGTCTAAGAAACAAATCTAGATTGTTTTTCTATACTATAAATGTCCCTCCTTCATTTACATAATTCATAAAATTAAATATGGACTAGAGTTACTAGTTATTTTCTTGGATTGGATTTTAATGTAAAACACATTGTTGTATACAACCATTTATTTTTTAGTAAGTCTTCATTCTTATAACAAACATCGGCTAGTTAATATCATATTTAATAATAAATGTTCTCTGAGGATGTGTGAAGGAAGCCTTGGTGTGTGGGCGGAATGTGGTGCAGATTGTCCGAACGATGGCGAGGTTGGGAATTCATAGTGGGTGGTGAGTAGACGCAACGAGTTGCCAAGGGAAAGAAACATGTCAGATCCATGAAGGGTGGTTGCAAAATTGTGGTTGGTGAGGGGAAAAAAACGATATTCCCTATGCTCAGGATTGACTCAGGAGACTCCCTATGCCCTGGGTTTTGACCCTTTGGGGGCGTCTAAGGCTGGCTCAATGCTTGGCAACAATTCGAAGCCCCCTATTATGGATTCGTTGGCCTTTGCCACATGTAAAAATAGATCAAATCCTTATCATGCTTGTTCTACATTTTGTCTCGGGTAGATTAAGAGCGTAAACCCTTCCCCTCTATGCCCTACATCTCTACTTGATTTTCCTTCCTCCCCAATGAAGGAGCCTGTCCCTCAATTTTGCAGATCTGCTCTTTCTTTCGGTGATACAAAGGTGTGTATTTTGGATGAACCTATGTATTTTAGCCTACTAGATGGTTGCATTGAAGAAGTTTTTGTAGACATTGGCAACCACTCTTTGATTTTTCAATGTTTTCATACACGTCCTTCTATCGATTCCATCCTTGAATGGGAAAAAACTTCTTAGAGCAAGTTGCCTTCCCTAGGGATTGAATCTTTGGATTTTGGTTTTTTTTGCTCACCTTCAACACCGTTGAAGACTGTAATTTCATGTTTTAGAATGTTCCATGGTTTTTTGGGCATTCTAGCCTCTTCATTACTTCTTTAACTCCCTTTTTGATCCAAGTACTGCTAAGATACCACATATTCTTGTTTGGATCGGGCTCTACAACTTGCTATTGGTGCTGCAAAAGGAGGATCTTATCAGCAAATCGATCAACCATGTTGGTAGTTCTGTTAAGTTGGATTCTGAAGCAATGGCTCCTGATTGTAGATTCTATAGGGTTTGCACAATGGTTGATATTTCCAAACCCCTTCCACACTCTATCTGGATTCACTCTTCTCTTGGCATTTGGACTCAGTTTTTGAATTTTGAAGGATTTTCCTTTTGATGTTTTCATTGCAATAAGTTGGGCCACAAAGTTGACATTGACACTTGGAATTGACTTTTTTATTCACTTTGTTCATAGAGGTAGAACTTAGTGGTCCATTGACATTTGGAACTTTTGGCTTCACTTTGTTCACAAGGGTTGAACCTAGTGTAAGCATTTCCATATCATTTTGTATCACTTTATCAAGGTTATCAAGGATTATAACTCTTGGTATAGTTATGGGAACACCTTGTACACCTAGTGTGTGTTTCTCATTTTGCTACCTATTTTGGGAGCTCTAATGAGAAATAAACAGGTTTTATACCGATTGTTGGGAAATTCAATCTCTATCCAAATATGAATTCAATGGATGAGATTCAAGGCTTGGACAACAACACGAAAATCTAAAACTTATATATAAATCTAAAAATTAAGTTGCCTTCATATGGAAATACCATGATTATATCCATCTTCTTTATGATGCCAAAAAAATAGCCAACATATCATGCTTATAAGAACTACCTTATGTGAAATTATAACAACAATAAATATATAATATCATCAACATAAGATAGAAGCAAAGAGGCACAAATCAACAACACAAGATCATCATATAACACAAAATTTATGTGGAGAAACCCTTGCACAAAAAAAACTCTACCAAGAAGAGAGGTCAAGTATGCATTATCAACAAATAAATTATATAAAAATGAAACCACTTCCATTATCCTCTTTGCCTCTAACATTCTAGCACCTATGAACAAACTCCTTATGCCTCCACTTGTCCTCATTCCTATAGAGTAACACTACATTAGGTTGTTCCTCACTCAATTCTACATCCAAGAGGCTAATTTAATAGACTTGTGAAGGCATCTAATGCACCAAACAAGATGTCCAAATATGATCCTTCATTCCAAACGTCCCCAACCTTTGGATTACCTCCTCAAAATAAAAAAAGATATTGGTTTTGGATCCAATACTTTCCCTCCAACTTGGGCACCCAACCATAAGAGATAAAAATTACATTAAATGTAATAAATGATGAAAAACCAAGTGACACATGTTGCCTCTATCCAATCACCCACTTGGAGAATCCCAGTAGTCACTTATTTATCATTTCCTTTATCTTTTATTATCCCATTCTAGGCATCCATATGTGAGGAAAACAATATTAAATATTTATGTCCATAACCCACCTTTACTGCTGCTAGAGGACCCATCACCCCTTATGAGTATATTACAAACAATGGTGAGAATTAATATTACAAAATATTTTCCCAATACACCCTAAGTTCCTAGAAACACTTTCCAAAGATGTATGAACCATGACATATGTCATAGGATTTACAAGGTGGATGGCACCTTAATCCTAACAAACTCACCTAGTGAAAAATGGTCCTCTCTAGAATGTGTGTCTTCCTATTTGTATGGATGCTAGCATAATACAACTTGTTAGCCCATACCCCTTTTTTTATTTTTCTCCTTTTTTTTAGAATTGACATTGTATGTTTGGGTATCTTGTCTTGCTGCATATCATACATGTGAATTCCTATGTGCTTATGTTGGTTTGCCATGGGATCTTAGATCCCCCAGGGGCTTGATCACCCTCCTTCATCCTTAGTTATCCTATCTCTCTAACATTTGGAAAATTGAAATCCTCTTGACATATGTTTATTCACTTTAGTGTGAGTTTGAGCATAAGTTCATACTCTCACTGAACTGGGGGTTAAATGTTGCATAGAAAATTGTATACATTTGCAATTTCATATTATGTTTTAGCACACATGCCCCATTCGGAACGGGGACCCTCTCTTTTCTCTTGTGTCGGGTCATTTTTTGTCATTGCCTCATTTTGCGTGCCCCCTATTTTTGAGTCCTAAGTGGTCGAGGAACCCTAGAAGAGTCATCTTGAGTTGACCATATTTTTCTCCCCCCAAATTTTAAAAGTTCTAAGCCCTCGTAGGATTTCCTTGGTTGTTTGCCTTCAAATTTTTAAACTGGCGTCCTTCGGCTAGTGCGGGTCTGCCCCTGCGGGCCGTCATACACAGATTTCATTGGTGCCTTTGTCATTTCGAACGACGATCTCATCTCGTCCTCCCACCTCATGGGACCCATAGTCAAACTTGCTCTTTTTCACCAACATCTGCTTCGAATGTCCAATGCTTGTGTGTCGTCTGCTTAGCAGACCCCGCCGTCCTAAATGCCATGTTTGAAATGACTATTCATCGAGCCTTGACACTGTTGTACCTGCATTCAATGAAGGAATTTAATACCACGTTTCCTATAAATACCTCCACTCGATCTATCATTTTCAAAACATTCCTTGCAGAGAAAAGTGTCAGAGCTTCCAGCCTTTGCTGTCGTCGCGCCTGCAAACTCCCTCTGTCGATTCAAGCAACTTTGAAGGATGATTCATCATCACCTAGTGTGGGATCTTGAGGTGAGTTGTTCATTGCCCTTCACCATGCATTTTCCTTCTTTAAATAAAAAATGATCAAGTTTTGTTTGGCAAAAATGATGAAATTTGGTAGAAAACAACCTCCCTGCAAAACCCATAAGTTAAAAACTTGAAAAATCCTCTAAAATGATGACAAGATTGCGTGTGGAACCTGGTGCCCTCGCCACTGTTCTTGGGCATGGCATTCATGCCCTTTGGGCCTGCACCCCTCCCATCATCATTTGTTTCCCTCGAAAAAGATTAACTGTTGAAAACGACTATCACCCTTGTCGGGCCCGCACATGCGGGGTGCTCCCTCTGCCTAACCGATGCAAACTTAGAAATTTTGTGAGTCCAAGGAATGGACCTTTCGACCCTCTTAGGCCCATAGTCATAGACCTCTACCCATAGGTAGCCATTGCTTCCCTGCCGTTCTTAATGGCTATTTGATGTTGTCCACTTGTCGACTGAGTTCCGCATTACCAATTGCCGATCGTGTGACTAAATGAAAACTTAAGTCTTGAACCATGCAGGTGGAGTCCTATGGACTTTTGTTTGTGGGACTCCATTCAAGTTTCACCATTCCAAATGACATTCAATCCTCATCCTTCCACTTTGCGGAACCTGACCCTCCGTTCGCCCCATCAGTTGCGCTTGTGGGACAACGTCCCATCGTCGCTGTGTCTTGAACGGCCATCATGCAACATCCTTCCACCTCTCGGGTCTTGAGGTCTCTACGGCCATTCATTTTGCACATCTGAAATTGACTAAGTTATTTGCTCTTGCGGGTCCTCGCTTGCGGGCCGCCCTTTGCAGCTCTCTATCCATCTCATGCCATTCATAAACAGAAAAAGTCCCACGTCTACCGTGCTGCAGAGTCCACCGTCCTCCTCACCGCCAAAATAATGAAAGGAAATCAAATGAAGGATGGTGACCAAGGCCCTCCTATGGACTTGACTGTGCAGGCCTCCCATGTCAGACTTTCATCCCACCGATGCCATTCTGAGCGGCCAACACTTGGCGTCCTTTCGCATCCTTCGACCCACACCCTTAAAGTCCAAGTCCAAGGTAACCGTCATCCTCTAATCCTATGGATCCTGCATTATGGGACTCTGTATGTGGGATGTCGCCTTGCCAATGCCGTTTTCAAATGGCAGAGCCTCCAAAACGGCTGCCATCCTAGGGATGTCCGCACTCTTGGGCCTACATTTCCTTAACATCTTCGAATTAACGACTCACAATGATTTGGAAAATATGCTAGGATCCTTAAATGATGAACCATCTGATCTAACACTATTTTGCAAGATTTCAGCTAACATTCCTCATATTTTTTATGCTTGAATCATTTACTACTCCTTTGATTGCAGGATATATTCAACCAACTATCGGATCCTCGAGGGTGGCCACAGAGAAGGAAAAGGGAATAAGATCACCAAGGTGCCTAGGGTAAAGAGGACAAGGATCAAATGAGGTACAAGCTCCAAAGGGAACCCCTAAATTCAAAAGTCGTTGCAACATGGAAGGAGATCTCAAACACCAATCTGGGACACATAGAAATTGATGAGTTTAAATAGAGGGTCAAACTCAACCCTACGACCAAAAATTCCAGAGTAATCAGAAGCAGTGGGTTGGCCAAGGCTATTGGATTCCCACCTACCCTCTTAGCCCCTTAACTAGTGATGGCCTATAGGGAGGCATATCAAGAAGATACCAAAACAATAGTGGACAGAGATGGAAATGTGTTGGCTAACTTGTCCACCAAATCAATAGCGAGAAAATTTCACATCCCTACCTTCACTGAGATGGAATAGACACCTAAAGAATATGGTAAGCAAATGTGGGACACTGATCCCCTCAAGTGCAAGAAGCTCATCAATCAGTATTGGCTAAAGGAGAAGAGGGGCAGCACTAATAAAGTACCCCAAGAGCTCTTCCAAAGTGATTTCTACGAGGATTACCATGATTTGGTAACCTTATTAAGCAGAGTTATGGGCCTTCCAACCACAACATTATTTCAAGAGTGGATGTTGTAGTTTATTGAATAAATAATCTGAGGGGATACCAAATTCTATTGGGCAAGAATGATTAGTGACTACTTGCATGAGCAGTTTGTGGAAGTGAAGAAAACCTCATGGTTCTATATAACATCATATCTAGTCTACTTGCTTGTCGACCGTGCCCAATATAGGGGATTATTTATGGCACCAAACCCAACCCTAGAAAGAGACTTAAAGGAGTATGACAAGTACCCTCAACTCCAATACAAAAATTTCAAGAGGGACTACTGCAGGGTCAACGACACCTTCATAGGCCACATCATCAAAATGCTTTGGGGTGACCCTGAAAGGAGAGTCTCACATAGTACCAATGCCTTCATTCACTGGTTCAGATTTTTTTTATACAATTTCCAATGTTCACCTACATTCGAGCCGAGGGTTTCTCTGAAAAACCATATAAGCTTCCCTGGTACCCAAATGGCCAATTAATATTGCTCAAACTCTCTTGACAATTGCAGTGGGAATACACCCTCTTGAGCGACAAGCACAGAGTAGGGATTCCCTATCCCCTCTCCTTCAGCCAAGGGATGTACGAGATCGACACATCTCAATGTGCAAAATATTTTGACAAGGAGCTGAATGAATATAACCTGAAGTTCCACACTGCTCATCCACGGATGGATCCATATGGTAAACTCAAGAAGATGGTCGGATTAGAATATACCCACCTATATAATGTCGAAGACTTATAGGACAATTGCAAAGATGACAAGGAGGTTCGTATGCGGAAATGCATGCACACGACGGCATACTTCGTCAAGGTGGTAAAATTGTTCCCTGTTCCAAAGCAAGTGGTTGAAGAACAAATCACGGTGGTGGATCCCAGATATGATGTTGTTTCAAACCTACCACTACCATTGATCAACTAGAATGAAGAAGAGTTCAATGACCTCGACATTAATACAAAGCTTGTTGAGGCAAGGACTAGGCAGTGGATTGATGGGCATATTGCTTAATTAAAACTGCAAGGAGTAACCCTAACATATGGGGAACTCAAGAAAACAATGGAAGGTGAAACTGATGGTGCCTCTACCAATGCTTCCCCAATAGGTGAAACCTCAACATCTCCCCCCAATACACAGTCTAAGAAAAGAAAGGAAGTGGTTGAGCGTCAACCTAAATCTAAGGAGTCTTCGGGGAAGGTTTCAAAAGTTGAAGCTTCGAAGAAATCAAAGAGATCGGGCAGTTTTACAAGGATGCCCACTATTTAGGAGGACCTGCGAAGGAGAAGAACAACCAGAGTCTCCACCTATTACGCTTGTTGTACCAGCTGCAATAGTTGCTTCCACTGTCACTCCTCTGCTTGTTTCACAAGTAGTGGTTGCCACCTCTTTGCCCATGGTGGACATTTCGGTCCACCTTGCCTCCACTTCTCTTGTGGCTCAAGTTATAACTATGGATTCCTCGTCTTCCACCACTTCCCCACTCTCTTCCTTGTCCATGTCTCCCTCCTTGTCTCTTATGCCTACCACTGTAGCAGCAATGATGCCCACTCTCATCCTCCCAAAAGCTTTCACCAAGTACATGCAAAATATGCCCTCAAATATTTCTAGAATGTTTGCAAACCCTGTAATACATTCCACCCTGGCTCGGGCTATAACTGGTCTCCATGTCCCTCCTCCTTCTACTGAGCCTCTCACAATGGAAGCAACAATGCAAATTTCTGAAGAATTGGACAGACAACAAAAGGAAGCAAGTAAGAAAATGGAAGAAGCAGATGAATACCACAAGCATCCCATATATCAACATCTTGTGATTGATGAAGTAGTCCACAAGGAGGAGGAAGGACAATCTTCTGAGGAAGATGATGAAGAACCAAAGTATATTGTGGAGACCTTTGATTCTGACCTCGAGGAAGAGTTGGCTCGACAACTCAAGGATGTTGGGGAAGAGGTTGAGAAGCATCCTGCCGTTGAAAAGAAAGGTATTGATACAAAAATGGAGGACATTGAACCTCCAACAAGGGAGAAAGATCAAGGCCCCAAGCATGATGAAGACGTACCTCCTTCAGAAGAACAAGAAGAGGGAGAAAAAGAAAAGGAGGAAGATAAGCATGAAGAAGAGGCCCAAAAATAGAACACCACGAAGAACATGGGAATGAACAAGAAGAAGAAAAGAAAACTTATGAAAAAGAGGACAGCCCCAAAGAGCATGAAGCTACTAAGTCCCCAAAGAAAGTAACGATGTTTAATCAAGATTTAGATGAAGAAGAAGGGGAAAAGCCAGAACAAGAAACTTTGGGTGATAAGACAATGCAAATCCAATACACCCATTAGGAAGAAGGTGATCACGAATCACCGAAAGGGGAAGCTCAGATGATCGAGTGGCTTGAAAAGAAATTGGAAAGGAAGACCTTGACGCTGACCCCGGTAGATCCAAAGGCCAGGCTGGAAGCCATCTTGGCTTGAGCCAAAATCAACACGAAGAAGAAAAATAAACTGAAGGTTAGATCTCATCTAACAATGGATGCATTTGGGTCAAGGACAATACAAATTTCCACCCCAGTGATGGGTGAGGAAGGGGCCAACTACAATGTTTCTACCATTGACCTAGGGACAACAATAAGAGATCAAAAAATTAACCATCTTAAGGGATCCGTCACCACCATTGTGCATCAAATGAACAAGGATACGACCTCCACGGAGGAGTTAAAGTCACAAGTGGCAGATCTAATAGCTTATATTCAAAAATGGTCTTCAATTGAAGATCTTCCCACCACGTCGTCGAATACTCCATTGCTGCTATTAGAAGAGCACATCAACACGCTAGAAAAGAGGGACAAAGGGTACTGAAGATTGGTTCTGGTGTGTAGTCTACAATGGTGATATGGGAATTGGTCACACTGTCTGGACAATATGTAAGTTTTGAGAATTGAAAAAACAATTGGAGGGAATTGAGAATATTTTCCTAGACTTCGTGGAGCTGTACAGGATCACATATCCAAAGATTGGAGCCATCCTTAAGATTCCTGAGAAGCTGTGGGAAAAGGAGCTGGGTCTAGAAAAGGTTGATTAGTGGCTCGTGGAGACTTGGAGAATGAGCCTAGACCACAAAAAGGAAGTCTTGGAGCAAGTGTTCCACGAGGTAGGGTTCGATTTGGCTTGGGCTAAGGAACATAGGGTGGATGTTGAGGACTACCTCAAGCTAATGATAGACTATGAGATGCCGACCCTCAAGCTCGATAGGGGAAAGATTAGGCCATATTTCCATAAGAAGATGGAAACAAGATCAACGTGTGTACTTACATCAGGTTTTATGGACTTTGTAGCCAATGCCTCTATTCAGTCTGAGCAAGTGATCAAGGCTACACCCAAGTGCATGGGAAATTGGGAACAAATCACAGGCGGATCAAAGAAGTCAATATTTCAGGTGTGATCCAATCTAACATAATGGAGTGGGATAAGATCAAGGCATTGATTGTCAAATTTGTGGAGTATGCCACCACACAAAAGGAGGCTGGAAAGCCCATAATAGATGATGAGTTCCTCACAGTGTAGTTGTAGCCAAAAGGGAAATCAGCTAGAAGACAAAATGCTACAGTGTTGTTCACTAGAGGACAAAATAGGCTACAAGATAGAATGTAATTTTAAATTGCCAAATATTTGAGGGTAGGTGAAACCCTAATTTAAAAATAATCTGGGCCACTCAATGAAAGTAAATCCTGGCCATTCATTTTACTTTTGGAAAACTATAAATGGGGGGTCTCCTCTCATTTTAAAGAGGAGAGTTGGGTTGTTGTAAAGACATGCTGCTGGAATATTAATAGAAATTCATTGATTTGGTGGATTCTTGAGTCCCAACTTCATGTTGCATAATTATTCTCCTCATTTGTGTTGAATTAAAGTAGATTTACTTAGCTATTCTATGTATTTCAGTTTGCTTTTGTAGATTAGTTAGATGATGTTCATTGATGTTGGAGATTGCTATGATGTTGACCTCTTCTTAGTTCATACTTTTTTTTGCATATTGATGATATACAGATGTACAAAGTTAAGTCTTAACTTTACATTATTGTTGCACTTAAATCTCATCTCTTTATTCATGTCCATGGTGAATGAAAATCTGAAATTTGTAGTGCTTAGAAAATTGCACTAGTTTCATGATACTGTAGACTTTCTTGGTTAAGTGGAACTAAGTCTTGGGAAGGCTGACCTACTATAGCAACCTCTATTGTCACTATTCATTGCTAGTTTTAGATCCTAGAACCTTTTCTCTTCCCTGCCCTTTTTACTTTTTCTATAATAGTGACTGTGAACAAGGTTCATTGCACATTTTAAAGCCAAATCTAAAGCTGGAATAAGAGTTTTAGACCACTGTTCGAACCTACAACTATTGTGCAATAATCTTCCCATCTTAATAACTCCATTAATTGAACCAATTCCTCCCATCTTAGATTTTGTAAGTCTGCCCTATGATTACCAACAAGATCACATTTAAACAATTGAGTTATTTTGAGCATTTTCATGAACTGACACCCGAGAGACCTTGGGGCAGTGATTTGTAACTCGTTTGCAGATTTATACCTTTCAAGAGAGGTAATGCAATTATGCATTACCTATGTTGATAAGTGCAAAAATACCCATCAACAAAACTGGCGCTAGAAGGAGGGATTTATTCGTGTTAAGCTGCATCGAATTGGTTCATTCTCTCCTGAAATATTTTAAAGAGTCCTAAGATCAACACCAAACAAAGGGGAATTTCAAGAGCTACCACCCCCTACTCGAGCTAGAAGAGCTAGAAAAGGAGAAGCATCCACCTTTCAGTGCACCCAACCAACCCACTTCACCTTCACCATCATCCTCTCCTTCCACCCATTTTCCTCCACCTTCTCCTTCACCCTTGGCAACACATCTCTCCCCTCAACCATTCCAAATAGCCTTCCAGGCTACCGTCTCCCACAGGCTAGGTGTTTCCTTTCAGCCTAACGTACCTCATTTTTTGGCATTACAGTAGCTAGTGCCCCTTTGTAGCCCCAAGTCAATCTGGCACAACCCCCTCCACCTTCACCTCCCATGGTGTGGTTGGGAAACAATATTTCTCCTCTGTCCTTTAACCTTTACCATGATATGCCAAAGAACTCGGAGGCCTTCTGCACAAAGTTCAACCCTCGGGATCCGCAAAGGACAACAAAAGAACACATTAAGATCTTCCAAACAACATTGAAGGATATGCAGATCCAACATGAAGATGTGGCATGCAGGCTCTTCCCTTATTCTTTGGGGGAGGAGGCCTTCTACTGGTACATCCATTTGTTGACGAGATCCATTAACACTTGGGACTTATTGAAGAATGCCTTCCTACAGAAATTTAAGGTCTTGGTCAGCCCTTTCGAGCTATACCAACAGTTCATGGAAATTCAAAGGGAAATCAACGAGCCAATTAGCTCTTTCAATGACCAATTCCATACAACCTACATGAGGCTACAGACACCCTATGTGGTTGATGATGCTTTCACCTACCTGGTGTACTATGTAGCCCTAGACAACCTCACTTCCGCCTTGGTGAAAAGGATGACTCCACCACCTGGACAATTGATGGAGGCCTATGCAGAAGTAGTTAAGGCAAGTACAGATTTGGGACAACACATTGTTGGTCCATTACCGTCTTCGGGTCTAGTTGCCCATCCGTATCAAGTCTAAGGTATTACCCAAGCATTGGTGCAATAGATGCCCCTGATGAAGCCAATTCCACAACTCACAATGGTGCCACACCTTGGACAACCGTTGAATCAAGTGCCTCCTACACCTCAATTCTTGCATCCCCAACAATAGCAGGTTCATGTTCAATCATCCCAAGTGTCGACATACCTCCAAGGTGCCGATTTCCTTCCCGCACATCAAAATAAAATAATGGTACAACTTGTCTTCCTCCAAAATTTAGTGTCATAGCCAAACAATACAGAGAAGGACCAAATCGATGAGCTAACTGAAATGATCAATAAGATTTCAACTGAGATGAAACACTTGAGAAACCAGAACAACTAGTTGCAGGCCTCTCAAAGGAGCATCCAAGCTAACCTCAATCGTGACAACCATGACAGTTGCAATGCTGATGCCTCTTTCGAACAAAAATATGGGAGAAATCAAAATTCAGGGCAGAACTTCGATAGAAGGCCTTCCCAAAGAAAGAATCAAACATGGAGCACAAAGCCAAATAATGGTGGCATTCCCATGCCTCTTGACGAGCCTAGTGGTGGTGACAAGACTATGAGCGGGGTATACTTGGCTGAGGCTGCCTTGTTTGGTTGGTGCCGCATTTACAAGACAAGCCGACATTCTGAATTGGATTGTTCGGAGTTTCAAACAACCACAAAAAATTTCTAGATAGAGGTCCAAAATTTCATCGACAGGTCAAGATGGAGGGATCTCGTTCCATTCGAACCATATGACTCTTTGGTGCTGGTGGTCAACCAAACTCTGTTCCCAAAGGTTGAGACCAATGTGCCTGAAAAGGAGATCGCCGCTACAAATGATGAGAAATCAAAGGGGTTAGGTATCAAAAGTCCTTTGTCTCAACTCTTTAATTTAGTTGATAATGGTCCAGTAGATGAGGAAGAGTTGAGAGAAGATGAAGTCTAAATGTTTCACCAAAGGACTACCTTGTATGACTTAAGGAATAAACAAGAAGGTGGCCAAGTGGGAGGTCCTTTTACGACCTCCACTCCGCCTAACAACTTTAGCACCCCTCTTGACCCAAATGCTAGCAACAACCCATGCTATCCTCATGTGCCACCCGATACTTTAATAAGAAGAGGCAACAAGGTCAAAACCAAAGCTAACCTACTAGCTCCTCCCAGAATGCCCCTCATGATGCTCAAATTGAAAAAATGGGAGAGTATGTTGGCAAGGAATTCAAGAAGGTCAAGTTAAGCGTGTCTACCTTCGAGTTGCTCAAGGTCCCAGCTGTTAGGAATGCCTTTTTCAAAATGATCAATGGGACTCCTTCATCCAAGTCAACCCAGGAATCACCCGCCAAGAGGGTCTCCTTTGAGGATTCACAAAGTGAGCTAGCCATTCGATAGATTTTCAATAAGAAAGCCGACCCACCTTCAGATCAGTAAACAAACAAGGAACCAACCAAGGACCCAGATTAGACCCAAGCCCAAAACAAAAAAATGATAAACACAAAGGTCAAGTAGCCCAAGTTGATGTCTTTGGAGGGTTATTTCAAGGAAAATTGGAAACTCCTCCTTTCCTAAACACCATTAGAATATTCAGGAAGAATCTCCACAATTTTCTACTTGATTCAGGGGCTTCTGCCAATGTCATTCCCTTGACGGTGTGCAAAGCCTTGGGAATAGTCCCAACTCCCTCTTGATGCAAGGTGACACAACTTGATAAAACCAAAATCAACATAGTTGGTGATATTAACATAATACCTATGCAATTTTTTGTTGATCCAAGGATACAACACACGATTGAAATCCAAATCGTTGATATCCCAAACACCTACGACATCATTCTGGGAAGGTATTTCACACAAGCATTGAATGGGTATGTCACCACAAATTATTCTCACATGTGGCTATCATGGAAAGGGATGCCTAATCAGATCCATATAGATCGGGAACCACGCATGAAATTCATGATTACTAAATACAACAACATGAATGAAGTGTTGTTTGTTGAAATAGAGCTAGGGAACTACTGCCCTGTGTCATATTCAGATGAACAAAAATGCTATGAAGAAGATGCAGCCGAGGAGGTCCTTCTTGTATTGTGCAGCCCGCTTGTCAGCTTGGCCCACAATCATCATAGCATAGAGGTGCTAATTGAATCAAATGATGAGGATTCTTATGAAGATGACAACCTTGGATTGCTATATGGCTTCTAGGATTTTATGGAAAAGTTTGTGCAAGATCAACTTAGTTTGGGCACAAGAATGAATTTTTAATCATGTTGCCCAGTTGGTGCAAGGTACACAATGTTTCCCACTCTGAATTTGAGTGCTTCCTATGTCAGACAATAATTGATCACATTAAAGGACAAGTCACCTCCAAAGGGGAGACTCAACGGGTACCACCAGACCAAGGCCACATTGAACCTGTGCCACCTCTTAAGGTTGCTGAAGTAAAAATACCATCAGAAACAAAAACCAAGTCTGTTAATTCCAGGATCGAGTATTCTTCCAAGTTTTGGACGTTGCACTTCAACGGATCCAAATCCAAGTAGGGAGCCAAAGCTGGCTTCAAGTTGATCATCCCCATGGGTAATTCATATTGTATTTCCCATACACTTCAATTTTATTGCACAAATAATATGGTAAAATATGAGGCATTAGTCCTTGGCCTCCTATTGACGTTAAGGAAAAAGGTCAAAATGTTACAAGTCTTTGGTGACTCAAAGTTAGTCATGAAAGAAGTAAGAAAACTATACTCCTGCTATGATAGGAGACTAACCAATTACATGCACAAGGTATGGGATCTATTAGAAATCCTAGATGCATTTAACATTCAGTTGATCCCACACTCTCAAAATTATACTACCAATGCCTTGGCACATGAGGCCAGTACCCTCCATCCCCTACCACTTTCAGGCCTCAAGAGATTTACTATTGAGCTCACCTCTATCCTGTCTATGCTAGACAATGTGGCCAATTTCCAAGTGTTCAATGATGATAAGCACATCTTGGATTTCATCACCAGCTTTGATGTGTTTGCAACCCAGATAATTGATGAAGCTGAGCCTGAAGAGGTCGAGATAGACATAGAAGGGGTCATCAACCTCAAGAAAAATACCATTCCCAGAGGTATGGTCCAGTTAGAGCATATATTTGACTTAGATCAAATCAGGGATCAGGATCAGCAAGCAAAGAAAGACTCCATCAGCAACCAGTGTGATACCCACAATCTCAAAACAACCAGGGAAGCTAAGAATGTACTCATTGGTAAGGTGTGCACCCCAAATGAAAGGAAAGGTATCATTGATGATTTGCAGAAGTATCTTGACATGGTCTGTTGGACTTATGAAGATCTAAAGACATATGACATGTCGATCATCACACACACTATTCCTCTTAGGTCGGACGTGAGACCATTTTGACAGCGACAACGCTCTATCAATGCATTGTTGGAACCAATTATTTACAAAGAGGTACAAAAGATGTTGTCTTCTAGAATCATATTTCCAGTTAGACACTCCACGTGGGTGGAAAATCAGGTTCTGATGAGGAAAAAGAATGGTGAAATCAAGGTGTGTGTTGATTTTCGTAATTTGAATAGGGCTTCAAAAAAAAGGACAATTATTCGGTGCCCTCACTGGATGAAGTGCTACAAATAGTTAATGGTTCTTAGATGATTTCTTTTCTGGATGGGTACTCTGGGTACAAGCAGGTAATGGTGCATTATGAAGATAGGCATAAAATAATGTTCACCACCAACTGGGGACCTTTATATACAGAAGAATGCCTTTTGGATTGATCAACGCAAGCGCCACCTTTCAGCGTGCAATAGAAATTACCTTTAAATACATAATTGGTAAGTGCATCATCATCTATATGGATGATCTTATAGTATTTTTGAAGAATAGGGGAGTTCATGTCCCCGATCTATGTAAGGTCTTCTAAAAATGCAAAGAATTTTGCATTTCCTTGAATACAAAGAAATGTATCTTTGGAGTCATAGAAGGTAAGTTGCTCAGGCATGTTATCTCAGAATGAGGAATTTCCATATATCTCAAGTGTATCTAGTCTCTTTTGAAGATCTAGCTGCTCGGCAACAAGAAAGAACTAAAATATTTCTTTGGAAAGATAAAGTTTGTCAAGAAGTTCATCATAGACTTCACTGAAATCATCAAGCCGCTCAACGCAATGCTGAAGTAAGATGCCAAGATTGAGTGGAATTCGGAAGTGAAGCGAACCTTTGAGGAAATCAATAAATCAATTGTTGATTCCCTTTTGTTACTTAGTCCAGACTATCTGAATTCATTCTATGTATATTCCTTCACCTTAGATCACTTGTGCACTAGCATACTGACCCATAAAGATGATGAAGGAAATGAGCACCCAATTTCCTTCATGATTTCTCCATTAAAAGATGTTGAGTTGAGATATCACAACTTGGAAAAGCAACAATATGCCTTAATTAGAGGGGTCAAGAAGTTCAAACACTACATCTTGTGCATTAAGGTGTTCACCATAGTGCCTGACCCAATAGTAAATATGCTACTAATGCAAAGTGAATTGGGAGAAAGACAAGTGAAATGGGTTACCTTGTTGCAAGAAGATGACATGGAGATCTAGCCAATGAAACTAGTGAGAGGAAAGGCACTCACTCGAATGATAGCTGAAGCAGGACTTGAGCTTACAGTTCAACAGTATCAAATTGAAGACGTCTCCCAGGGGAGTGGTATGATGATATTGTCTATTATTTGTTGAGCCAAAGATGCCCATACCACTTACGGGGAGTCCAAAAGTGTACCCTCAGGGTGAAAATCAGTAGCTATATGCTACAAGGTTCCATACTTTATAAGAAAAATCATGAGGGGATCTATCTCAGATGCCTGGGTAAAGAGGAAGTGTTGTGTGTGCTGAAAGAGTTCCATGAAAAAATTGGTACTGGTCATGGATCGGGTCCCTCTACTGCCCATCAAATATTATGGGCATGGTACTACTATCCCACAATGTTCAAGGATGCCCATAACCATGTTTGAACTTTCCATGTTTTCCAGACCACTATAACTAGAGAGCGAAATGTTGTTGTCCCGCTGCAACCTATCTTGGAGGTAAGACCGTTCACGCAATGGGGTCTTGAATTAATTGGTCTGGTAAGCCCACCATCTTCTATGGGTCACAGGTACATTCTAACCACCTTTGATTATTGCACTATATGGACAAAAGCTATTGCATGTAGGCAATGTACTACATAGGCAGTTGTTTATTTTCTGCAAAGTTTCATTGTCAATCGTTTTGGTTGCCCCTATTCTCTCGTCTGCGATAATGGTCGTTCTTTTTCCCCACTAAAATTTGCTATTTGGGCCTTCGATCATGGTATCACTCTTAAATTATCATCCAACTACTATCCCCATTGAAATGGCCTTGCTGAATCGACCAATAAGAACCTAATCACTGTCATCAAGAAGCTGCTTGGTAGGAATCCAAAGGACTGGCACACCCAACTCTGCTTTTCCCTTTGGGTAGATTGTACATGTCATAAGGCTGCCTTGGGAGATTTCCCATTTCACCTCATCTATGGCTCAGAGCCCATGTTTCTAATTTGCCTCAAAATCCCCACCCTCCAATTCATCAATAGCTTCTATGAAGAAGGGAATCGAAGGGAGGCTCACTTAGCTAAGCTTCTCCACTTAGAAGAAGTACGTGACCGTTCCATTGAAATTTTTTCCAAATGTCAGGGCATAGTTAAAAGGTGTTTCGACCGATAAGCAAAAGTGAAGGCCTTTAGAATTTTTGATTTGGTCCTATGTTGGGACAAGGCCCATGAGAAGAAAAGGGGACATGATAAATTCGACAAGCTTTGGCTTGGCCCCTTTTAGATTGCTAAAATTCTCAAAGATAATGTTTTTCGCTTAAAGACCTTAATTAGTGAAGATGTCTCATTGCCCATCAATAGGCAACACTTGAAGCCTTATTTCCAAGCCTAAGCTCCCTTGAGTTGTCCTTGTAGATACCTATACATAGGTTAGGTTAGGTCTCCCTTGCTTTTCCGTTTTGCTCCTGCTTTCAATTTTCTCGTTTCCCAATCATTTTGCTTTGATGGTGTCTTTTGTTCCTGATGTAGTGGCCGTGCTTGGTTCAATGAATGGTTCATTCTATTGCTTGCTCTTATTTGTTCTCTAGATAAGTATTCATTCCCAACTATCAATTTTTGAACACCTCCGGAAGTTGGTTTCCTCCTTTGAACTCTAAACTAACTTAGGATTGCATCCTTAGTTGAATCCTTTTATGCTCATCATGGATCATACACAAGAATACACTTGAAATGTTTCCAAGGAATTGTGTGGTAATTTCTAGGAGGGATGGACAAGTGAAAAATCTTAAGTCTGCTCCAGTGACCATTGTGATTCCCAAACCCATTGTGAGCTTCAGTGCTTACACAGTTGAGCAAAAGAAAATAAAGTACTGCAAAGAAACATCAAAAAGAAAGAAAATAAAAGTCAAAATTATGCAACTAAATGGGTGTATGAATAACTCTACCAGGGCTATGGACACCTGGCTGGTAGTAGAGCTATATTCATGGGGTCACAATAATAACTCCGTCAGGGATATGGATGCTTGACTGTCAGTAGAGCAATGTCCAGGTTACTCTTGGGGTTAGACTAATTATGTAGCTTGCCCTTGCTTGATCGGTAATCATCTACACAATATCTGAGCAAAGGAAATGAACTCACCTCGCACATACTACCATGATGATCCCACAATTTGATTCAATCAAGGACCCCATCCTTAATGTGCTTCTTAGTTCACCTTTAGAAACTAGCCCCTGGTCTGCGAAACCAAAGATTATGGGTTATGAATGAATATTTATCCTCAGAATGCTAGGAGCATTCTCCCAGCAGTCACCATTTGTTGTGTCTATAACACACGCCCCATTCGGAATGGGACCCTCTCTTTTCACTTGTGTCAGGTCACTTTTTATCATCGTCTCGTTTTGCATGCCCCTTATTTTTGATTCCTAAGTGGTTGAGGAACCCTAGAAGAGTCATCTTGAGTTGACCATATTTTTCTCCCCCAAAATTTCAAAGTTCTAAGCCCTCGCGGGATTTCCTTGGTTGTTTGCCTTCAAAGTTTTAAACTAGCATCCTCTGGCCAATGCGGGTCCGCCCTTATGGGCTGCCCTATGCGGATTTCATTGGTTCCTTTTCCATTTCGAACGAGGGTCTCATCTCGTCCTCCCACCTCTTGGGACCCGCATTCAACCTTGCTCTTTTTCCCCGATGTTCGCTTTGAATGACCAATGCTTGTCCATTGTCCGCTCAGCGGACCCTGCCATGCCAGATGTTGTGTTTCAAATAAATATTCACCGACCCTCGATGCTGATGTACCTGCATTCAATGAAGGAAATTAATGTTAAATTTCCCATAAATACCTCCACTCGAGCTATCATTTTCAAAACATTCCTTGTAGAGAAAAGTGTTAGAGCTTCCAGCCTTTGTCACCGTCGTGCCTACAAACTCCCTCTGTCGATTAGAGCAAATTTGAAGGATGATTCATCATCACCTAGTGTGGGATCTTGAGGTGAGTTGGCCATTTCCCTTCGCCATGCATTTTCCTTCTTTAAATAAAAAATGATTAAGTGTTGTTTGGAAAAAATGATGAAATTTGGTAGAAAAACAACCTCCCTGCAAAGCCCATAAGTTAAAAACTTGGAAAATCCTCTAAAATGATGATTAGATTGCACGTGGAACCTAGTGCCCTCGCCACTATTCTTGGGTGTGGCATTCATGACCCCACCCCTCCCATCGCCATTTGTTTCCCTTGAAAGAGGTTAACTATTGAAAATGGATATCACCCTTGTTGGGCCCGCACATGCGGGGTGCTCCATCCGCCTAACCGATGCAAACTCAAAAATTTCACAAGTCCAAGGAGTGGACCTTCCGACCCTCTCGAGCCCGTAGTCGTGGACCTCTACCCATGGGTAGTCATTGCTTCCCTGTCATTCTTAATGACTATTTTATGTCGTCCACCCACCGACCGGGTTTCGCACTACCAATCACCAATCGTGTGAACGAAAAATTAAGTCTTGAACCATGCGGGTGGGGTTCTGCAGACTTACATTTGCAGGACTCCGTTCAGGTTTCACCATTCCAAACAGCCTGCAATCCCCATCCTTCTGCTTCATGAAACTCGATCCTCCATCTACCCCATCATTTATGCCTGTGGGTTCTGCCTGCGGGACATCGTCCCATCATTGTCGTGTCTTGAACCACCATTGCGCAACATACTTCCGCCTCTTGGGTTCCGAGGTCTCCATGGCCATCCATTCTATACATCTGAAATTGACTAAGTTATTTTATCTTGCAGGTCCTCACTTGTGGGCCACCCTTTGCAGCCCTCCATCCATCTCATGCCATTCCTAAACGGAAAAATTCCCCCATCTACTCACGCTGTGGAGTCCGCTGTCTTTCTCACTGCCAAAATAATGGAAGGAAATAAAATGAAAGATAGTGATCAAGGCCCTCATGTGGACCCGAGCGTGTGGGCCTCCCATGTTAGACTTCCATCCCATTGAGACTGTTTTGAGCTTCCAATACTTGGCGTCCTTTCGCATCCTCCGACCTGTACCCTTAAACTCCAAGTCCAAGGTAACCGCCATCCTCTAATCTTGCGGATCTCGCATTGTGGGACTTTGTTTGCGAGATGCCGCCTTGCCAGCACCATTTTCAAATGACAGAGCCTCCAAAATGATTGCCAGCCCAGGGAAGTCCGCACTCCTAGGCTTGCATTGCCTTAACATCTTTAAATTAACAACTCACAATGATTTGGAAAAGATTCTAGGATCCTTAAATGATGAACCATCTGATCTAACACTGTTTTGCATGATTTCGTCTAACGTTCCTCATATTTTTTATGCTTGAATCA
The DNA here is from genome assembly GCA_007115665.2 of Sequoiadendron giganteum. Lineage (NCBI taxonomy): Eukaryota > Viridiplantae > Streptophyta > Pinopsida > Cupressales > Cupressaceae > Sequoiadendron > Sequoiadendron giganteum. The sequence continues at coordinate 781,887,249 of CM021100.1, read as the reverse complement.
ATTACTACTCCTTTGATTGTAGGATATATGGAACCAACTGCCAGATCCTTGGGGGTGGCCGTAGAGGACAAAGCGAAGAAGATCACCAAGGCGCCCAGGGGTAAAGAGGATAAGGATCAAATGAGGTACAATTTCCAAGGGAAACCTCTCAATTCAAAAGTTGCTGTAACACGGAAGGAGATCTCAGACACCAATCTGGGACACATAGACATTGATGAGTTTAAACAGAGGGTCAAACTCAACCCTATGACTGAAAATTCTAGAAGAATCAAAAGCAGTGGGTTGGCCAAGGCTATCGAATTCCCACCAACCCTCATAGCCCCTGAACTAGTGATGGCCTGCAGGGAGGCATATCAAGAAGATACCAAAACAATAATAGACAGAGATGGAAATGTGTTGGCTAACTTGTCCACCAAATAAATAGCAAGAAAATTTCACATCCCTACCTTTAGTGAGATGGAACAGAAACCTAAAGAATATGGTAAGAAAATGTGGGACACTGATCCCCTCAAGTGCAAGAAGCTCATCAATCAATATTGGATAAAGGAGAAGAGGGGCAATGCTAAAAAAGTACTACTACAGGGTCAACGATGCCTTCATAGGCCACATCATCAGAATGCTTGGGGGTGACCTTGAAAGGAGAGTCTCACATAGTGTCAATGCCTTCATTCACCAGTTCAGCTTTTTGTTTATACAATTTCCAAATTTCACCTACATTCAAGTTGAGGGTTTCTTTGACAAACCATATAAGCTGTCGCGGTACCCAAATGACTGGTTATTATTGCTCAAACTCTCATCATTTGTAGCAGGCACACACCCTCTTGAGCAACAAGAACAAAGTAGGGATTCCCTATCCCCTCTCCTTTGGCCAAGGGATGTATGAGCTCCACACATCTCAATGGTGTAGAATATTCTCGCAAGGAGTTCAATGAATATAACTTGAAGTTCCACACTGCTCGGCCACAGATGGATCCATATGGTAAACTCAAGAAGATGGTCGGATTAGAATATTCCCACCTACATAATGTCGAAGAATTCTAGGAAAATTGCAAAGATGACAAGGAGGTGTGTATGCAGAAATACATGCACATGACGTCATACTTTGTCAAGGTGGTAAAATTGTTCCTCGTGCTAGAGCAAGTGGTTGAATAAGAAAGCACGGTGGTGGATCTGAGATATGATGTTGTTGCCAACCTGCCACTACCACTGATTGACTGGAATGAAGAAGCGGTCAATGACCCCAAAATTATTACAAAGCCTATTGAGGCAAGGACCAGGCAGTGGATTGATGGGAAAATTGCTCAATTAAAACTGCAAAGGAAAGACCCTAACATATGGGGAACTCGAGGAAACAACGGAAGGTGAAACTGATGATGCCTCTACCGATCTTGCCCCAATAGGTGAAACCTTGACATCTCCCCTAAATACATGGTCTAAGTGGCGTAGGAGAAACAACACCTTTTGATGAAATCAATTTAGTTTGAAGGTCTTGTGATTGTCAAGCAACGAGGAAGTTGCAAAATATGTTGAAATTTGAAGAATTGTAAGTCAAATTTCATAATGACAGGAGAGGTCTAGGTGGGTGTTGTGTTACAAGGTCATGTTTTGAATTTTAATAAGGTCTAAAATACCCTATAATATTTATTTGAAGTTGTTTAGGGTCTTAGTAGGTCAATTAGGAGGGATTTACAAAGCAAAAGTGTAATGGGATGGTGATTAAGAGTAAAATTGGCAAATTGCCATTTTAGATCTAACAAAGGGTGGTTAAGGTAGTTGGTCAGTTCTTAGAGGTGGTTGAAGTTGATACAATGTTATATTGATGCAATGCCTCGAGTTTGGAATGTTGGTTCAGTTTTGGAAAAGAAGAATAATCAATTACAAACGTTGATCACTGTTTTTATGTTGTTTTCTGAATTTTCTCTCTTGACATAGGCCCGTACAGGTTTGTCAAGGCTTAGGATTGTGGTTGATTATAATTATATGTATACACTTCCATTTGCATCTATTTTTGGGGCCTAAATCCAATGTTCTATGTGAGGGATCAATAAATCTTATTGGCTGTTTTATTTTTTTGTAAGGGTTTGAGGGTTTCTCCATGACTCATTAGCCAATCCACCTACTATGCTAACCCTATGTCTCAATGGATTGGCATGTACAATGATTAATTAGGTGTTTATTTTCTTTGGAGACTGAGGGGATGAATAAACTCAACATGGTGTGATGTTCTTAGGCTGAAACATGCATTTTCATGTGAATTTGTGGAACCAAGGAGTGATTTTTAAAAAGTGTTGAAGGAGTAGTCTATGTAATGAACTTTTGACCTTGTGTAGGGTATTTTGAAGATGTTTGATGCTTTGGAATGGTATGGGAATTCCTAAGTATAGGAGTTTCTATAAACACTCCCACTTTGCATTGAAAAATGAGGGTTCTTGTATTGGAAGCCTAGTTGAGCGTGTAAGGTCTTGAGATCTGGAATTTTTTTTTTTTGAGACCTAAGTAAAGAATGTTTTGAGGTTACTGGGTCTGGTGAGGAGAGTAAAGGGTGGTCTCTTTGGAAAACTGGCCTATTTGGAGGCCTAAAATAGTGAAAACATCAGTTTTATTAAAGTTGTCCCTAAGGAGTCATGTGTTGGGTTAAGATATGTCTTGCAACTCTAAAATAGGTGCTAGAATCATTCTTTTATTTTCCTGGTGTTTTGGAAAGTTTTGGAGTTAAGGGCCCAAAGCTAGTTTTGCACTACTACTAGATTTCAAGGGTGAAAAATGGGAAATAGTATTTCTATTTGTTGTCCAACTTGGAGGAGTGTTGGGATTGGTCCATTAGGCTATTTTAATCTTGTTAGATGCCTCTTGAAGGCAAGTTAACATCTTGAATGGTTTTGGGTTCTCTTGAGAGAAGAAAGGAAGCGACAGAGCGTCAGCCTAAATCTAAGGATTCTTTGGGGAAGGCTTCAAAAGTTGAAGCTTCGAAGAAATCAAAGAGATCAAGAATTTTTGCAAGGATGCCCACTATTTAGGATGACCCACTCCATGAAGGAGAATAAAAATGAAAGTCTCCACCTATTACTCTTGTTGTCCCAACTGCAATAGTTGCTACCACTGTCACTCCTCCGCTTGTTTCACAAGCAGTGGTTGCCACCTCTCCGCCCACGGTGGAAATTTCAGTCCACCTTGCCTCCACTTCTCTTGTGGCTCAAGTTATAACTATGGATTCCTCATCTACCACCACTTCCATGCTCTCTTCCTTTTCCATGTCTCCCTCCTTGTCTCTTTTGCCTACTACTACAACAACAATGATGTCCACTCTCCTCCACCCAGAAGCTTTCACCAAGTACATGCATAATATGCCCTTAGAGATTTCTGGAATGTTTGTAAACCCTACAATACAGATCGCCCTAGCTTAGGCTATAACTGGTCTCCCCATCCCTCATCCTCCTACTAAGCCTCCCACAATGGAAGAAACAATGCAATTTTTTGAAGAATTGGACAAACAACAAAAGGAAGCAAGTAAGAAAATGGAAGAAGAAGCGAATGACTACCATGATCATCCCATTTATCAACATCTTGTGATTGATGAAGTATTCCATGAGGAGGAGGGAGGACAATCCTCTAAGGAAGATGATGAAGAACCAAAGTATATTGTGGAGACCTTTGATCCTGACCTCGAGGAAGAGTTGGCTTGGCAACTCAAGGATGTTGGGGAAGAGGGTGAGAAGCAGCATGCCATTGAAAAGGTACTGATATAGAAATGGAGGACATTGAATCTCCAATAGGGGAGCAAGATCAAGGCCCCAAACATGATAAATTACCTCCTTCATAAGAACAAGAAGAGGGAGAAAAAGAAAAGGAGGAAGAAAAGCCTAAAGAAGAGGCTGAGGTGAGAAGAGGTCCAGAAATAGAACACCACGAAGAACATGGGCATGAACAAGAAGAAGAAGAGAAAACTTCTAAAAAAGAGGACAGCCCCAAAGAGCATGAAGCTACTAAGTCCCCAAATAAATTAATGGTGTTTATTCAGGATTCAGATGAAGAAGAAGGGGAAAATACAGAACAAGAAACTTCGGGTGATAAGACAATGAAAATCCAATAGACTAGATCAGGAAGAAGGTGATCATGAATCACCAAAAAGGGGAAGCTCAGATGCCCGAGTGGCTTGAAAATCAATTGGAAAAGAAGACCCTGACCCCGACCCCAGTAGATCCAAAGGAAAGGCTAGAAGCCATCTTGGCTCGAGCCCGAATCAACATGAAGAAGAAAAAGAAAATTAAAGTCAGATATCATTTGACAATGGATGCATCCGGGTCAAGGATAGTACAAATTTCCACCCCAGTGATGGGTGAGGAAGGGGTCAGCTATAATATTTCTACCATTGACCTAGGGACAACAACAAGAGAGTATAAAATTGACCATCTTCAAGGATCCATCGCCACCTTTGTGCATCAAATGAACAAGGATAAGATATCCAAAGAGGAGTTAAAGGCATAGGTGGCAGATCTAGCAACTTATATTCAACAATGGTCTTCAACTGAAGATCTTCCACCATTTCATCGACTACTCCATTGCTACTATCAGAAGAGCACATCAACATGCTGGAAAAGAGAAAGAGCTAGACCAAGGCTACTGAAGATTGGTTATGATGTGTAGTCTACAATGGTGATATGGGAATCGGTCAAGACATCCGAAAAATAAATAAGTTTAAAGAATTGCAAAAACAGTTGGAGGGCACTGAAAAGATTGTCCTAGACTTTGTGGAGTTGTACAGGATCATGTATCCAAAGATTGAAGCCATCTTTAAGATTCCCGATAAGTTGTGGGAAAAGGAGTTGGGTCTAGCAAAGGCTAATCAGTGGCTTGTGGAGACCTGGAGAATGAGCATAGACCATAAAAAGGAAGTCTTGGAGCAAGTGTTCCATGAGATAGGGATTGATTTGGCTTGGGCTAAGGAACATAGGGCGGATGCTGAGGACTACCTCAAGCTAATGACAGACTATGAGATGCTAACCCTCGAGCTCGATACAGGAAAGATTAGGCCATATTTCCATAAGAAGATGGAAACAGGATCAACAAGTGTACTTATGGCAGATTTTATGGACTTTGTAACCAATGCCTTTGTTCAGTCCGAGCAAGTGATCAAGGCTACACCCAAGTGCATGGAAAATTGGGAACAAATCACATGCCGATCAAAGAAGTTAACATTTTAGGTGATCCAATCTGACATAATGGAGTGGGATAAGCTCAAGGCATTGATTGTCAAATTTATGGAGTATGCCACCGAACAAAAGGAGGTCAAAAATCCCATAATAGATGATGAGTTCCTCACAGTGTAGCTACAACCAAAAGGGAAATCAGCAAGAAGACAAAATGCTACAGTGTTCACTAGAGGAAAAAATAGGCTACAAGACAAAATGTAATTTTAAATTTTCATATATTTGGGGGTAGGTGAAACCCTAATGTAAAATGAATCTGGGCCACAAAATGAAATTAAATCTTGGCCATTCATTTCACTTTTGGAAAACTATAAATAGGGGGTCTCCTCTCATTTTAAAGAGAAGAATTGAGTTGTTGTAACGACATGCTGCTAAAATATTAATATAAATTCATTGATTTGGTGGATTCTTGAGTCCCAACTTCATGTTGCATGATTCTTCTCCTCATTTGTGTTGAATTAGAGTAGATTTACTTAGCTATTCTATGTATTTTAGTTTGCTTTGGTAGATTAGTTAGATGATGTTCATTGATGTTGGAAATTGCTATGGTGTTGACCTCTTCTTAGTTCATACTTTTTGCTACATATTGATGATATACAGCTGTGAAAAGTTAGTCTGAACTTTACATTATTTTTGCACTTAAATCTCATCTTTTTATTCATGTTCATGGTGAGTGAAAAGTTAAAATCTGCAATCCTTAGAAGATTGCACTAGTTTCATGATACTGCAGACTTTCTTGGTTAAGTGGAACTAAATATTGGGAAGGATGGCCTACTGTAGTAACCACCATTGTCATTGTTCATTGCTAGTTTCAGATCCAGGAACCTCTTCTCTTCCCTTCCCTTTTTCCTTTTTTTAATAGTGACTGTGAACAAGGTTCATTGCACATTGTAAAGCCAAATCTGAAGCTGAAATAGGAGTTTTAGACCGTTGTTCAAACCTACAACAATTGTGCATTAAGCTTCCCATCTTAAGAACTCCATTAATTGAACCAATTCCTCCCAACTTAGCTTCCATAAGTCTTCCTTCTGATTACCAACAAGATCACATTTAAACAATTGAGTTATTCTGAGCATTGTCATGACCTAACACCCGAGAGACCTTGGGGCAGTGATTTGTAACTCATTTGCAGATTTCTATCTTTCAAGAGAGGTAGTTCAATTATGCATTACCTGTGTTGAGAAGTGCAAAAATACCCATCAATAGGCCCCCTAATTTATTGGACTTAATTAAGCTTCTAATTTTCTAAATTATGCATTCCAAAGCTTAAGTTTTACTATTTTATAAAGAAGGAAAAGTATTAAACAAATTCATTCAATAATTAAATTATCCTCAAATTTTAGTGTCCTAGAATTTTGGGCCAGGACCCAATTTCCCATGGGCGACTGAGTCCCCCTTAGCTGGGACCCAAATTTAAATATATTTTTTACCATATTTTAATATCCAAAATTCAAATATGAAGTTTTGGCTTTTGGAATTTAATTTTTGAGAAATTTTATAAAACCCTATAAATACCTAGTTATTTTATCATTTGAAATCTAACTGTTATCAATAGGATTGCACCCGACATACAAAACCTTCTAAAGTTCTACAATCTTGTGAAAAATTGGAATGTCCTAGGTTGTGGGTACCCTACGATATGGGTAGACCTCCAAGTTATGGGTTGGTTCCCTTCGAACCTCCTAGATATAATAACCCAAATTGAGAACTTTCAACACATAAATAATTCACTAAAAGGCTATGTTTGTTCTTTTCCTACTAAGGAAAACCGATTTTTCACGAAATAGAAGAAGGAATAAACTTATAAGCACAATTAACGACCTGTGACAAACTACAATTCTGTATATGCATGAATAGACAAGACATAAATTTGAAGGTTTCTATAAATAAAACACATCAAACTTGCATCAAATTATTTAAACAATGCAAATCCCTAGAAATTGTGAAGGTGAACTTTATTTTTGTTGGATACTATGAAGGAGAGACTCTGCAAAATGACAAACTAAATAACCTATAAATTTGTAAACTGTATTAATGTAAAATGTTGAGTTACAAGATAGTATTATTTGCATCAAGCAAAGGTAGAAAACAAGAACTAAGGAAAAAATAAGACTTTTTTTCCATAAATAAAAAGGTATGAGAACTCCAATGTGCTTAGAGGTGGAAGAAACAGTACACTGAAAGTGAAAAGCACCTTGAAAATAGCTCCCACGAGCAAAAGAGAAACTATGAAAAAAGAGAGCCCATCGATGTTGTAAACTGAGCTTAAACAACTCAAAACTCCCCCTCATTCTGAATGTAATTAAAACACAACTCAAAAATGACTCCAATGTGCATCGAGGTGGCATTGGAAGTGAAAATATTTTCTTCCCAATAAAAACCCTTGAAAAGAGGGCCATAACTGATGAAAAATGGAAAAAATAGGTACCAAACTCCACCTCCCCATGTACATGATCAAAATATCTCGTGAATTGATGTGGAATTGAAAGAAAACTCCACCATTTGCTCCATTTCACATGGCATAATCCTCAAATCAGTTTACTTGTATTTTTGCATGATCTTTAGAAAAAGAGAATTGTTTGATTGGATATTAAAGATAATCAATTTATGATTATTTTAATATTTTTACATGTGAAAACTCCCCTTTATTTGCATGACATACTAAAATGAAAGAGATTAGCTAATGAATAAGGAAAGAACCTATTACTGCATAGTGAACAAACATGTTAGATAAAAATAGTTCAATATTCCTTCTGATGATGATTTCATTGTTATGTTGATGATCTGATCTTGATTCTCTCCTATACATGTGTTGTGACTAAAATGGATTTATAACTCAAAGGTTCAATTTATTCAATTGTTGATAACCATATGATGAAATTTCATGTCCCGAGCTCTAACAAAACATTCAACATCTTGTAGGTACACCTAAACCTAGAGAACGAGGGATTGAAGACAAGAGGAAAATTGAAGACAAGCTGAAGACAAAACACCAACCAATATTGAACAGGCAATGAAGGATATAATGTTTCATTATATGCTTTATTTTTCTTATCTTCAATTGAATATCTTAGTTCTTTTGTTTTATCAATGTGGTTCAGTCATTCCCACAACTTGTGTGGGAGTTCTAAGCATTACCTTATCTTCTAAGCATGAAATAAAAATGTTTATGCAATGTTGTATATTCCTCCACTACTGTATTTGACTCCAATTTCCAACGAAATTTTGTTGGAATATCGACCAATCACTGAAATAATTTTTGTCACTCAATTTTCATTGCTTTCCAGACTAGCTTTAAAACGTCAAAATCATGACTCAAGTTCGTTGGAATATCGATGGAAATTTCATCGATCTAGCGATGAACAGTAGCCAGAACACAAGTGGCATGCCTTTTCCAAAGTGTCAAATCAACAACAGAAGTTTGTCGCAATTACGACGAAAGTTTCAACGTATTGCAAATATCAGTGAGAGATTAAGGTTGTTACAACGATCAAAATTGCCTAGGAAGATATATAAGGAGGATTGGCTTGTGGTCTCAGCGATGAAGTTTCATCGACGAGATACTCATCTTGTCTCATTGATGAAGCACGAGGGAAGCATATCGACAAGACATATACCATCGAAGTAAGTTCTGAATGTCTACCTGACCCGCTATGTCACACCGATAAGATTACATCGGTAGGAGTCTTGGCGACATACTTGAGATCAAAAGAAAAAATGACAACAGTTCATCAAAATTGTGATGAAATAGGTAAGTCATTATGACAAAAGTTTCATCAGATGTATTACAAATTCATCAAACACTTTTGGAGGTTCATCAAAAATTTGATGAAACAATGCGATTTAAAAAAGAAAAACTATTTGTTCAAATGTAGGCATATTGGTGAAAGATCAAGACTATTACAACGATCAAAATTTCTTGAGAAGATATATCAAGAGGAATGGCCTATGGTCTCAGCGATGAAGTTTTATTGTTGAGATACTCATCGATGAAGCATGACAGAAGCATATCAGTAAGACATATACAATCAGAGTAAGTTTTGAATGTCTACCCAACCCGCTATGTCACACCGATAAGATTACATTGGCAGGAGTCTTGGTGACATACTTGAGATCGAAAGAATAATCATTGGGGAGACTCACCACATCAAGGAAACTGTAGAATATCCTTGCGATACATGATCTCTTTTCAATGAAGATAAAAATGGATCAAAATAATTATCGAGGTGACTTTGGGTGATATTTAAAAGTAGTAGGAGGCTCCAAAGTGCATCCATAGGGATAATGACAGGACATAAGGATAGGTCAATCAAAGAGAGAAAGTTGATGTGCCAATACCATGAGCATTTAAAAGGGGTAGTAAAAGACAAGATGGATTGTCATCAATGCTCAGATATAAAGGACAGATTGGAAGACTTCATTATGAAAATTTAGATTAGAATATGCTTAACCCTATTTTGACAAATGCAATGACATTAGTGTCAAGAGTTAAGAGGCCATTCAACTTTTCATTTCAATAAATTATTGTATGCATTGAGTAAGTGTTTACAAGGTAGAAAAAGGACAGTGATATAAATGTTTAAAATATCAAACAACATGTCAATTGTTGTGTTTAATTAGGCTTACAGAGGTCGGGATTTATCATTTTTGTATACATCTGCAGTCCAAGCTCTAGGTCTGCATTATTTGGTTACTATGTATGAGAAATGAGCAATGAATAATTGTAGAATATGGAGGCTATGGATGATATTACAATGGCCACATTTGATGTTGATGATCAACAATTGGAGAAAAATATAAAACCTATGATGATTCATGAGATCAAGAGGACTGTTATGGACAGTGAATGATGAATCATAGATGTTAAGACAAAAAATATTCACCATAGAGGACATGAAGAATAGAATTTATGATGCTATAGGAAGGTTTAATATCATAAAGAATGTATTCTCAAATTTTAAAAGATAGTCATACCAATGTGTAAGGACAATCACTTCAACAATGAAAGATATAAAGACATGTGCTAGAGGAATGATAGCTAAATAGTGGATTGAGCATAGAGATGGTAACCCTTAAAAGTATAATGTTGTGTTGACATCAAAGTAAGAGAAGAAGGTTAATATCAAGTGAAGTACAATTGCATGGCTTCTATCAAGAGTACAATCAAATCCATTAGAGATAGTGAAAAGGTTTTGACAGTAGGTTTGATGAATATCATAGTGCCCTTTACTTCATATCAAAATGATAGACTATACTAAGGCAGTGGTATGAAACTTTTTTGAAGATAATCAACTACGATGAAGAGGGAAATCAATATATAATGATGGTCTGAGCACTATGATAGACAAGTCTGGAGGCCAAAGTCAAGCCAAATGAACAATCTTAAATAAGCTCTGAAGATAAATTTTGATAATGGAAAGTAGAAAGCACAGTATTTAGAGGACAATGTAGGACTCAAAGCTGGATATATAGTATAAGTTTGTGAGAGTTCCTTCAAGATTGTAATGGTGATGAGGTATTGAAGGCTAAAGTTGCTGCAAATGTACACAGATTTACTAAATGGAATCTCAATTGCTTTGTTGCCCATTCTCATGGTCAAGGAAGTGCTGACACAGTAACACACAGTTCATCATGGGAATTAGAGAGAGTTTGAAGACACTATTGCAAAAAATCAGAGGTATGACAGAATAATGAAGTAACATAAAGTTGTGAAAGAGAATATTGAGATATTCATATGAAGGACAACCATCAAACAAAGGTTTTAATCAAGACACAGTCATCCTTTGATAAGTTGAAAGAAAGTCATGAATATAAGAGGACATTTTGCAAGATAGTCATATACATTGTAAAGGACAATGAATAAGGTTTTAAATTATTACTCAAAGAGCAACTAGTAACCTAATCCTAATATCTGAACTCCATTGCATAAAATTTTATTGGAAAAGGAAAGTACTGTGTAGCTGAATACAAAAAACTCATCTTACAAATTTGCACAACAAGCACAACCTATGAACTAGATTATAATTTTGCTAAAAAAGAAAAAATCAAACTAGTGAATATTAAACTACACACTAGAATCTAATTTTGTGAAAAATAAACAATTTGGTGAGAAAAAGTACCTACAGTGCATCTTGGATACTTAGCTAGTGTACTAAAAAATAGGATTGCAAACCCAAAATTATTCTCACTCTGGAAATTCAATAGAAAAATACAAAATGTTATCCTAGATACTTAGCTCTTAGAAAGTCAATAAAACAATATGAGCATGATTATGAAAGGTCTTACTTGGTCCCACTCTTGATCTCCATATTTGAGAGCCTTCTCTTTAAGACCCCATGAATCCACTTTGATCCATTGCTGCCAAAAGAGATATTAATGTGTAAACAAGGAGCCACATTTAGACAAACTGGTTGTTGATTTCTTCTAAGAAATTTAGAGACTATAAAAAGAAGATACCTGATGGGGATCATCTGGGCTTCCTAGAGAAAGCACTCCAATATGGCCTCAAGTAGCAATGAATTTTTTTGGATTAGATTCATAGTAAATCCTAACAACATGGCATTGAGGCTCCTCTTCATTAAGTTGATGGTATGAAGAACTAGATCCATATCCTCCTTGAGATACATATCATATTGAATAGAAAAGACACAGTGACACAAGCAATCTAAATTGTGAGATAAAGCCTCCAAACCCTCTATGGAAACATGCATTTTACTAGATAATCAAAATTTTAAATTTAATTAATACCCAAGAAAAATAATTCCATGCAATGCAGCTACACATGAAACTTACAGATTGGACTGATCTTCCACTTCTGACTCTCCTTCTTATTCCATTTGAAGAGGACAAACTCTACCCCTTGATTCAACTATGTAAGTTTAGCATTAACAAATAAAAAATATTTTTAGCACAAGAAACAATCCTCACCCATCTAAACAAGCACCTGTAAGACAAGCCCGAAAATCTAAGTTTATCACAATAAAGTAAAGATTAAATCCTTATAATCAATCATAGTAACTGGAAAGTATTAATTGGATCAGTAAGAAGAATCAAATAATTAGGGTTGGGCACTATATAAACCACTACTATCACAACTATTGAAACATGCTCAGGTACTGGGTCCTCTCCCCTAGATTAAATTAAGGAAAAAATTATTGTAAACACAATATGTACAGAAGAATATGAATGTAAAGGAAAATGGATATTAGCAAAACATAAATGTAAATAAAAGTAGTGTGAGCAGAAAATGAATCTAAATTGGTCTTGAACAAATAAAATCATACCCAAATAGCATTAAGTTATACTAACCTTGTACTCATTTCCATTGTCAATCTTGAAGGTTACTTTGATGCCTTCTATAGAAACTCTCTAGCCATGAGGCAAGAGAAGGTGGGAAAACCAAGTGTATATTGATGACTTCCTGAAAATAAAAAAGAAACAATCAACCAGTCAAGCCTATTAGAATAGAATAATCTTATGAATTTATTTTATTTTATTTACTGGGTAATGGATAGTGGACCTAGTTCTCTTTAATTAAGATACTACTAGGATGTGTTGACTGGTGATTTTAGACTACCGATATTCTGCTTCAATCTCTATAAGTTACTTTTGTCTTAAATATATTCAAGATAACTTTGCAAAAAAATTCCCTAATCTCTTAGAAATTATGCATATTATTTTGTTAATACTTCTCCATTTTGATATTTTCTTTCAAAAATTCATAGAAATATATGTAATTCCATATTTGAAACTTACATATTTTAATTTTACTAGTTTTATAATTATAGGATATGATTCCATCAATTGTGAAACACATTGGCAATATGCTAGATGAATGAAGTAAACTATGCAATTGGCAGGTGTAAAGTCAAATTACTTAACCCTTGCCAGCATCCTTCTTGCCTATTCTAAAACATGTACTTTGGAACAGGGCATGAAAATCCATCTAAGTATAATGAAAAGGAGATTTTTGTCAGATATTATATTACAGTAAGTTGAATGAATGTAAGTAGATAAAAATTTTCATACTTGCAGATGGTACAAAATTTCATGGTTAAGTGGAAGCCTCCCATCGACAACAAGATCGAAATATCCGTGTATCTATCTCAATCGAGCCTCTAAACCCTTCAGAGCTGTCAAATTTTCCACTAATCTATTATGCACAAAATTAAAAGTTTAGAGACCACTACAAACAAAAGAAATAGAGATTTGAAACCAAATCCACCCACAACATAATGTTCATAGTGAAAATTTAGCACTTTCTTTCATCTTTGTATATTGGTTTGATGATTCAAACGATGCATTTCTTATATTGAAAAGTGCATTACCTTATTGAGCTTCTCTTTGTTTCAAGAATAGTTTAAAATTCTCTACTTAATAGGGCCAACCACATGAAGGTGGAAGCTCATTTGGCCCCTCCCCCGCACATCACTCTTAATTCCCCATACCTGATCATATAACATTAATCATTCATTCATCCATTACTAACATATAACAGTCATTCATTCACCCTACATTAATAACATATAGCATTCATTCATTCATCCATTAATAACATATAACGTTCACTCACTCATCCATTAATAACATATAACATTCATTCATTCATCCTGCATTAATAACATATAACATTCATTCATTAACATATAACATTCATTTTTTCATTTTTTACATATTATCAAAAATATGGTTGTCATAATATGATTACAATCACTTTTTTTTTGTTTCTTTTTAGCAACTAAAAAAAGCTGAAGTGGAGTATCGTTTTCTAAATCATTTTTCCCCCCTTCAATTGTTCTGAGCTCTACACATGATCTTAATGTATTCCTAGTCGTGTACTTTCAACGTGGACGCTGCTGCAAGGGGGGGTCTACTGCAATAGAAAAAAAATGTTAAATTGATATATTTTATTATTATTGTTACAAGTATTTCATTAATTAAAAGAACATTAGAGTGATGCTCTTTACCTAATGGGGCCACATCATGTTCCTGATATTGTCTTATAGCCTCATTCTCAACATGTTGAACACCCTCTAAATCCTAATTTGGAGTTGAAACACGAAAGGTTACATTAATTAATACACCAATTGCAATTAAATATGTTTAAAAGAACATTAGAGTGGTCCTCTTTACCTGATGGGGCCACATCATGTTCTTGATCTTGTCTAGCTTGATCATGCTCAACATGTTGATCATGCTCTACATGCTCTAAAATTGAAACACGAAAGGTTACATTAATTAATACACCAAATGAAATTAAAGATGTTTAATTGTATTTATCCATATTGTGTTTTGTATAGCACATGAATACATCCAGTACTGGAATGCACACCATGGCCTTCATCTGTAGGTTGTGCTCTACCCTCACCAAGCTACATTCCAATGTCATGTGCAGTATTATCATTTCTTTTATGTTTAAAACAAATAGGCACATTATTACTTTATGGTGGAAATTAATATTGAATAGATTGCACAAGTATTCAATTTTAAATAAACTTTATTGAGTTTATTTACCTGCGTGTTGGATGTAGTGGAAGATTGTGTTTGCCCACTCATGACTCTTAGGTGTTTATCCAGAGCTCCATAGCCTTGTTGGAAGGCAATCTTCAGGTCCTCTTCTATGGGCACTCTGTTGAATTCAAAGACTGCATTTTTGCATAAGATCATGAATTTTGTTTCTATGGTGTGATAAAACCAAAATTATTTGCAATTTATTATTTGGATGCAATATTTCATTTATTAATACTTACAATTTGTGCAGTTAATTTCATATAACCACCAGAGCCAAGTTTGTGTTGCCCGTGTTTTTCTAGTCTTGCCTTTGTTGCCTTCGATGTTTTAGGCAACCTATGAGAAATTTGAAATACGTTAGATTATGTAAAAAGAAAGAGTAATCAGTATATAATTACATTGTTGATAGTATCCCATACCTTCCTTGGCCTGGTGGTGTCTTTCATTTTTTATTTTCAGCCTTCTCCTTTCCATCCGACACCAGGTCCTTCCACTCCCTCTCTGGAATCATGGGGGGATGCTTGTACTTTTTTTTCTTCTCTAAATGTGACCTATATTGGTCCCTCACATACTTTAGATAGGTACCATATTTCTTAAGGACCTTAGTTTGGTTGAATTTTTTATCACTGAACAACACAACTAAACAGTTAATGAGCTCATCTTTTAAATCTTGATTTTGGGCATTCCACCATGTACGTATGGTGGGCCCGAAGAGCTCCAATGTAATATCACTTAGATGTTTATTAAAAACATCATTTCTTGCAAAAAGATCATGGGATCATTAGTCTATAAAGAGTGATCAATAAGTAAATTTCAATTTGATTATATATAATAATAATTAAAATATTTTAAAGTATCCGGGACCTTATCTATCTTTATGGGAACGAAATCCTCGATCACCACAAATGTTACCGGCAATGTTCTCATACTAGTAATACGGGAAGATCTAAGAAATGTTGCTAAAACATCCCCAATACTAGTGGCCTCTGCATCCCCACACTAACTGATTTGATTGCAAAATCTGACGAAAATGTCTGACGAAAGCTATATAATCAGATGTATCATCGGGCACTTGTGCGAAATTTTCATTTTTTAAAAATTTTATCCCCGACGTTCGTTAGAATTTCGATGAACCTTATTTTTTGCCAAAATTTTGACGGAATTGCAAAGTTAAATTATGTCTGACATATATAAAAATGAGCTCAACTATTTATTGCAAAAGTCTTTTGCTCGACGATTTTATTGGGGAAAATTAGAAAAAACTCAAGAAGATATCAGGTGGTTGAGGGTAGTCATTGTCTCTTTCCAAAATTCATTTGTAAAGTCAGATTTGTACTTCCAAGTTTGAAAATCATATTTTAAAGCAACATCTCATCATATTTCATTTTTAGTCTTGTGCATTTTCAGAATTTCATTTCCAGATTTTAGACTTGACTTCACAAATTCTTTATAAGGGAATTGTTTATAAATGATGGAAAATTCTTGATGGATTTGGACCAATATTATATTTGAAAGGTTTCAATTTTAACCCTAATGATCAATTTTCAATAGATTTGGGAGCCATAACTAGATAATATCAAAGGTATAGGGATAGTTGCAGAGTGAAATAGCTGTCAAGATTCAGGCCTAGAGGGTTGAACAAAGAATTGGGAATGTTTGATAGTGGATACTTAGAGCCATTTAGCTATGATATTTTTGAAGACTACTTCATAAAGATGTATTTTTCCCTTTGCCAAGTTTCAAAAATAGATTTTAGACCTTAGATGTCAGTGTCTTATAAAAGAAGTTATGGTATATTTGTTACCTAAAGTTCTTGAATTCATCTTGAATCTATACAAATGTATCTATTTTTTATTTGAACAAGAAAGAAAGAAAGCAACCAATTTGTAAATATTGTGAGATATTTAGAGCAACAAACTAAAAAATGAAAAAATGAAGGTGAAGGCCTCTCTATTTTTCTCAGTTCACTTAAACTTTTTAGATGTTGCCAAACATCTAGCAAGCTATAACTATCATGCAGTTTATATGATTTCTATTTGTTTTGTACTTTGGAACAGTTTACAAGATGAAATTGTCTCCTCATGTAGAAGTATAAGCTGCCAAATTCCTTTAGAAGTTGGTACAAGAATCAAAAGATGAACCTGTCAAATTGGAAACCAAAATTTCTTGTGGTAAGAAGAGTTGATTTTGACATGAATGGCATGTTGTAACAACTTTATTAAGTAATACAATTTATTTAGTTATTTGACAATTTGGTGATTTGTGTGTAGATATGCCACCATATGAAAGTGGAAAAGAGCACTAGTCCTTACCTTATCAAGTAATATCCAAGTAAGATGTTATAAAAAATAACTTGTGCTTTTAGTAAAGTTGGTCAACCTACTCATGCTTTTCCATGCTTAATTTTTTCCTTTTGGATTGAGCTATATATGATAAATTTATAACTTTCCTTGCAACCTGTGTATTGCCCTCTCAAGTTTTTAACTGGTTAAAAGAAATCTCTTATAAAGGATATAAAATTCCTTAGTACTTTAGATTGTCCTTTATGTTAAGGGAGGCATCTAACTATTGTTTATATAATTCAACTCTATTTGAGAGTAAGCATATTTAATCTCTATGTGGTGGATTCAGACACTAAAAGAAAGTATTTGACCTTATTAAGAAAAATAAAACAAAAAACGTAAAAGTGCATCACATCTCTATTGAAAGTGATCCCATATCCTTTGTGTAATGCCCTGCCACACAACCCTAGAGGAAGTTGCAAACAACTACTTAAATGGACTAATTTTTTTTTTGTTTAAGAATAATTAACATGCAAGTCCACTATCTAATTCCAACAACCTCTAAGGTTATGAGACATAGGCTATATAGAACCTCAACAAAAATATGAATTAAACCATGACATTTATTTAAATAATAAATAAACACAACCATTCCAATTAAGATAGTTTACATCAAGCATAAGAGATAACTTTCCATTTCATTAATCCATTCATTAAACAATAAGGTTACAACACTCATTCCTTGTATGAGGCAAATCCAATAAATAAGATTACAATTACAACTTCTACCTCAATAACAAATGAGGGGTAATAAATTACAAGAACAACTAAAATGAAATAAAGAAAGAACTGAAACTAAAACCAATGAGCTCTCCAACTGGAAGTCTCATCCACAAGAACATGAGTAAAGCCCAACGGATTTAGGTGCACACCTCCCAACCAAGTGGAACCCAAAGACCCACCCCCCATGCTAGGAGATAGTAACAAGGAATCCTAGCCAAGACCAACACCTCTAGACATAGGCTAAAACATAACTGAACCAACTAACACAACCAAACACAAGTACAACTCATCTACCATGCAAGTACAACACAAGTACAACTCTACATGGTCATGTTGCTTCCAAAAATAAAGCAGGTCAAGTATGTTATGAGAACCATACACATAGAACCAAATACCAATTGTTGTCCTAGACAGAGTGCCATCACACAGCTTGTCATGGGTTTACCTCTAGGAATCTTCATAGGCTCCGGCCCCACTAAGGGTTATCTTGGTGTCCTCTACCGAATCCTGGCCCCCATACCCACTCATGTGGAATCAAATACCTTTCGTACAGACAAGATAGATGGCCTTGCCATTCCAAGCCTTCCCACTCATCCCAAGCCTAAACGAGCCCTTGTGTCTATGAGTGAGGTAAAATTATCTTGGTTAGTGAGAAGTTAGTCCTAATCTTCTAAGTATTGTTTTAGTTATCACTTGATTATATCACCTCAGAAGGTTGTCCAGTTTACCTCTTTGGGCTTTGGCCCCTACGAAAGCCACTCTTCTACTTGACAACACACAATCGAACCGATTACCAAGGGAACCCAAGTGCATACACAACAGATGTTACAACCACTCCAACTCTAGGAGGATACCTAAAAGAAACTCACTCCAATACTGGAGGCAACAAGTCACATAACAAGGTCACTCCTTACAAGGAGACGCGGACCCCATAATCCACTCCTTTCACAAGAGACACCAAACATCCCCGTTTGTGGAAATTGGGTAAACACTGGCTAGACAACATGCACTACCCAAGGAAATTCATAACAGGTTGACTACATAGTACAACAACCCACAAACTTGAAAGCCCAACTGGAAGACTTATCAAATACTATGACCCACATTTTCCAAATGATAACATAGCTAGTCCATAAACGAGGTGAGCATTAAAATCTACTTTGGGTTCACTAAACCCATTTCCTTACTATCAATCAGTAATCTATGCATTAGATAAACATAATTAAATACGCCATTTCAAATAAGGGAGGAATAATACTATACATTTTATTTCCCATTAGCATTTAAATAAATTACCTAGTTTATCAAATGAATCAAAATGTGTTGTTTTAATTAACATACTATTTTCTTATTCAACATAACCAATTTAAACTAATTCCCTTGATTAAGAAAACGTAATATTTAAAATTTAAAACTACTCCCTTTAAAATAACGATTTAAATAAAATAACGGTTTAATCAACCCATCATGCCTATTTTATGTCCTCAACAAATCTGATTCATAGATGTTAGGGTATGTCATATATGTCATCTTTTTTCATCTATTTTAGTTGTTGTTAGTTCATCACTAGTAAATAAAGGATGAAATATGTACCATTAATATTCTTTATATTAACAAATTATTTTTTGTTGTAGATTGATTGGTGAATTTTTGTTACCACCAGCAAATATTTTACCTCGCTCATATTGAGATTTATCTAGCTTTATGAAAGATATTGGAATGGAGTATCAAGAAATAAATGCATGTCCCGATGATCATATTATATATCATAAAAAACATGAATTTGCAATAGGATGACCGGAATGTCATATCAGTAGATATCGAACAGATCAACCAACAAAAAAGGTTATTCGCAAGGTTCTTCGTTATATTCCCATTATTTCACGTATGCAACAATTATTTAGGTGTGAAAGCTTAGTGCAATTTATGGATTACCATGCACGAAATAGAAGTGGAGATGACATTCTTCGAATCCCTGCAGATGGTTCTACATTTAGGGACATGGAGGAAAAATGGCCACACTTTAAAGAAGAACCTCATAATCTCAGGCTTTGATTGGCAACAGACGGTGTCAATCCATTTGGAGAGTTGAGATCTGTTTACTCGATGTGGCCTATTTTTGTTATCAACAATAACATTCCTCCATGGATGTCAATAAAGAGGGAGCACATAATGTTGGAAATGATTGTTCCAGGTATTTGTTTACATCAATTTTCTTTAACATAGTAGCATCTCATTTGTCTTATTTTTTTCATAATGACTTCTTTTTTTCATTTAATAGTCATGTACATTAATTTATATATATTGTAGTAAAATGGTTATAATAATTTTGTAATGTTTATGTTCATTTAACCAGGTAAGTACCAAGTTAAAGATATGAATGTATATATCGAGCCTCTTATCGACGAGTTACTAAAGTTATGGAATGGCATCACTATGTATGATGTATCTAGATCAATAGGACAAAGAGCATTTCAATTCCATGCAATGCTTGTATCGACAATTCATGATGCCCCAGGGCTAACACATTTTTTTGGTATGTTATAATGTTTGACTACATGACTTTAACGATATTTAATTTTATGAAAGAAATATCATGCATGTTTTTTAAATAATCTATTCATTATATATAATTATAAAAATTGACATATTAAATCCAATTATATATGATTTGTAGGTCTTCAAACAAGGGAAAAATTTGCATGTCCAATTTGTGGTCCAAAGATGAAATCTTGTCATTCAACAAGTTTAGGAAAGCAGGTGTTTGATGAGTATTTGCACTTCCTCCACATAAATCATAAGTATCAAACTACTAAAAAACATATTTTCAATGGGAAAGAAGAGACTACATCAAAACCATGAAGAATGACACCTCACCTATGGAAGTTGGAATATAATAGAATTAATCGTCATGGTTATACATTAGATCAACTTGTTTATCTATCATATATGATATGTTTTGAATTTATATTTTTATATTGTGTTGTGTTTACTCATGCTGTAATTGACAATGATTGTCGTTGTTAATTTTTTTAACTTATATGCTTCATGAAGGTCATCAAGGCATTAATGGTCGGCTTCCACAGGGACTGAAAAGTTGTCCCAGACAATTTATTAGGTTTCCCTACTATGAGCAGCTACAAATTGTGCATTTTTTTGATACAATGCATATCGGAAAGAAGATGACATAAACGTTATGGAAAATATTGGATGGAAGGCATGACAAAGAAAAAATTGTCAAAATCTGTAGTGACATTCAGGAAGCCAATCATGCAATGAAAAATGCCATTCAATTAAATAGAAATGGAGACCAAATTAATATAAGTGCCCTTCCTTGGTTATTAACAGAGCAGCAAAGCAATGCTATAAAAGACATCAAACGAAAAATTCGATTTCCCACAGGATTTGCTATGAACATAAACAATATCATAACAAAGAAAGGTGAATTTGGGTTAGGGATGAAAACGTATGATTGGAATACCTTCATTAAGGTAATTATTCTGGTATATTATATATATATTTGTATACTGCATGTACTTTTCAGTGTATTATGTTTATTAATTTTGGAAAAATAATGAAAAGATCATTTCATAATTGTTGCAGTACGTTCTACCTCTATCTCTCCTAGACAACTTTGACAACAATGTCAAGCAAGTTATATATGATCTTGGAAAATACATAAGGTAAGTAGCGATATTTGTTCAATTCGTTGTATATTTTTGTTAAATATCGTTAATATACTTGTGCCTTGAATCACTTGTAGATGGTTGTCATCTAAAGCAATCCATAAAGAAGATATAAATTATCGAAAGAGAAAAATTCCTTGTCTAATGTTTGAAATGCAAAGTGTCTACCTTCGACATTTTTCAATGCACAAGAACACTACCTCATACACCAAGTTGAGGAGATTGAATTGTGTGGACCTGTACACACAAGGTCAATGTGGATGGTTGAGAGGCACTTGAAATTTTTGAAGGCTTTGGTTAGACAAAGAGCACATGCTGAGGGTTTTATGGTAGAGGGATATATGGTATACCAAACTATAGTGTACATTACTAAATATCTTCCTAAGTTTGCAGCAAAGATCCATGTAGATTGCATTTGGGATCCCAACTCCATTAACAAATTTGAAGGGGAGTACCTGATGGGGAAAGGTAGATTGAGGAAAATGACAGGTAACTATAAGATGGTCATGGAGATTAATTAAAATAAATTTTACATTTGGTTTTTATGTATATTGTACTTATTTAATTATTAATCTTCAATATACATCAATTATAAATTAAGGTCGTATACCGTGGTAATTAACTAATTATATGTCGTTTGTGAATTTTAATTTTTTTTGATACAGTTGGTCAAGAGTGGGATGCACTACATTTATACTTCAGAAACAATCTTGATTGGATGATGGTATGGATTGAATGATGTCAACAATCTGGTCGTGCATTAACATGGGAAGGTGTGGCTTCATTGGTTAAAGAAGCTCATCATAATGGAGATTCCAATGTTACACCAAGGGAAATTGATTTAGCATATGGTTTAAAAGATAAACAGGTACGTATAAATATATTAATCACCCATATTATTTAATTATTTTCAATTATATTGATGTATATATGTTGATATTTTTTTCTTTGCATACATTCGGCCAAGAATAAATATGTTTATCAACTGACGATATTGCAATAATTTTTACATGTTTGACATATTGTAGGTGAAACACCACAAAGCTATGTGGTGCAATGGTCATAAATTTTGAATCAAAAAGTTGGATGACACGAAAAAAACTTGTGATTCTGGGATAACTGCAGTCTTTCAGGTGACTAATGTTTCATCTAGAAGTCTCAGAAAATCAATACTATGGGATTTCAAATGATATACTTGAGTGTCACTTTAAGTCCTTCAAATTAGTTATGTTCATCATCCTATGGTATAGGCTATGATTGAATGAAAATGATCCTAAGAGAATTGTTATTGAACATGATAATGGATTTACCATGGTTAATACAAGGTATTTTGAGCGAGCTGGAAATGAGCCCCATGTTCTTCCAAGCCAATGTGAGCAGGTATTTTACTCAGAGGTTCCAGGTAAACCAGGTTGGTCATATGTTGTTAGACATGATCCAAGAGGAAGGCCGGTAAAGTATAATGTGGTGGAAGAAGAAGATATCGAAGAAATATAAGATAATGTAGATAATGATTAGGATCAACAGTTAGTTGATGATGTGCCAGACAAAGATGTCGAAGAGGAGGAAATAGATCATGATGATGTAGGAGTTAATGTTCATGAAGATGATATCCATGTGGATGATGACATTATCAAAACTGATATCAATGACGATGGTGATGATATGACCAATCCTTACAATGTTGAATCTGAATCGGATGATACAGACAAAGAGTTGGATGAAGAAGAAGATGAATGACATTGAAATGTATGAGCTATGTGATTTTATTATCTATTTGATATTAATTTCTTGATAGAATTATATTTTACTTATGTGGTTACATAATTAATTCATGATGTTTCTAATTTTTATTCCAATTACATAATTAATTCATGATGTACTTTTTAATGTTTAATTTTAATTCATGATGTTACAACTATTGTAGCTCTCCTAGAAATTTCCATATGATCATAATGAATAGTGTTTTGGGAAATTTCATGAAAGATGACACATTGATCATAGTAGTGAAATAATTGCAAAGTTGTTTAAACTTTTTAGACCAATCACCCTTCACAATGTCATTTTTAGGATCATCTCCAATTTGATTACTAGGACACATAAGGTAGGATTTTATTGGCTTATCTTGGACGAACATTGTGGCTTTGTGTAATGTGAGAAAATTTTGGATGGGATAGTGGTGCAGGAGCACCTACACCTCATAAAGTGGTCATTGTAAAGGTTGTTGATGGTTGAGGATTTAAAATACAAGCTCTTGACATTCCAAAATCTGTGTTTTTCTTCAAAATTTCTGTATTTTTCCTGTTTTGCAGCACTATACGGTCACATACAGTCATATTTTTATGTGAAATGAATTCCATGTCATGAAGATATGTGTTAACTTTGATTTGAATCTGATTTGAGGGCTTAAGGCGCTGATTTGAGTTAGAAAGTTTCATTTCTTTGCATACAGCCCGGTTACCCTATTTTTGAGGGTTTTGTAGTCCAAACATGATATGAAGGGGCTCTTACACTTTTTGTGATTATTGTAGCTTGTGTAAGAGGCCCCATGGATACTATTGTAATTGTAGGATGCATGAATAGGGAGTAGGATGATAAATAAATAAGGTATAGTTGTTGTCCTCAAGAGTTTTGTGAAGAAAAGCATGTGAAATGAGAGGTTCAAGGCTAGGTTTCAACAAAATATGTATGGGTGATCTGATTTTATGAATTTTTACCCATGTACAGACCTAATGGGTTGTGTGTGAGTTTTTCTTGAGGTATGGGAGGTTGTGGAAGTAGGAGATTCAATAAACCCTCATGATTTTGGTCTAAAACAAGGGTTTTTGGGTTTGGCAAGAATTTGGTCGTACAAGTGGAATATTTTTATAGTTTTGGAGGTTTGGAGGTTGTTAGCTCTAAAAAATGCAGGTAAGAATACCTCAAGAGGTTGCCAATATCTTGATACATTTTAGGGTAACAAACAAGGCCAAATGATTTGAACTTTCCTCTCTTCAGGTGCTGCCAAACCTAGGTGGGTCTACCTTTGCGAACTGAGCAGACTTAAGTGATGTGATTTTGTTTACAACAATCTATTCACAATGGAAATCTTATAGTGAACAAATATAATCCTAATAAAGTGTATGTGTAATATTAGAATATGTTTAGTTAACAGATGTAAAAAATAAAATGGACAAACAACTTTGCCAATTTAACTATATGTATACATAACTTTAAGTTATTTTTATTTTAACTAAAAGTACTGAAGTTACAACATACAAATTAAATGATATTTTTGATTGTAAAATTTATGATTAAATATATCTCTCAGAATCCTTTTTGTCCCGATTTGAAAATATAGAATACATTTATTTAAATTTTAAGATGAAAATAGCAAGGAAAAATCAAACAAATATATTTATGAAAGAAGTATATTGGTGTGAAATTAAATATGATTTGTATTCCAATGTAAAAACTACAAAGAATGGAAATAATTCTTTCAACACATAAACTATTATGTAGTAGTCAATTAAAATGATCTAAATAGTCTAATAATTTGACCATTAGCATATAGAAATTTCTATAGAGTTGTAGATCTCTTCCATTTCAAAAACATAGAACAATATTAAGTAGATAATCAAACATCTTTCATTTCTATAGTGACTTATTTATCCTAGAGGAACTAGTATATAGTATACAAAGAAAACCAACAAACCCACAATTACCCCTATTTTGAAGGAGTTTAGTTTTCTCCCCTTCCCAATCTCCCTAATATTGTCTAATTATTTTAAAGAGAGAAAGGGTCATAACACAAATTTATTCATCCCACTAAATAGCTTGGTTAATGAAACTTGATAAAAGCAACAAAACAATTGCTACATTTGGCATTGAAACTGGATTTTGTTTACAACAATCTATTCACAATGGAAATCTTACAGTGAACATATATAATCCTAATAAAGTGTATGTGTAATATTAGAATATGTTCAATTAACAGATGTAAAAAATAAAATGGATAAACTAAAATATGAAAGTGTGAGACCAATGCCTTGTTGGGTGAATGATGCAGATTTGAACTATGTTTCCTACTTGACCAATCTATCCACAATG
The DNA here is from genome assembly GCA_007115665.2 of Sequoiadendron giganteum. Taxonomy (NCBI): domain Eukaryota; kingdom Viridiplantae; phylum Streptophyta; class Pinopsida; order Cupressales; family Cupressaceae; genus Sequoiadendron; species Sequoiadendron giganteum. Next base: position 781,861,692 of record CM021100.1, on the reverse strand, counting down.
GTAATTTGACAATGGAGAGATGTGATCTTAATTTGGTATAAATTGTATAAGCAATATCAAGGTGAAATCTAATATGTTCAGTTAAGAGATGTCAAATAAAGTGGATGAAACTAAATGATGAAATAGGGAAAATATAATATGTTCAGTTAACATATGTTAAATAAAATGGATAAAACTAAATAATGAAATAGGGAAGACCAGTGCCTTGTTGGGTAAAACGGAGTCAAATGAAAGTCTTAGATGAATGGATTCTATCTAGCAAAATATCTAGTTGTTTAGCATACAAATATGAGTTTATAACTGGTATAAACATGCAAGAATGTGATTGATAAACCCTACTAGAGGCAGAATATCAATCCTAATTATCTGATTCTTCTTATTGATCCAAATAACATTCCCAGATTACTGTAATGACTGAAAGGAATTTAATTCTTCTTTAAAGAACCCAATTAATCATATCACATAGATACAACAAATGTGCACTGATAAATTGAACATATACTTGATATTTCAACTTAATTAATCAAGAAATATTAGGTTGGAGACAATCAAACAATTGTAGAAATTAAACAAACAATTGATACCAGAATGGAACCACTGAATTAGAAATCTTTCATTATCTCCTTCAAAATATTATACATGCAACATGGTTCTTTTGGATATAAACATTCTGAAACATTATGTTTCTTGTTATCTATCTTATATTCTACTACTACCCTCTTATTCATTTCTACCAAAAATGGATATTTATACATCAACCGCATGAAAGGACACGTCCTTTCAGAAATGTCTTGTGCTTGAAAGAGCAATAAAATTAAAAAGTAATTAGGCTCTATTAAGCCATAAGTGAACTTTTGATAAGTGATCCAAGTAGTCTCGACACTCATGCGTATCTACATCTCCCAATGTGTTTCGAATTGTGATCTCCATTTTCACCATCTTCTCATTCCGTTTGCATGCTTCATCTAATGTTATATCTTTCTCGGTAGCCGTCTTCAGAATCTCTTGCAGTACTAACTCACTTTCATCTTTCCACCTAGTCATTTATTTTAATCTCCCTCTATCATCAAAGAATGCAGTCAATCCCTTTTTTGTGGCATCGATTAATCCCTACACATCCCCTCACAATTCTTCAAAGAAGTTTTTATGCTTATTCATAAGATGATTTGCAGCCTCAATTGCAGATTTATCAGGAGCATCCCTCTATTTCATTTCTTGGAGCTTCTCTAGGATCCTACCATCCATTCTTTTGTGTTCTCTTAATGCATACATTTTTTGTGAGTGTATTCCCCAAAGCTTATTCAACCAAGTTGTTAGACTGGCTTGTCTCTTAATCATTGCAACAAGTGTGTCATACTTTCCTTGAGAATATGCACTCGACCCTTCCAAATGATCTTTTGTTTGTGAACTTTCACCATGGGTGAGCAGCTTGGTTGACCCCATTGTAACTCCTAATAAATCTTTCAAGCACTCATTTTCTCTTAGCATTCTTTAATGGTTATTTTTGTACATTTTCTTTTCCTTGATCAACGCCTATCTTTGAGCTTTTTTTAGTTTTGCTACGTTGATCCCAATCTCTATTGTCACCACAGGATCAACCTCCCCAACTTTTAGGGTCATAACATGCCCGAATGCCTTCTCAGTATCAATGACAATTGATTTCCTTTGAGGTGGATACAAGGCACAAATCATTAATGACTCTTCATTTGGATTGTACTTTGATCCTACATAGACCTCTGTCACCTTTTCCGGGCTGAGCTTGTGTGTAGCATTACTGCTTTTTAGGAAACTATCAAAGACTAGTGCAGAATTGAGATCTAATCCTGGAAAAATCATGACACTATCACTTTCTAGCATTTCCCTTCCCTTTTCAGGGGTCATACCTGCCATCTCTCTTTCCACATCATTTTGTAAATTACTCAACAACTGTTCTTCATTACCTGGTGTGACATTGTCAACCAGTTCTTTTATCTCTTTTCCCTTTTGTTTACATAGGAATGTATTAAATTATGGAGATTTCATAAATTCATCATTTGCTACAAAGGACTTATATTCTACATGCCTTGCATATGTATCTACACTTTCTTCAATATTCAAATCCCCGGCAGGACAGGCGTAATCCTAAGTTCTCAACCTTGACATCTTGTTAGGTAGATGTTGTGGTACATTAGCCTTAGATGTCTCTTCTCTGGAAGAAAACAACTCTATATCTTGCAACTATTGATTATGTTATTCAACCACCATTTCTGCTTCATCTACCTCCAAGTTCCTAATCATATCATCAAATTGGTAGGGAACATGGTGATATCCTCCAAAGTTTATCCTTTGTTTAGCAGAATTGATATACCCTTCTGGATCAAAATTATTTCTCAATGGTCCTCTTTTCATGTTATATTACAGTAACTTATCCAAAATCAGATTATACCCTTCCTTTGCTAATACAGTTAAATCACCAAAGCATAGTGTATTGGGAATAAAATCCTATTTTCCAAAAGAACTTAAATTTATAACACTAGAAAAATCCATTTGCCTAACAATTTCCAAGTATGCAATCCTGTCAGGAACCGTTTTAGGCAAAATGAATGTGACATCCTCAAATCCATAAACCCTAATCATGGTAGTATTCTCCAAACCAATCCCCCCAATTGTGGCTAATTGGTCCATTGAAATCTTTGGGCCTGAGAAACCTCTTTATCTCATCAGACAAAGAATAAGCACATGGGTGATTATAAAACTTGTACAATGGTTTCACAAAATTTTCTTCAAAGCATACAAAACTAGAGTTAGTAAACCTGTTGTCCCAAATAGTAGTCCATGATTGAATAGGTAATGACATGCCTTCCTTATCAAACTATGAAATTCTCATCTCCTGAGACCACAACCCTAGTTCCCGTCCAAAGTATAACACTATGTGCATCAATAGTGAGTAATTCCTGAGGTGTAAGATAGAGGCTCCACCTTTTATTGCCATCAACCTAGAATCGAGCCCTTTAAAAATATATGAGGCATAATCAAAAGGTCTAGAGTTGTGATACTGAATATCTGCTGAAATTACCATGGGCACAATTGCCATATACTCAGGGACTTCCATTCCCAATACTTGACCCATCGATAAATAAGTGTATTTCATATAGGGCTCAAAAATATCTACATGGAATGGGGGTCCTTCACTATCTTCTAGCAGAATTGGTTTACCACCATGTCTAATTCTGTGCAAGGGAAATCTCCAACCCTTGTAAATGCAAGGGAAATTTCCAGCTCTTCACATATAATCTTTTCGTTGCATACCCCTTCCAATTTAAAGACTTTGCCTATTGCATCCTCTGATATGTGTATCAATGGTTTCCCAGATGGGTCACATATAGCTTTAAGTCTCGAATTATAATGAGTGGCCAACAATTTCACTAGTTCAACATTGAAAAAAAAATTAGGGCAACTAACTTTCCCAGATTAAGCTTCCATGGGTTACATACTAGTTCAAAGTGATTCCTCTAATAGTAATGAAAGATAAACAGTTCATAACCTCTTATTGGAGTCCAAATACCTCCTATGAGCTTACATTTATCATCTAGTTTATCCACTTCTACCCTAAGTTGTGTAGAGTGTCTGACTTTGGGTCCAGAGCCAGGTAGTTGGTCAATAAGTTCTTGATTCAGCTTACGCTCAGTACCCTCTAGCTGAATTTCAATTTTCTACTTTTTCCCTTTCGACTGACCACTTTCCTCATGCTTTCTACCCTTTGATTTTCCTGAACTAGTGGCTTCCATTCTTCAAAATTGCAAATTTAAGGTATGAAGAACTTACTATTTTTTTTTTTTGAGATTTTGAACTGAGAGAATACCTTGGTCCTTCACTCGCTCCTCTGCTTCTTCCACTGTCAATTCTGCAATGATGTTTTCAATTGAATTCGTCTTGATTCTTGAAATTACTTATGCTCCATGGCGCCATTAATGTTTTAGCTAAAACACGAGCGTAGCTAGTTTTTTCGAAACTCTCACGATCACATCATGTAATTTGTCAGCCAAACATTTTCAAATCTTGGGCGATCCTTTTGTTTGAGCCTTCACCAACTTTCATTAAACACCCGCTAGGACATCTCGTAGTTTCCCTGACACCTTAAGTCTTCCTGAAAGTTACCCTTTCGGTCTTACGTATATCACTACAACTCCCACCGAAGCAATCTATCATTGTGAATTTAGCAAGTCAGGTAGACAATCCTCATCTTACTCCGGAGATGTATATCTCGCCGAGATATTTCCTTCATAAATTCTGATCACTGAGACATAATGATTTTCTTGCCGATGGAATTGCACTCGTTGTGACCTTCTTATCTCTCCCTACTGAAATTTGTCTCACCCATGAATTTCTTCATCGGCGAAACCATGAACCATGTCCTTCTGATAATCATTCTCTCTAGACATGTCACCAAGTCCAATCCTGTCGGTGTATCATGGAAGGTCGACAGGACTCCTCAAATTCTTCCCGGTAACATTGTCCCATCGACAGAATCCTCCTTTGTTTTATCGGCAAGACTGGATGAATGTCTCGGGCTGACTTCAGGAACCTTACTCTGATGACTCTAGTCTGGCTGATATATTTCCTTGTGCTCCAAGTGGTAAGACATATGTAAGCTCGATATGACTTCATACCGTCACGCCGATGCTCATTATCTTGTCAATAGAGACTGTGAACTATATTTTCCCGATATATCCTCAAATGATATTTCATCAGTATGACATTCCCGACCTCTTGCCGATATCGATATGTAAGCTATCATTTGTTGTCGGCCTAGGTGGTGTCCCCTTGTCCATTTAATAAATGTTTTATTTTTGTAGGGAATAATTTTAAATGACTGTTGGTTGATCTCAATTGTTCCTCGCAATCCAGTGATGACCCCACCATAGAGTCTCAACTGATTGCGATATCACGGGCGAGTGCCACATGTCTCAGCTGGCGATACCAAAAAGACAATCAAATTGATTTAATATATATGATGGGTTTTAATGTGTTATATGGCAGGTTACTAAAGTGTCTATGAGATGCATGTGCTCAAAATGAACGGAGATGTTATAATCTTGATGAAAAAGGTCCTCGACAGTTATGTTCAACACTGGTGACTGTCTTGAGCAAACACAATTGATGATGGTGGAGATCAACGATTGCCCACCATTGCGTGATCAGAAGATGCAAGGTGTTTACTGACCACGATATCATGGGTGCGTGCCACGTGTATTTGTTTGGTGATGCATAATGTGGTGGGCCCTTGGTGCTGAGATGGAGATTATGTCAGCCTTTTTGAAGGTAGTCGTTCGATGACCTAAAAAAAGTGAATGATCAACAGTTGGAATTTGAATTTGCATCAAATGCGATTGGAGTCATTAGCGTGGCATGCAAGTAAGCTTTAATGGCAGACGAGATTTCTACTGGCTTGATTTGATTGACATAAAGTGATTTTATTTCACTCTATTTTCTCACAAAGTATTCAAGCACCTTTACGAAAGCATTTTCAGATCCAAGAATGAAGTTACAAGATGTCAGAGCAAGGATTTGGTCTTCTACAAAGCATAAATGTCATGAGTTGTTTTATGTGCTTCCTGGTAAATTTAATTGAGATTTTGAGAAGAATTGTGGTGTGCTTGTTAGAAAGCTTGTTGATAGTTGTTTTAGGGCTATTGGTTAGTTGAATTGTAAGAAATTGCAAGTTTTTTTTGTAATTTCATTTTTTGTATAGCCCTAGTGTGTTTAAAAGATTTGAAATTTTAAGGAAGCCCTTGTTTACTTGAGATGGCACCGCCAAAGTAGCATTCTAGCCATGTTGATTATTTTAAGAGGAATTTGTATGATGATTTCCTAGATCAACTCCCATTGTCAACAAATGATAGGAAGAGAGGTTTGGTTTTGATGCATGGAAGAACCCTAGGTGAAGGATTAGTATGCAAGAATTCCAACATTGCAAATGCTAGGGTTCCCATGACTGGTTTGGAGATGTTTAGGCTGCGGTATGGACAGCAAAATTTTTCCCGGCCTTTCTCAAATGGTTGGAGATATGACATGGGGAAGCTGGTGGTGCCAAATGTGTTCCCCGATGTGGATTTTCTCAGGGCGGTGGTAGCACGTTATGACCCTATTATGAGAGTGATCAGAGATAATGATGGAGGGATTTTATTAAGTATAAATAGGGAAGAAATTCAACAAGTTTTTGACCTGATTGAACCTATTATGTTCTTGATTCAAAAAAATCTTGAGGAGATGAAGTAGGAGTATGCAAACTCAAAGTCACTTTTTAGGTTGAAGTTGCTTCCTCCTCATCTGGAAAGTGTAGGTAGTTCAAGGATTTATATAAGTCCAAGTGACCAAGAGACTTTCAGGCTAAGTTGTTTTGCAAACCATTTCTTGGCTACCTTTTATTCATTGTGCCAAATTTTTGGTTTTAACCCTAGCACAGTAATGCCAATTGCCTAAATGTTTATGGGAGTGCAAATACAACACCCTAATTTCTTTGTGGTTTATGATTTTGCATCTTTTATGGTAGATAAGATACATGAAGTCCTATTAAAGTTGCATGTAGGGGATGTAGGAACTCCATTCTTTTGGTATTCCCTGTTGATGTACATTTTCTTGTACAAGAATTCTGACTTCTTCTCAGAGAAGATGGATTTGAGGAGGGAGGTAAATGGAGAAAGATTACCGGTGCATGCTTGGACTGCAAATTTATCATACAATAGGGAGAGTGTTAGTTTTGTGCAATTTGACAATTGATTTGCTTCCAGGCTCAGGGCTCAGTTGATAGTAAATGTACCTAGGGTCCCTGAGGGTTTACATGAATTTCTCAGACCGAAGGGGAGGAAGCCAGATTTAAAATTTTGTCACAACTGGAAAGACATTATCTTGTACCCAGTCAACATTGTTTTAAGGGTGTATGGATTCCAAGGAACTCCACATATCCTCCCATTCAATGTGCCAGCAGCAAGAGTGGGGTTTGCTGAGGTTATGTGGCAAATAGGTTGTATTTATGAAGACAACCTAACAGGGAAGGGAAAAGGGACTCTTTTCCTTGATTATACCGTTGTGTCTGATTTTGTGTTCTCAAAGGGAGGATGGGTCCACTTTGGGAGGTTTATTGATTATTTTCATTTACAGGGTGGTCCCAGGTGACAACATGACCATGAGGACTTCTTTTCCCTTTTTAGACAACAGATAAAAGGTGGCAGGTTTGCACATGAGTTCAATTTTCTTGAGGATCTGATCATGAATGAATTTGATTTGAACAAGTAGGAATTGACAAGGAAAAATAGATAGCATATGAGAAGTTATTGGCCATTGTGCATAAAATGGATCCCAAATATGATCCATTAATGGAATTCACCTCATTCCACAAGAAAATTGATTTCTTGATGGACAAATTCAAGGAGATCATGGGTGTTTTGATGACAAAGAAGGTCAACTTGGAGTTGGACTTCAGTATACAAAAGCCAGATGTGAGGCCTGCTAAAACAAGGCCAACATATCAACCCATAGTGAATTGGCCTCTTTATAATAGAAAGAGGAGTGATAGTAGTGATGAGGAGGAGGAAGATAAGAAAGGAAAATAAATCATGAAGGCATTAGCACAACCAGGTCCGAAGATTAGAGCACCTGGAGGAATGATTGTCTTGCACTACCACCATCAGAGCCAAGCCCTAAGAGACAAATATTTGAAGAGGCACAAGAGACTTTGATGGATGAAATCATTGTCATAGATTAGGACATGCAGGTTGGTATTCCTTCCCCTCCCAAGTCAACTCAATTGGTTCTATCTGATATGGATGTGAAGGGACAATGTGTGCAAGATGCCAAGATGGATGCATGCAAGGCATTTTTAGATGATGATGCATTTGTTAAAACTCCAATTTTATTACAAATAGTATGGAGAATGAGACTAGAAGAATATCAAGACAAATGCAAAAGGAGAAGAGAGTTGAAACTTGATAGGTCTAACCAGGAGAATGATGATGAAGTAAAGGCTGGATTGATGGAAGAATTCAAGAGAATCACTCCTGAGGAGGGGAGGAAATTAGTAACTCAGGCTGGTGTGCTAATTTTTCCTAAATGGGATATAGTAGATGCAGTAGCATTTAATGCTATTTAAAAATCCAATTATCCCATGCAAAATTCTGAGGAAGAGGTCAAGGCAACACTGCGAGATTTTGCCTTTAGTGAGGAGTATGAGACCCTAGCAATTTGGGCATTGGCACCTTAAGGAAGAAAGCCTAATATTACTGACATTAGCCCAAACCTAAGGGGAGGGTTAATAATAAAGAGAGCCTCTGAAACTTCAATTACAGAGGCTACAAACCTAACTGTGAATGTGGCCAAATTGGCCTAGAAGACTGCTAAGAGGGAAGAAGCTGAAAAACAGAGCTTAATGGAGAAATACAATATTATAATTGGAGAATACAATAGGGTGCAGCAAAGGAATGTTGAGCTGCAAACTAAGGTGGACAGGTTAAAGTATCGGCAAGTTGGGGAGTCCTCAAGTGCTCTTGGTATCATGACACTGCCTTCCACATTAGGATCAGTACCTCTTACTTCTCCAATTGTTTCTACTCTGAGGTCCCCCATCCAAACTCCTTCTCTCAATCCTACATTAGAGCTAGTTGAAGAAGAGATTGAATACTCTGTGGATCCTACTAAGAAGCAGTTGCTAAATAAGATTATAGAGTCACATGAAGCTTTAAAGGCAAGTGAGGAGGGAGAACTTGTAAAGCAGAGTGAAGTTGTTGACACAGTTTTGAGGCACTTAAATGAAAAGGTTGATGGCAGATTGCCATCAGTATATTCTTTGTATTATTTATTTTTGGATGCAATAAAGAACATTACTAAGGATCAGGAAGCAGTTTTTCCCTTAGTTGAGAAGTGGATCCTTAGGGCCAATCATTTAGATATCATGTATAAAGCCTATAGATTTGATACAGATAATAGGCCCCAATCATTAAGGCCTACTCAATTTTTTGTAAAGTCATTGCAGGGTTTTCAAGCCTTACCAAATGATTTGTGTAGGAAAATCAGAGAATTGGTAAAGAGTTTTGATGATTGGAGTGATACATCTTTACCTGATATAATTGATGCATAGGGAAATGTTAAATCACTATAGCAGTGGCAGGATAGAGCAGATGAGGTCATCAATGCACTAATCAAATTGATTTGTGATGCCTCAGACTATGACCTGTTGGTGAGTTCTATGGACAAGATCATTAGCACCAACACATTTTTGGAGTCTTTTGAGAGAGAGGCAAATTAGATGGTGGTGAAATACACACCTTATAGTGCTAAGGTGAATGAGGTGGTTAATTTTGATTGGCCGATAGATGAAGAATATCAGAGATGGGTGGATAAATACTTAACTGAGGAAGAGTAAGACAAAGTTGACTACTAGCAGATAACAACTCAGCTGTTGCAATTATAACACATTTCAGTTATGTTTTGATGGCAGTTTTGGCATAGGTTTCTTGAAGTTTGGCCGATGCATCAACCATTTTCAGCAAATGGGATAAACAAGAAGATTCTCTAGGGACTCAGCTGTTGTAACAGATTTTTGAAATGTCATAGGGCGGTCTAAGTGACTGGTGACATGTGTATTTCTGGCCCGATGCTTGTTTGCTCCTTCATTCTCTATAAGAAGGATTTCAAGGCCAAAAATATAGGTTAGCAAGTTAGATAATTTTGGGTTGTCTAAGTAAAGTTGCAGATTAAATTGTAAAAAGCCTGTTGGTTAAGTGAAAATGCAAGTTAGGTTATGTGTCATTCTATAGTAGGTTTTGAATTCATGGGAGTTTGATGTTTCATGACAGTACTAGCATTTGAATGGGAATGATTCATTTTGAACTCATGTCTCTCCATTGTATAAGCATATCAGAATCTTGAATAAAATAATCAAGGGTTGTTTTGTTCATCTCACTATTGTGGTGTGTATGATTCTCATTTTAGCTTTAATTTAAGGAATTAATTAAAATGCTTGAATGGGGTCATAGGTGGATATGTTTATATAAGTATTTGATAAGTAGTATTAGGTTAGAATAAAAATTGATGGTATTGTAAGGCAATATTGTCAAAGATCTTATATGTTATGTGTTAAATTTGTCATGAATCCTTAGATGCTTATGAATTTGACTCCTCCAATGGCATATGGCATTGGTCTAAGTTTTTCTTATTTGTGGGGTATAGTATTTGTTTGTCTTTGCTTAGAGCTTGCTACAAATTGAAAATCAATGACTATCTTAAGTTGTGAAGTTTTGTTGTAGTTATCTCATGCTCCAAATAGTTGATATTATTGATGAACAACCAATTCATTTCGATATTATCCTATTATGTTGAGCTATTAAATGCGATTATTTGTTGTTGTTAATGTTGTTTATAATATTGGTGCAGAGGTTGTAAACACATTAAGGGATCACCCTCCCAGGTCTTGCAGAGCCCAAAGTGTAGGAGGCTTTGTTAAAGTCCTCGTCGGCTGGTCCAGGTCCTTCGAATTGCCCCTAATTGGAATTGGCAATTCCATAGGTAGATTAGAAGATAAACCTGGTTATAGTAAAAAAAACCAACACTATCCCTTGGTCCTCTCTTCTTCCCACTCTTGTATGTTCCGTTCTCTCTTTTTTCTCTTGTTAATTTTGATTTGTTCCTGCTTATTGCTTTGGCTTAGTTCGTTTTTGCTTCTAGTTTGTTATTTCATCGTGTTTTATCGATTTTTTCTTTCCTGTGTCTCTTCTCTTTGGGTCTGTCCTTTTATATTTATTGTTCCTTCTTTCCTTCTTTTTCTAATTCTTGTTTCTCATTATTTTATGACTATTCCTTACATTTTACAAATTATAGGTTTTTTCTAATTACGTTGAAGGCGTATCCTATTTGAGATGAAAGAGTTAAAATGGACCATCAACGGTTAATATCGACTACGTACAATGCAATACGATTGTAGTGATTTCATCTGTTCATCGCCACATTTTTTCCCCTCCATTTTTTTTGTTTTTTTTACTTAATATTTTACTTGCGAACTCTGCCCTTTTTTCTCAACCGGTGACACCACAATATTTACTAAATGAAGGTTTCAACAAATGAGAACAAATATCTACTTCTAAAAATTTAATTTTAAAATTTTTCCATATTTTTCAAGACTCGGACTGAATTGGTTAATTTGAATGTATGAAATAATGGATATAGTTTGGTTTAATATATATATATTAACTTTTTAAAAATATGTTCATAATTTAAATATCTAATTTTGTTAATTAAATAGGTGTTAAAAGGTGAAAAGTTCAATTATAAAAATGTCTATTGTTTTGTTAATTAGAAAGAGATTAAAAGTGAAAATTTAAATTATTTGTAATATTTATATATTGAATGGTTTTACTTGTTTTATATATATTAGTTATATATTTTTTAATTATAAAAAAGTTTTTCTCTTTTTTTGTTAATTAGAAAGATGTTAAAAGTGGAAATTTAAATTATTTTAAATATTTGCATTTATAAAGTTCATATATTAAATGGTTTTTACTTATTTTATAATTTGAAAAAATATTAAAAAGTAAATTAGAAAAATAATTAAAATTGTTTTTAAAAATTTTAGAATTTTTTTTATTTTTTATTTTATCCATAAGAGACAAGTGCCACGTAGTGGCTAGTACTTGCCTTTATAGTATTTTAATTATAGTATTTTAGATTTAATAAAAATAAATGTAAGTTTTGTTAATGGAATAAAAGATAGTTATTGCATTTATATTAATATTTATAATTATTAATCTTATTTTAATTATATTATGTAAAAATCAAATATCTTATATAAAAACAATTATATATTAAAATTTTATATATTATAAAGATATTATAAATATCAAACAAAATCGAATGATAGTATAATATAATTAGAAGAAAAAATTGATAATTATATAAATATAAAATTTATCTAATAATTATGTTACATAAAAATATGTATAATATGAAATAAATTTATTATATTATATTAAATAATATTTATTGATTAGATAATTTAAATTTAAATAATAATTTTTTAAAATTATTTTATATAAAATAAAATATAATTAAAATGAAATGATTATGTAAAATAATTATAAGAAAGAATTGTGGGAGGTAGGGAGGGCACACTCCAAGGTGGTGGAGGATGTTGGCATGAACAACCACGTTGGAGTTGTACGGGGGAGATAGTGATAGGTGGAAAGCCACGGGCGGTACGAGAGATCTGGCTTGTCCTATCAATCAACCGAATGCACGAGGAAGACAACTCATCTATCTTCCTGAGGCGTAGTAAATATTAAAATCCATTCATTCATTTACTTGCATTTAGACAACTCACACGTAGGAGAAGGAGGTTGGCGAGGCTGGCGGCGGTGGGTAGAAGTACTCATTTAAGGCTTGCACAGAATGTTGTGGGCATTTGTTCTAGTTTAGTGTTGTGCTTGAAGTCTGGATATCATTTTTTCAAGTGCTTACTGTTGGGAGTCGAATGGATGGGTCCTCAAAATTTCTAATAGAGGTTTCGATTGCGGGTGTAGCTCAGTTTGGGGAAGACACCCCCATTTCACTCAAGTCTAATGATAGGTTGAGAAACTTCCATTTCATAACGGATCAACACCTTAAAAGAATTTTGCTCAACTATGAGCCTCTGGTGTTAGTTGCAGTCAAAATGGTCTTGGGTCCTTGTTTTCTGGAGGAAACAGAGTATGGGTACGATAATTTGCAGATATCTTCTTATTTTTTGGATTCCCTACTAAATAATCCAGTCCCGAAGATTGAAGCGGGGACTTTAATGAGGAAATTGTTCATACCCGGACTGCTGGGTGGTATGGATGAGCTCCTTTGGGTGGTGGTGGAAGGGCAAGGATTTCTACGTGCATTGGAGGTGGTGAAGGTGAAGAATGAAAACATGGTGAAGATTTTTCCGTTTCTCTTGGACCTTCAGGGTACTGGGTTGATGAAGCACCAGGCCATAGTAGCATTTGCGGTCATCTTCTTGAAGAAATGGTTTGGGCTAATGGCGACTGATAGCGATGAATGGAGGGTGGAGTTTGAATACTTCGCGTTTTTGAATAAATTTTTGTGAAGGGTAGTGTATGGTATTAGTATTTTAGCAGCTAGTTTTTTCTCTGTTAATGCAAGCACGAATTGGTTAGATTGGTTTAAATGTAGACTGTTTAAAGTATTGAATGTCTGAAGCTATGGCCTATATTTTGGAGGATCCGTACAAACAATTTATGATTTTTTGGTTCTTGGTGGAGTTGGTGAAATTAGCTTAATCAGTTGTACTTTGGATCTATAAGTATAAATACAATATAATCCTTACGTATCAAAAAAAAATTATAAGAAAGAATTAAATAATTATTATTTAAACATAAAATTTATATAATACTTAATATGTATATAATTTAAGTTAATATATATATATTATTAATGCATTACACATATTTTTTTAGAAAGTTAATCAAGGCGGAAAATTATATTTAAACAAATGCTTATATTATTATTTTATTTTCAGCTTCCTTCACCCCTGGTTTTACTTGAAAACCTTGCTATGCTTTGTATAGAATGTCATGTGAAAAGAGAGATGCAAAGGATTGCTAACAATAATAGATGGTTAAATGTATCATAATTATTTTTATGGGAAAAAAAATTGTTTGGATTTCACTGCAGGAGGATTGTGAAATTTGGAAGGAAGGCATCCTTTTCGATTTCTTATTTTCATAAGCAGTCACTGCTCATTTTTTTTAGGAGAAATTTGTGGAGCTGGTGTCCCCATGTATATTTGATTTTGCTGCTTATTTTTAAATAGTATTTTTTAAAATGTATATTTTTTAAATTGTTTTTTCCTCTATTACAATAAGAACATAATTCAACTGTATATTCTTATATTTAATTATCAATCCTTGCCATTATTTTTTATGAACTGTATATTTTTATATTTAATTACCATTTGTTGCTCTATTAATTTTGACAAAGAATTATTGACAGGGAATTCAAATCTGTTATTATTGACTAAGAATTAACAAATGAAGACATTCAGATCTGTTATAATTCTCTAAATATGTACAAACAAGAAAGGATGCTAGAAGAATTTGCATTCAATTTTACACTAATTATCTATGTTGCACAGTTATAAATAAAGATAAAAAATAGTTCAAACAATTATAAATAAAGTTAAAAAATAAATCTATGTTGCAATTAAATTCTTTAAAAATGGGTAGATTCAGGGCAAGATCTATATTTCAAAGAACTGTAATAAAATGTATACTTTCAATAAGACTGAAAATTTAATTTTCTATATGAAAATATGTATCTTGTTGTTGCACTGTATCACTATAGGAAAAATTTAGAGGGAGGAATTGGAGGTAAATAAAAAGGAGGGAAGGAAATTTGTAAAGCCACATGGCATTTTTCACAATAAGCAGTTGTTGCTTATTTTCAGTCCCCCCCTATTTTTTGATAGCTTATTTTTATTTCCTAAACAATAGTTGCTCCTTGAAAATAGGAAAAGATTCCAAATTATCCTCTCCCAACAATCAAATTTATGCATGGGAACACTCCTGCTGCTTAAATTTAACCAAAAAATAGAGTTAAGTAGCCACATGGGGACATGAGGTTAGTAGACAAGTCTTGATTTTTCTTTTGTTTATGGTATTATTTTATTGTTTTCTCATTATTTTGTAGTTTTTTCTCTTCTCCCTCTCCGTTTATTAAGACTTTTTCTGCAATCTCATTTCATTTTTCCTCTTCGTGATGATGGATCACTGTGTGATTTGAAACGTCGACAAAAAAACTTACATAGTTGAATCCAAAAGCTATATACTGCAGCATTATGGAGCATGGATTGTGAAAAACTCATACCAATTATAGAATAATTATATTTTAAATTTTTATTTTAATTTGTATAATAAAATAAATCTAAAATCTAAATTAGAAGCTAGAGAGAGAGAGCGATTCAAAACTAAATTTTGATTAGATAGTTACATAGAAAGAGTGAGAGAGATAAAGAGAAATGTGAGACAAAGACATATACAGAGGTAGAGATATCCAAAGATAAAAGAGGGAGAGGGGGAGATAAATAGGGATGTCAAAAGAGAGTAAGAGAGAGAGAGATGGAGGGGTAGAAATATGGTAAGAGAGTAAGAGAGAGAGTATCCATATCTCTATATTACTCCCTCTCCTCTCTATCTATTGAGCTATCTCTTCCTCTCTCCTCATATCTCTCTCCCTATCCGTATCTTTCTCTACCTCTACCTCTACCTCTATCTCTCTATCTCGCTTTCTCCTTCCCTATCCCTCTCTATCTCTCTATATCACCCTCTATCTATATTTATCCCTCTCCCTTTCCCTTTCTATATATTGAGCTATCTCTCTCCCTCTTCTTCTTCTCTCTCCCCCTCTCCCTCTCTACCTATCTCTCTCCCTCTCTTCCCCCTCTTCTCTATATCCCTCCTCTACCTATCTCTCTCCCTTTCTCTTCCTCCCTCTCTCTATCTCTCCCCATATCTCCCTCACTCACTCCCTCCCTACCCCTCATCTATCTATTTGTCTCCCTCTATCTCTAGACATGTCTCTCTCTCCTTCTGATCTTCCTAAAACTCTATATTTATATCTCTTTTCCCCTTTATCTCTATCTCTCCATATTTCTTCTTTCATCTCTCTCTCTATCTCTATCTCATTATCTCTCCATCTCTCTACCATATATATCTTCCTCACTCTACTTCTCTTTATATATCACTTCCCATCTCTATATGTATCTTTCTATATATCGCTCTCTCATTCTCAGACTCTCTCTCTCTCTCTCCCACTCTCCTTCTCTCCATATCCCCCTCCTCCATCTCCATCTCCATCTCCATCTACATATCTATCTTCCTCTCTATCTCTATCTCATTACCCCTCTCTTGATCTCCCCCCTCTTTCTCTCCCTCTTTCTATCCCTATCTCTCCCTCTTCCTCTCTTCCTATTGCAAAATTAATATGATTCGAGTAATGGAGCTTGATTATCTTCCTAATTCAGAGGTTTTGTAAGTGGATGCATAGTTGGTTTGAACTTATCATTTCTTCATTGAGAAACTTTTTGCACACCATTTTTGAGACATTTCGACGTACCCATTGCACACCAATGTGTAATTGCTAGTTATTTGTTACTTTTAAATTTTTTGTTTGTTTTTAATCTCTTTTCAATTTTCTTGTTAATTTATTTTAAATTTATGCATTTTTTATATATTCTTATTTGTAATTTTATATTTTTGTACAATTTATTTTTTGATTAATTATTTATAATTTATAATTTATATGTAAACATATAATTTATAAATTTTATGTTTACTTATAAATTATAATTTATATACTTATAATCTCTTTATAATTTATTCTCTTTTAAATTTGTTATAATTTAAAACATATTTCTTATTTGGTTATTTTCTCTTTATATATTATATATTTTAATTTATTTTCTTCTAATTTATTTTGTTTATTGTTAAAATTATATGTTTATTTTCTTGTTATTTATAATATTTTTTGTTTATTTTTAAATTTTATTCCTATTAATTTTTTGTTTGTTTATGCCTAATTTATTGTTATGTTTTTTATAAAATGTTTTTCTTTTAAACTTTGGATTTTTAATATTTTATTTTTTGGTTCATTTAATTTTTACTATAGAGGGGGTTTTAAAACAACTTATGCCCATCAATTCGTCTAAGTTGGGCCCCTTTTGATTTAATGTTTTAATTCTTTCACCTGACTTTATTTTTCCCTATTCTAAGTTGGCCTCGTGCCCCCATGTTTAAAAACAACTTAAGCCATTATTTGTCATTGGCCTAGGTGATGTCCCCTTATGCCTTTAATAAATGTTTTATATTGTGCAGGGAATAACTTTTAATGACCATTGATCAACCATCATTTGATTGTATTCATTCCCCACCATCTCGCGATGAACCCACCACAGAGACTCAACCAATTGCAATATCATGGGCGAGTGCCACGTGTCTCATCTAGCAGTGTTGAAGGGATGATGAAAGTGCTTTAATATATCTATCTGGTTTTAATATGTTATAGAGCAGGTTACTAAAGTGGTTACAAGATGCAAGTGCTTCAAATCAATGATGATGTTATAATCTAGATGGAAAAGGTGCTTGATGGTTAGTGACAAGGCTAGCGACTGTGTTGAGTGAACAAGATTGTCGATGGTTGAAATCTACGGTTTCTAGCCATTGCATGTCAGAAGTTGAGAGGTCTTTATTGATCGTGATATCACGGGCGAGTGCCATGTAGATTTATTTGGCGATGCATAATATGGTGGGCCCTTACTGTCGTGATGGAGATCATGTCAGCTTGTTTTGGCAACCGTTCGATGATCTGACAGAAGTGAAAGATCAACAGCTGATATAATAGGTGTGGCTTGCTTTATATTCACTACTCTAAATGGCGCCATAATTTTAAATTTAATTAACATACTCTAAAACCTAATGAAACCAGGTTGTAGCTCATCAAATTGGAGAAGTGAAAGGTCAATACCAACTCTGAGGAAGAGTTTGGAGGAGTGAAAACAAGGTCAATACCAACGCTGACGAAGAGTTTGGAATTAAAACAAGGTCAATACCAGCGTCGATGAAGAGTTTGGAGGAGTGAAAACAAGGTCAATACCAGCGTTGAGGAAGAGTATGGAGGAGTGAAAACAAGGTCAATACCAGCGCCGAGGAAGAGTATGGAGGAGTGAAAACAAGGTCAATACTAGCACCGAGGATGAGTTTGGAGTTAAAACAAGGTCAATACCAGCATCGACAAAGAGTTTGGAGGAGTGAAAACAAGGTCAATACCAGTGTCAAGGAAGAGTATGGAGGAGTGAAAACAAGGTCAATACCAGTGTTGAGGAAGAGTATGGAGGAGTGAAAACAAGGTCAATACCAGTGCTGAGGACAAGGTTGAGGGCACTCAAGGAAAATCGATGACCAAGGGACAATGAGTATTGTAAGTTTGGCACCCCCATTCTCTTTAACCTGCAATTTCCATGCCTAGTTTCCAAAGATATTCTCATACATTGGCACCCCCATTCTCGTAAAATGGTATAAGATAAGACAGAAAAAATAAAATAGCTTAGTCTTTCACATTTTTATCGACCAACCTCAGGTCTTGGAAAAAATCCCATAATCTACCCACATATTGGTTGTTAGTGGGAATATGTTATTATTTGTTGTATGACCTACCTCAAATATTATGTCCACAAAGTTTCTAAAAACATAAAACAATAAGAAAAAATTCAAAGGTACAACTAAAAAAGGGTTATTTCCTTTTGGCCTCATCCACCTCTTATATTTCAACATAGCATGGAATTATGCTTACATAACATAAACTCAAACAAAAGGAAGTTTATAGGGGCAAAAAAGCCCAAGTATATGCTAGGCTAAGCTAGATCTAATGAATGGAAATAGAGGCATACAGCTCTTTTTTAATACCTCCACCACAAACATATGCAAGGAAAGGTCTCCTCCCTTCTTGGTAGTGATAACCTCCTCCACACACAACCCTTAAAAATTATGAATAGAGGAATATAATCTTTGAAGAACTCAAAGTTGATTCTCTCCTACCTGATGCAATTATTCATTTTATCCTTACAAACATTTATAGTGATTACTAGAGGCACATAGACCAATTCTTCATAATAGAAGAATTTGATCATACTTTTCCAATGATGGCATTATGAGAAAACCTTAGGTTAAATGAATAATTCCTAGCTAAGTTCTTTAAATCATGTCCAACCGTATAAGAGAAGACCACTACTATGTGTACTTGGATACCATGGAGAAAGGCTCTTTGGGCTCTTTCATCAATCAAGGTATTGTTAAATTTTAACACCTAAAAGTGAGAATGAAGAATCTTTCCTAGGATGGTGGCCAATTATGCTTCTCAACACCTAGATTACAAAATCCTTTTCAATATCATTTCCATCACAATTAAACCTATTTCTTGAGATATAGTCATAGAGGTAAACAAATTGGCTTTCTTGATAGTAGATACATTCTAGACAATTCAATCCTTGCATTGGAGATTGTTGAATGGGCCCAACAAACTACTCATGATGCCCTTACTATTAAGTTAAAATTTTGGCAAGGCATATGATTGCATCAAATGTCCTTTCATTTATAAAAGGCTCAAATGGATTTATTTTTAACCCTAAATTATTATCACACATTCAAAATTACAAAATACCAGTTGAATGAAGAACCTTCATTTGAAGGTGATGTCGTTATGACCTTTGAATGAAGAACCTTAATTCAAAAATGATGCCATGTCAAGACTTTCAAATGAAGGTATTTTTTATTTTAAATATTTCATGTCCAAAATGCTTTATAAAAGGAACCTTTGCATGAAGGACCTTCAAATGAAGACCTTAATTCAAAGGTCCTTCATTATCTAAGATCCTTCATATGAAGGTTCCTTTAATGCCATCCCATTATAGCTCTTAGAGTTGTAAGAGATATTTTTGTTTCAAAGTAGAGATTGGACCATCAAATAGTGTCACCATGACTCTACCAAGATATCCATCAATTTGATAAACCCTGACTTAACAACCACAAATTCACAAGAAAATTGCCCCTGTCAGCCCTAGGGCATCAATTCAATGCCAATTTTATTGCTTTAACAGACCCCTAAATGTAATGAACCTCTATCATACCATGATACACACCAATCCATCGAGTTATAGTTCCAAGATAGTGGGTGGATTGGTGGATGTCATTTCTATTTAGCCCTCAAACCCTTACATAGGCACAACAGGGCAGTCCTTGTATTTGATTGTTTTCTCCCACAAAACAGTGATTGAGCACTTTAAAACAAATGAAAATGAAAGGGAACACATATATTTATCTACACCAATGATCTCAGAGCATTTCAAGCTTGTACGGATCTATACAATACAAAAGAACTTCAGAAAAATAGTAAAAACATAGAAAATTGCTTCAAGAACGTGGTATTTGATATGAAATTTTGGTATCAACTCCTCCAACAATTACAATGGGATGGGAATACAATATGATAGAAGTGGGATAAGAAATGCATCGTTTGAAGCATCAAACCAATATGCAAAGATGAAAGAAAGTGCTAACCCCTTAAACTGAAATTTTTTCTTTTAACTTTAAGTTTGTTGGGTAGCCAA